>CM072553.1:11679576-12253201 GCA_036898215.1 Platycarya strobilacea
TTGTTCACCTTTTCAAACAAGGAATTGGTTTCTTGATTACTGTTGATATTTTTGTTTACAATAGGTATAAAAAATGTTTTTGGTTGCTGTATTATAGTTTAGTTTTGCCTTTTGTTTATGATACCACTTCTGGAAATGTGCTGAATGTACAGTCTAGTGGGCTTCACTCGCACACATTGTCTATGCTTGTGAATGACTGCCCTGGAGTTCTGAACATAGTTACTGGAGTTATTTCTCGAAGAGGTTATAACATTCAGGTCAGTTCAGTTTGGTGTTTATCTTTTTAGCTTTTCTGGTCTTGATGATCTATGCTGATTCACTAATTTTCTTCCACTTTATATTCTAGAGTTTAGCTGTGGGGCCAGCTGAAAAAGATGGGCTTTCCCGCATCACAACTGTTGTTCCTGGGACTGATGAGTCAATTGGCAAGTTGGTTCAACAACTTCACAAGTTAATAGATCTTCATGAGGTAAGGATGCTGTTAGATGCTGGGAGCGTACTGAAGCTTTGAAGGGAAAAAAAATCATCTGCACATGGAGAATTTCTAACTATTAACTTCGGGAGTAATTTGCCACTAAGTTGTAAGATAAAATCAGGGGCTCGGTTAATGCTGTATGTCCAAAGGGAAATTAGCCTCTAAAAGCCAAGTATAAACCACTGGAAGATGATTTCATGACCACTTAGCTTTGAAATTACTCATAAAGAAAACACTAACACTCGCCTTTCATGGTGATTGCATTGCTATAGAAAATTTGGCAGTAATTATGTACTCATCTAGGTCTTCTAAGATGCATGAGACTTTGTTATATGCTTACGCATGGCTTATGCTTCTGCAAAACATTTTATTAATATGAAATCATGAAACTTAGGTCCTAAGATGTTGATTATGCAAAATCCTAATGTACTAACATTAGCAATATGTGGAAAGATTGAAAAACCCCTGTTTTCTACAATTTCCGGCTCTGTTTTTGAATACTAACATGCATAAAACCGTTCAAGACGTTAAAACATTAATACATAATAAAATCAAGTAACTTTACCATAATCATGCTATTTAAAGGAGAATCAACCCATCTCTATTGTTGACACATTTTTAAAAAAGTCAAATAACACTATGAACACTTCTTTCTTTATCTTTTTACTATTTTAATTCTTAACTAAACAGTATGCCAATCAATTAGCAGTGTAGGAGTGTAACGCCCTTAACTAAGAGTCCTTAAAAAAACAAAAATAAAATTCCTAGAGAAGACAGTTTGCGAGGTATGAATCTTGATGAGCAGAGCATCAAAGTGAAAAATTAGTGGTTCAAAATTCAAATCCCAAATCGACCTAGAGGGGGTGAATAAGTGTTTTCCAAATTTATTGGACTGAATTAACAATCAATTAATCAATCAGATCACAAGAAATAACCAACATATCAATTTTGGTAACAAAATGGAAACTCATTTGGAGAATGTCATCAAAATCTAAACCCACTCGGGGTGTAAGTCACCACCTAAATCCAGTATAGAAATTTAGTTTGTTATAACCAGCTTAAAAACACTTACAAGACCCTTGAAGTAATTAAATTTGGCTTGTACCACCACGAGTATCCCATCCAATTTCTACACCTTGACAGCTGTGGACCACCGGCCTTTCTATAGTTTCACCATAAATGCCAATTCAATCTCTGCACCTAGGCAGCTCTGGAAATCCTTTGGCCAACGAACATGTCCACACCAATGGACTCAGCAACACTCGAACACCAGGTCAATATGATGGAGGTCTGTTTATCAGGATAGATCAATCTTGAATGCTCAATGGATCTCCTTAGGATTTTCTTTCAAGAATACAATGAATACAGCAACTTTGACCTTTCTCCCAACATAGGAAGTCAAGTATATTATTCTATATATATATCTAGGGTTTGTGCAGGCCACTTAAAAGAGTGCAGATCCTAGTGAGAAAGTGTTTCTTGAGTTTTTCCACTCGAGCCAATTGTAGCCCTTGTATTTGTTTGCTTGAGCAAGTATCGGGTGATGAGTTGAGTGAAACTCTCTATCCAATGTTGCTGGAGCAAAGAGTTGAGTGAGTGTCGAGTGATCTTTCTGTGTAGTGTTTGTTCGAGTGAATGTTGAGCAGATGTTTGTTCTCTCGATGTTCACTCAAGTGAACTTCTATCAGCTGTGTGACTTAACTCTGGAAAATTAAAACTCATATAGACGAGGTTTTGTCACACTTATTTGCCAACACAAGTTTTACACTAACAGAAATATTTGATGTAGCACCGACTGATGGTAAATCCCTTCAACAAGGGTATACAAATTGATTAAAGAAGTACCTAAGTAGACTCTTTGGGGGTTTAGGTTCCATGGATGAGTCTTAATGGCTCTTAAGTAGAAATAGAAAAAAAATAGCACTATTGTAGGCCACTGTACAATGATACAAGGTGTTAAGAAAGAATGACTTATAGTCTAATACCGATTTTTCACAATCTTCAAAATTATGCCCATTTTCCTCTCTCCAAATTCACTACATTAGCAAAGCGTGGATCATTTTCATCATTTTCAACAACATCGTGGACCAATCCCTTTCCTTGAAGATCATGTTTCATACTTTCTACCTTGCAATGGACGAGACAATGATCCACCATTTTCCCACTCTTTCTGCATATTTTACACAAATCTCAGGGAAAATACTCGAGAAACATGAAGAACTCTCACCTAAATCACCAAAGAGAGGCTTCCAGCTAGGGCTTATTTTATTGAAGGAGAAGGGCTACGACTTATTTGCAAATCTTTGAGGTTTGAGGACTGAAAGAGGACAACTGCAAGCTGAACTTGATGCTTAGTTCAAATAATGAGGTTCATTGTCCTTTTATAAGAAAAAAGTTAAGGGTTTTCTCAGACTACATCTAGGCAGACAAAACAAGGGTTTTAACTCTTCTGACGAGGTTATCATTAGATTCATCTTTCAAACAAATTCTAATATTCATGGGAAAATCTGGCAGCCAATTAGGAGAGATAAAAGTTCCAAAATTGGAGGGTTTTGCAGCTATGAAATAGGTGGCTAGAGTTTAAACTTTTCTTGGACTAATCCCGAAAGAATTAGGTTTTCCTTGGAATAGCCTTTTAAAACACTCTCAGCTTTCTCTGGGAAAATATGGCGCAGCAATTTGAAAAGGAAAACTATCAGATTGATCGAATGCCTCTCATCATTGTGAGAATTCCATTAAATAGGAGGGTCTGGTAGCTGTACATGGAAATCCTATATGTGGAAAAGCTGTACACGGAAATTCTATATATGGAAAACTAGCTATACGCAGCAAAGCTAAGAAAGGAAAACTATTCTGTACAGCTGATGTAAATAAGGTAAGAAAGATATAGATAGAATCTTCCAATCATAGAATCTGCCGATCCTATTGACAAAAAGGAGTCAAGTCCTATGGTTTTTCCCTAAGAAATAGGGCTAGAGGATTTAAGTGGTGCTGAAGAATCATTATCTGACGATGATTCCTAGTTTTTCTTTTATTCTTTTTAGTTGAATTTTTTTTTTTTTTTTTAAATCAAGATCACTTTCATTACTCAAGCAAAAGGTTACATAGTTTCAAGAGAAACAACTTGTTCAATACAATTAGGAATCTCTTCAAGATCATAAAGATCAATATCACTAGAAAGAGCATCCTTGGCAAGCAAATGTGCTGCCATGTTAGAATTTCTTTTAGTATGTTGAAAGCTCCAAGAAGTAAATGCTTTTAACACCTCTTTTGTATCTTCAATAATTAAACCCCCTTGGTTCCAATCCACAATAGTTTTCTGCATTCTCTCAACAACTTGCAAAGAGTCCCCTTCAAAAATGACATCATTAAAACCTGCCTACTTGCAAAATAACACAGCCAACATCATAGCACGGGCCTCTGCAATGAAAGGAGAGGATCAAAGCTTTCTGTTTGCTCTTAATGTCCCAAGTACCTGTCCATTGCAGTCCCTAAGAACTGCTCCTGTACCAATCAGGCCCCTATCCTCGTTTAACCTAATAAAATAGAAAGATGAAAGCAAAAAAAAAAAATAATCCCATTTTACCCTTTTATAAAGTCGTGAGTGTGACTATTCATCAACAAAATCCGAAAAATCAGAGATCTGAATAAATAATGTATAAAAAGTTCAGCATTAAAGAAAATTTCAGATTGGATAAATCAGCCACCCCATCAGGGTCTAAGGTTCTGTTCTCGTTGGATTGTAATGTTATATAGAGTTTGACAGCTTCTGTAATGCATAGATTTGGGGAAGTACTTCTATACTCAATATAAAGATGCGCAATATATATGTATGCATATTCCTCACCAAAAAATAGGATTTCCATTGAACCAATTCCTAAATGTGCATATTGCCAAAAGAAATTGAGCTTTATTGGAATATGAATGCTGTCTTTGGTCCCATGACTGGGTTTCCCCATTCTTGAACACTAGATATGTTTGAGCAAATGGCTGACTAAAAGATAGGTGTGGTCCTTTCTTCAGGTTCGGGATATCACTCACTTGCCATTTGCAGAGCGAGAACTTATGCTGATAAAGATTGCTGTGAATAACACTGCTAGGAGGGATGTCCTTGATATCGCCAGCATTTTCCGGGCCAAAGCTGTTGATGTGTCTGATCACACCATTACGCTTGAGGTAGGAATTATTTGCCATCATCCAAATATCATGTTTTTACATCTTGGCTACTTACTTTTGGGAACTTTACTGCTCTAAGGTCATTTCTTTCCCTAAAGTGAAAGAAGGATTTCTGAGTTAATTTCCTATTAATTATAACACTGTCTTGGGGTCTGAGCAAGGATCCTTCCTATTTGCTAATGAAAAAGAAACCCTTAGCAGCGAGGCAAGGTTGATGGGGTTGATCAGAAGAAAAATTTCAACTGGTTCTCCATGATGCCAATACCATTCAAAAGGTAAGAGGATGTAGGGATATGCCGAGAAGAAAGATACCGTGTGTATTGGTTGATCGTGTAAGAATTTCCATTTGCATGGGTGGTTCTTCAAAAAGATCCAATTCAATCCTATTTCTGCTCTCTTACCCTCTCAAAGCCGTTTATTCTATGAAAATCCAAGCTGTGTGCCAATGCTTTTATGGTAGCTTGCAAGTTTGATTTGGACCGAAAAATATTTAATTATATGGTCACTGTTGAACTCCATCTAAAGCCATCATGGGATGACTTTGATGGTCTTTTAGAAACAGACCTTCAAATGTTGGAGCATTTCAGAGTCAATCAGCATAACCTTTAGCCACACTCATGAACTTTCGAAATTCAACATTCGCTCAACTTCATCCATGATCTTACCCTCCTTGCATCCATTCTAGTTTCTTTAAGATGAATGTTGTCTTACTTATTTATAAAAGGAAAATATTTCCTAACTTTTGAACTTCAGCATCAGCTCGACTTCATCCATGATCTACACTGGTCTGCACTCATTCCACTTTCTTTTAAGATGAAATTTTTGGTAAGTAGTTTCTTTAACATGAAATTAGGGACTTAACATTGTCATTTAAATTGATGGATGCTTTATAACCTCAATTCGGTGATGAAAACAATTACAATTATAGCTGAAGATGATAGCATTGGGGTATTTTAGGATTCTTATACAAATGGTAAGTTTCAAAAGCTCTTCATAGCCCTCATTCCTATAAAAAAGTTAGAGCTGTGGATCTTAAGTATCCCCCATTAATCCAGTGAATAGGGTGTATAAGATAATTTCTGAAGTCCCTGCTATTTAAATTGAGCAGGATTCTTGAGAAGATTATTTCGAAGTCTCAAAATGCATTTGTCAAAGGCGGAACAAATTCTAGATTTTGTGCTTATTTATAATGAATGTTTGGATAGTACGCTCATCTTAGGTGGGCCTGAGCTTCTTTGCAAATTAGATATTGGGAAGATACATGAGTTTCTTTATCATTTGTTGGGAGATGCAGTTTTGGAGAGATATGGCTAACTTGGATAGTACATTATATATCTTTGGTTTGCTTTTCTATGTTGGATAGCACTCTTGCTGGCTTCTATAGTAGCTCTTGTGGTTGAGACAAGGGCGATTCATTATCTCAGTTACATTTCATTATTGTCACGGGTACTCCCAAGAAAGGGTTATAATCTGTGGGTGGAGGTTTCCTCTTTGGCTTCTATTTGGGGTTAGTAATCTTGGTGTGCTAAACATATATAATCTTTTGTTTGAGATGATACTCTTTGAGGGTCCTTTCTGATATTTTTGAAGCTATTTCTAAGTTGAAACTGAATTTCGCTAAGTCATAGTTGATTGCTGT
Source organism: Platycarya strobilacea (assembly GCA_036898215.1). Lineage (NCBI taxonomy): Eukaryota > Viridiplantae > Streptophyta > Magnoliopsida > Fagales > Juglandaceae > Platycarya > Platycarya strobilacea. Next base: position 11,685,867 of record CM072553.1, read on the forward strand.
GTATAATGTGGATAGTCTGCATGGCATATTGGGTTGCAATGCAAGGTATCCTCTTTGCTTATGAAGTATCTTGGTCATCCTTTTGGGGGCCCTTTCGAGGCCATCTATTTGGGATGGTGTGACTAAGAAGATTGAGCGTAGATCGAATAGTTGGAAGAGAATGTATTTGTCTAAAGGTCTTATGTTCACCTTGATCGAGAGTATACTCTTAAGTTTCCTAAATATTTTTCTTGTCCTTGTTTCCCCTTCCCACCAGTGTTGCCAACCAAATAGAGAAGTTACAAGAGACTTTCTACAGATTGGGCTAGGTGAAGAGTTCAAATTTTACCCAATAGACTGGACAAAGGTGTGCACTTCGATTTCTGAAGGAGGTTTGGGAGTTCAAAACTTAATTCTGTTCAATTGGCAATCCTGAGAAGTTGTCTTCGGCCTTTCCAACTTAAGAGGGTGGCTTTGTGTAAAAACTATAGTGGATTATAAGTTTGGTTTTGCTTGGGGTGAGTGGTGTTTTATTGACATACGTGGGTTGCATGTTGTGGGAAATCGGCTTGTTTAGTGGCATCTGAGAGGATGGATTTTTTTTTTTTTCCAGTCATACCACACTTGAGGTGGGTAATGTCTCAGGGATTAGATTCTGGTGTGATTATGCTGTGGAGATAGGGCCTAAAGGAGGTTTTCCAGTGTAGTTCTCCAGCAGCTCTTCTAAGTTGAATGTTAGCTTTTTTATATCGGTTCAAGATTGAGAGTTGGTGTCTTCAAAGCGTTTTTCCATATACTCTTCAAGATTATCATGTGTGTGCAGGAGGTGTCAGTAGCTGATCTATTGGAATTCTCCTGCAATTCCCCTAAGTGGAATGTTTTTTTTTTTTTCAGTGTGGCTCAAGACTTGTAGGTTGATGCCTTCTTCAATCTCGTGTACTCTACTAGATTATGTATTGGAGGAGCAGATAAGACTCTTTGGTCCCTTCCAGGAAATGGAAAGTTTACTGTTCGGTCCTGCTAAAAGGTCCTAATATCTCAAGATAGTAACTCCTGAAGGGGAATCTGTTGACTGCTTTTTACTCCATTGTGAGATTTCCAGAGCGTTGAGGAATGAGTTTTTTGCCAAAGTTGGGTTGGTTTGTGTAAAGCCCAGAAGGATAGTAATATGGCAGCCTACAAATTGTAGTAGTCCTATCTACCTAGGGTGTATCTAGAGGAAGATAAATGACAAAAAGTTTTAAGGATGGCGAGTGGACAATTGAAAAGTTTTACTACCTTTTTTAATTTTTTGATAAGTAAAATGTTATATATATCAAAAGGAGTAAACAAGTACACTGGAAGTATACAAGAAAACATCTTGCCCATGAATGCTCGAAAACACCTATCCCATGAAAAAACCCAACAAGTCCAAAAAAATTACCCAAAGTACCACAACCCAAAATACCCATGGAATACATCATACCTCCTCGATCCTAACCCGTAGTTCCCAAAGACTAATAACCACCCGAACACCCACAAAGAGAACATCTTCAGGATCTCCTCCCTTTAGTCTTCCCTCGACTTGAACTATCGTAGTTGATTCTCCAAGACAGATGCTGTAGCGCCCTACTATTCTTAAATCTTGATTTGGTATCATGTGAGTGACCCTTCTCAATTGTAGTGAGTAGCTTGTTAAACTGATCGTCACATCCTCCATGTGAGATTCCTACGATATGCTGAATCTCATTAACCTTTTGTAAAAGCCAATCAGGTGATGATGGTGGAGGAAGAGATACCAAAGGGACAACAACTTCTCCCGACATAAATCCTGGCAATAACTTCTCATCGCACGGCTCCAACGACAAACCCTCCCCTAAAACTGCCATTTGCTCTAAAGACTGCATACCACATTTGTCGTGATTGGGGTCAACCCAGTGGAAGCCATCTCGACAATTGGGGTCAGCCCAGAGGAAAACGATGACTGGGTTTGTGGCCCCCTGGGCGCAAAAGCCTCTCCCTTGCTAACAGGTGCCTTGTTATCGGCAACTGGGATTACCTACGCCAAGAAGGCTGGAGTTAACCTAGAGGAAGTCGGCGATGGGGCCAGAGACCCCCTGAGCTCATAAGTCTCTCCCTTGCAGACAGAAGCCTCTCGCAGACGACCTTGCACCTTCTCAATGTTCACCGAAGCCGACTTCGATTTCCATTTCATTTTTGGGCTTCCATGACTCAGGCCCTTAACTTTTCCTTTTTCAAGCTTTGAAACAAAGCCCTTCTTGTTGGTAATGGATAAAACTCGTGAACGGCGACCCAAGCCAGGCCTTTTACAAGTTCATTGATCCACTTCTTAACATCCTTTCTGAATGTTTTTAGTATATTTTTCACACCTGTCACCTCTTTTTTAGGTAAAATCAAAGACCTTTGCAACTCGCTTTCTTCTCCGCAATTCTTCTTAGAAAACTTGCTGCACCCCTCGCCCTTTTGCATGTCATCGCCCTCAGATTGGCGCTGGCCACCATGCACTATCTCCTTGCTCCCTACACCGCCCACTGCAACTTCTGCGTATGACTTGTGCTGCCTCCCATTCTCCTTTCCCTTTTCAGCTTCTCTGCCCTGATGTAATTCAGGCACTTGTGACTTTTTAGCAGACAGAACCTGCTTTAATTCCATAGGGAAACTTTTCCATCTCTTGCCTTACTTCCTTCTGGGATAACTAGCAAACCATGCCTTCCGTTGCCACCACCATATTCTGTTATTTCCAAAAATCGACCAAATGAGTTAGCCCTCCTATGGGCAAAGAGAGCTCTTGATCCATCCCTAAAAGTCCTGTAAAATTCTTTTCTCCCTCCCGATAGAGCACAATTGTTGACTGCTCTTGCCACCCAACACGCATTGGCATGACTGAGCACAACCTCTTTAAAAACTTTCCTACCCCTCTTTGAGATGCGATAGTTTTCACCCTCAAAAGCCAAAATTAAAACCTTCGTCTCAATTAATAGATGTTTAAAAACACTCATAATTAACCCACAAAAAACTGAGAAATCACCAGGCCCAGAAATCCTTCGGCAGCATTGTGGGTGACTGCTTAGTGCTGGTTCCACAAGGCATGAGAGGCACCGGCGTTGCTCATCAGACCTGTTTTGTGGGTGACTGATGTGGAAAGATCGAACTTTCCACAGAAAACCGTTCGTCGGAGGGATACCGGCATTGGAAAAACCCTTGCTAAGGCCGCCGGTCTTGTCTGTGTCGGAGTTGGTGATGGCAACACAAATCCGGCGTCGACGGAAGAAAGCGCCACAGAACCTAAGAACCTAGCGAAAAAGACAGTTTGCCGTACAGTTGACCACCGCTGGACGACCCTCGGCGACGTCGCCGGGGACCGTTGACCTCGTCTGTGCCGGCGGTGAAAGGTCACTCGCCGGTTTGGGGTAGGTGATGTCGATATCTCCGGTTTAAAATTTGAAAAGTTTTACTACTTTGTTCCTTTGAGCAGCTTCTATACATTTTAATGGGTTGAGTTTTCATGAATTTGTAATTTTTCCTCTTTCTGGTTAGTGTTCCACTTGTGTTATATTATATAATGCGTACCTAGGCTATGCCTTTTTAAAAATAAAATCTTCAATTACTTTAAACAAAACTATTGCAGTTAACCTGATTTCCAGGAAGTCCACATTCATTAACATTCCACCAACAACTTGTCCCAATTTGCTGTCTTGACTATTTCTAAGCTGTTTGTATGTTCTCCAGCTTACAGGTGATTTAGACAAGATGGTTGCATTACAGAGGTTGTTGGAGCCCTACGGAATTTGTGAGGTAGTTTCATAAGTTTGCATATTGGTTTCCTGCATTTTAATTGGAGAGAGGAACTTTGAGTTGCCATCTGAACTCGGCTCAAATAACAATACCAAATATGTCAGTGTTGATATTTATTCTCAATTTTTTGTGGGGAAGATTTTCAATTGGGTGCTTAAAAGCATCAGTAAGGCAGACCACCTTTTAAAGCTATGTGACGTGATCAGTGTTTGTTAACTGAGGATTTTAAAATGTGTTCCATGTTTGGACCCCCAATTTTTGAAGTTTACAACCATATTGAGGAGGGTTAAATACGAAATTAGTCTACATGATTTGCACCAACATTAAATTACTCGGGTTTTTTCATTGAACATTTTACTCCTTGTGGTTTTAATAAAAATTAGTTCCTTTGTCAGAAATATATTAGTAAACTATTCGAAGTTCCATGTTAGCACCAATGATCGTCCTCCCATGTCACTTAAAATAAAAAACGAAAATACATTTACAAAACATTTTTCTATAAAAAAGCACTCCCCATTCAGGGGAGGGTTGGAGCAGTCCAACTCCCCCACCCTGGAGGTTGGGCCTTTGTGTTGATTGCCTGAAGGTGGCTCACCTTTGTGGTGGCCCCAATCGGGGCATTGGTAGATGTTTGGGCTGCCCAGAGGTGGACAAAGGGGTGGTTTTTGAAAAAATAAAAATAAAAAAAGTATTTTTTTGCTTGTTTTTAAGTATTTTAGTTCTAATTTTGGTGATTGGTGTTGTTTTGGCATCTGTAACAATTTACAAACCTATTTCTTACGGGAAGACTGTTTTGATCATTATTAAAGCCGCATGAAGTAAAAAGTTCAAGAAAAACAAATTCCAGGAGTAATAATTTTGGAGCAAATCACAAGGACTGATTTGTATTAAACCCTACTGAGAGAGAAAATATATAAAAGATTACTGAAATAAATTTATATATAACCTATCATTTCCAAGAGTTAGACCTGAAACCTAAATGATATGATTGATTGAAATTTGGTTGTCCATGTTTCAGCACACTATGAACTAATTTTACTTGATGCTGCTAAGAGTAGGAAAGATTAAGCTCTGTGCAACGAGTCTTGTCCAAATTTTTTCACGTGTATTAAAACTGATTCGAAGTATAGGGCATAGAGAGTTTCAAGTGGGTCTATTTTTGCTAATTAGATGGACTTTTGTGATGTCCAGATGCCAGTTCTTGTGGTGAATATCTAGAGCTTAAACTCATTAATAGCATTCCAATTGTTAGTAGTAATGGAACCTGCAGACCCGTTGGTCTAAAGTTGTTTGCAATGTTCACAACTGCTGGTTGTAACTTTAGTTCAATCTGTAATTCTGAGAGAGAGAGAGAGAGAGAGAGAGAGAGAGAGATCTGGGTATGCTGTAAGAGATGATTTTCTTACACCAAGTTAGAGTGTTTTCGGAACATCAAATAGGTGTTGGAAACTGTTCTTGGTTAACTAATAGTACAAAAATGACTAGCTATTTTCTCTTTCTTGAAGGTGGCACGCACAGGGAGGGTGGCATTGGTGCGGGAGTCAGGTGTGGATTCCGCATATCTCCGTGGTTTCCCTCTTCCATTGTAATACTTGAGTTAACCTGTAGCTTCTTACTGTGGTGGAGCATCTAATGTAAGTTTTTCTCTCATTACCTTCGATGTTTTTCCCTCATTATCAGATTGTGAGGGAAAAGAAATTGACTCTTACTTCTTTCAAACTTGTGTTAGGTATCTTGGAAGGTGGATAAATGGAGCATTTAAAAGTTCAGAAATTATGGTACCTGTTGTAACTTATATTTGTCCTCTTTGCACGTAAGATCTTAGGTTTCTCTTTTCTTTTTCCCCCCTAAGCTTGTTTTTTAACCAAATCTATCACGTATCTGTTGTATCAATGACATTAGTAGATGTAGCATCACCTCGAAACCTCTGAGAACTCCTCATATTAATGTATATCTTCAATTTATTCAAGTACTTAGTATTTTGATCTGCCTCTAGAAAAAGAAAGGAAGGATTAACATTATATTTTAAGCAGCCAGGAGAATGAACTTGAGTTTAGGCTAGGCAAACCTTTCGACCTGAACTAATCCGGGTACATATTTAATTTGTTCTGCGAATTCTTCTGTTGTAAGTAGATGCGGACCGAAATGAGAAATGTACGTTGATCTTTTTTGTCTTGCTAATATCAGATGTGAAGCCCAGCTTTATGGCATTTGCCTCTAATGCTTTTTTCATGAGAGCAATAAATTGTTTCTAAAATAGCTGTATTATATTCGAAGGAGACAGTGGTATATGGCATTCTACCTCTTATGGGAGGGAAGCTGGAGAGTGATCCAAGTCTAGGGTCCAGTTCACTCGACATGATACGATGTTCAGTAGCTGGGATAACTTTTATCTTTTCAGAATTATTGCTTACGTACAGAAACTTATTGCATATGCTTAAAGCCAACTGAAAAAAAAAAAAAGTTAGTACAAAATAAAAACTATAGCACTATAGCAGAGATGAACTCAAGAGATCTGTTACACATATCACTTGCTAAGTGTGTAGACATTAAGTACTGCAGAAAAAATATTGAATGGAATGTCTGGGAGAGACTGAAGCCAAGAAATTGTTAAAACAATCAAAATGAAATAGCCAGAACTCGAAAGGTTGTTTGGGCGAAAAAGCCTCAATAGCTCTAAAAATACCTCTCCATCCCCCACACTTCGAACCGATCCAAGGGGGGAAGGAGCTGTTACAATGAGCACCAAAAATCAGTGGAATATTTTCTATCATTTCATTGTGCAAATTAAATGAGCGAATGAGTTTTTCCAATATGTGACAATTTCATTTCTAATGTATTATGAATTCAGTGATAACTCTCATTTATCTGTTTTTGCTCGATTGGACAAATACTCAAGTACTAGTACGGGTGTAACTGGTCTGGTTTGATTTGGTTTTGCCCAAAATATAGAACCGCACTGGTATTACCGGTTTTGCATTTTGCAAAATCGATTATGCCTCGATTACCTCCCAAAATTGATAGCACTGATTTTACTGGTTCTGGTCCGGTTTTATTTAATGGAAAATTTCTAAAAACAATCTTAAAAAAAAAAAAACTAGTTTAAAAATCTTTTTATTAAATTTTTTTTGTTTATTATAAAAATATGTTTTACTAAAAAAAATATGCTATATAAAAAAATATGCAATAAAAAAATGATATTTATATAATCTGCAATAAAAATCTGGTTTAAAAAACTGTTATAAATATGTTTAAAATATATGATTAATTAAATTTTCATGTTTAAAATTAAAATTTTATTTTATAAATATTATAACATTATTTATACATAATTATAATTTATATTGTTATATATAATATAAAAACATGTCATATATAATATTTAAAAAAATAATTTTAAATATATATAATAGAACTGGTCCGGTTCAAAATTGCTCGGAACCGGAATCAGACCGATACTTACCGGTTTTGTATTTCTAGAAATCAGTTCCGAACCGGATTGATTCAAAACTGGTTTAACTGGCCCAGTTTGAACCAGCTCAGGCCGGTTTTCTAGATTTTTTTTTACACCCTTGAGTATTAGCATCACTTGAAGGGTACTCCAAAATGGTAAATCTCATCTTTTGTGTTATTTCCTATCCATCGTGGGTTGTGCTATGTAGTATCATCTACAGAGTTGTCCTCTGTAGGTATTAGGGTTGCCTGCTCCTTCTCGAGTCGGGTCGATAGGTCGACCCTTTTTAGATTAGGCCTCCTTACTTCAGCTTCCTTTTTAGCTTAGACTAGACCTTACCTCCTGGGCTCTTGGGAGGAAAATTCCCTTGCAAATACCATATATAATCAAGTATAGAAATAAGTTAGATACTAGAATTTAAAAAACCTAGTATAATAAGTTAATAACACATCCAATAATTTACTTGAGTATAATGACATGTAATTAGACACTAGAAAGGCTAGTATATAATTAAGTTACAATTAAGTTAGAAATTAGTATAATAATATGTAATAGTAATGTATAATAATTAATAACATATAATTAGACATTAAAAATAAGTCTAGTGTAGAAATAAGTTAAAAATTAATTAGATACTAGTATAATATGATAACTTGTAATATACTATAGTATAATAACATATAATTAATTTGACACTAAAAGTAATATATAATACGATTAAGTATGATAACATGTAATTAGACACTATTGTGTAAATATATTATAAAAATAAGTTAGATATTAGTATATAAATAAACTAGCATTGAATGATTTTGTACATTTAGATTTTAATTTTCGAAAAAATTAAAATTTGAAAGCCTACAAAAAATTCTTTTTTTAAATAGACTAAATATGAAGCTAAAAAAAAAGTCAAATTCGACTCCGCTTCGACAAGTCAGAGCGCGAAGTCGGATTGGAGCCTACACCAATCAGAGTTAGAGTTAGAATTAAAGTTCGGACATGAACTCTGATAAAACTGTCAAAACTTTTTAAATTTTTTCTTTATTTCTTATATTTATAGTTTTAAAATCAAAATTTCATTTTAAAAATTTTAATATATTTCTAAATTTAACAAAAAAAATTCCAAAATACTACAGCAAAGACTTGTCAGAAATAACTTTTCTCCACATGTTAACTCGTAGTTGACTCTCCAAAAATAACTGACAGCAAATACCAAAATACTAATAATGCAAATTTTTGTCCGAAGTTTATTCCGGCATATGTCGGTCGTCGAAAATATATAAAACTTTTGTGGATAATGCGACACATCCACGAGGGGTTTGTTGTCCGAAAAGTTTACGGGGTTCATGATGTCGCTGAAAATGATTATATGAGACAGTCAAAATGGTGGGAAATGCTTTTTTCCTGTATGGGAAATTCATCAATAAATATTTTTCATGCATGTTCACCTTACCATAAAAAGTATTTATTGTCAAACATTTTGCTAGTATTAGTTAATTTTCCGCGTTTTAATTTCGTACTCATGCTAAATACCGGCTAATAATGTCGCCAGAAATAAATATTTTTGACAATCACATATGTCAAATCTCAATTTTTTTTCTTTTATACATTTGAAAAGGAGTTTCGAACTCTAAACTTTCATCTTGAAAGCATGTCAATCAGATTATGTATGTTTGACGGCAAATCTCAAGTCTTATGATAACTCGAGATCAGGTTATTATTTAAAATATAAAAAAATTGCATAGAATGTGAAGCTCAATCGGAACAAAGGTAAAGACGAAGAGTCAATGCTAGAAATACGAAGGATCTCACAGAAATTGCACGGACCGAAGCCAAAAATTTATCACTGTTTCACTTTTCACGTCTCAGTCCACTACTCATTTCCAAAATATGAATACCTCCAGGCAAAGTTATTGTTAAGGAACATATGGGTGTGAGAATCTTCGCGTATAAGTTGTGTTCTCATTTTCTTGTATTAATATGCACTCTTTCGTACTACATGTCATGTATTTCGTGTTATGAATCATAGTTTTATCATGTATATGTTTTCAGAGAAGCTCTATTGATCCTCTAAAAATGATATCAAAAGACTGAAAGAGTTTCGATATTTTGAATCATAAACATAAATCTTGAAAAACTCAGTAATGATACCACACAACGATACAAACTCAGTATTGATACAACACATTTTTATTTCAAGTGATCCATTAATCCATGGAAGATCCTCTCAGTCAGACCCATAGAGCTCTAAATTTCGTCTCAACTTCGCTATTAATGGAAATTACTCGAGGAGATAATCATTCGTGGGCGACACGAATGACCTGCTTGCCAACATTTTTGCCAGAAAATAACCCAACAAAGGCAGCTGGAGCACTGTCCAAGCCTTCATTCATGTCTTCGATGTAAACAATTTTCCCTTGCTTATAGTTTGTGATGACATCTTCCAAAAAGCGTGGGTATAGGTGCAAGTAATCATGTTGCAGGAATCCCTGCATCCTGATGCGCTTTGTTATGAGATTGAACCAGTTAAAAATCCCTTGTGGCTTAGAGAAACTCTGCTGGGATACCACCCCACAAATGGCAATCCGGCCATGAATCCTCATGTTAAGAAGTGCGGCATCGAGCATGTCCCCACCCACATTATCAAAGTAAATGTCAATTCCTTGTGGAAAGTACCTATTTCAGCCAAGAAAGAAAGAATGAATTGCAACCGAATTATTTCAAGGGAAAATCAAGGGAAATTTGAACAAAAGGAAAAGAAAAGAAGGTTTCCATCTTTTCTTAAAACAAGTTCTTTACCATAGTTCATCCTTGGAAACTCATCACTAACCTTTTCAGTGCAGCATCAAAGTCTGGCTCTTCCTTGTAGTTGAAAGCTTCATCAAATCCAAGCTTATTCTTCAGTAGATCAACCTGATAGGGTCCATCTAAGTTATTCTAGTCTAAACGGCAAGGAGTCCAACTCATATGCAGAAAATCAATGCATAATATGTGTAATAGCCCAAATTTTGCTAAGGTAAATTATTTTATAGAAATTATTTTAAGGAGATTTTTTTTATGCATTTATTTATTAGGAAATGAGAATGGGAGATTTAGTTGAGGAAATGTGAGATTTTACTTAGTATTGGGAGTTATGCACTTTCGGATCAATCTGTCGAGTTTTAGGAAAATGATCATAAGTCAGCCATATGATGTCTAAATGAGGTGATTCCAATTGGTATAGAACCCTAAGAGATGGATCTAAAACTTTTATGTTGGAAGTTTCCTGAGATTCGGAAGGAATCAATAACTTATTTGGGAACCAAGTAGGCAGCTTGGGAATGGACTTAAATGGAACCCGAGTTGGGTAATTGAATTAGATTGGGGCATGTAACCAAATAGGCAACTGGTTCTAGGATTCTCTGGGATTAGGACATGTGTAGGGATAGTTAGGAATGAATGGAAAGTTGATTTGGAAGTCAATTGAATAGTTGGTGTGATGGAAACTCAAGGGAGCCAAAATCTGGTTGATTGGTGACTAGTTGGATCAAACTTGGCTCTACCTTAACTAAACTATGAAGTGACCTTCTAGGACTTGTTGAGGGAAGACCTAAGGGAGTTGGGAAGGAACCAAATGGAGGAGAAAACCTGATGAGGGGCGTGTGACACAAGGAGGAGAGCTGGAGATGAGAGATGCATGCATGGTTAGGTGAAGTGCCACCTCACCTCTTATCCCTTTAGCTTGCTTCTCAGCCATGGATCAAAATGGGCAGCCAAACCACCTCAATTGTGAGCCCTTGGATGACTAATCCAGCTGCAAAGCCTAGGATTTGGGAGGCTTAATCCTCATCATTAGATTTTGCCTAGATGGACACCTCATCATATGCAAATCTGCCAACTAGGGTACCTTTGGTGCAATTCCTTTTCTCTCCCTCATGTTGGTCGACCACCACCATATATATAGGACCTTGAGAGCTTCCTAAGCTCCTTTAGAAGGAGAGAGCACTTGCCTTGTGAAGCCAAATCAGAAAAACCCTCCCCAAACCCTCAAAGTGATCACTTGTGAGTGAAGTGAGTGTGTGTGGGAGCAAACTTGGAGGAAGTTGAGTGGATCAATTCCCTAAAGCTTGGAAGAACTAGTAAGTCCATATTCTAGCTTAACTTAAGCATGGAATTGGTTTATTGGCATGATTGAGTTAGGTTTCCTAGTAGTGAACACATGAGAACATGTTTAAGTGAAAATTGAACACATGAGTAGGGTTAATTGTATTTGTCTTGTTTTTATGTTCAATAAAATTGTGGAAACTTAGATTTAGGCTTTTAAGGAGATAAATAGAGTGTATGGAAAAGATTGGTGTGTTTTGAGTGGAAAAACCCCTAGACCCGTAAGTTCGCTCGACCCTCGCTCGACATGTGAGTCGAGCGAAGGCAAAATATGAACCCTCGCTAGAGTTTCGCTCGACACCCGCTCGAGCGAGTCCCAACCCGAGACTTCGCTCGATACTCGCTCGACAAGCCGCTCGAGCGAGATACCCTGTTTTGCCTAGACTTAGGGTTTCCTTGGTATGGAAGTGGTGTTTTAAATGGGAAGGGTTGTGAGTGAGATGACTCATGTGTATAAGAGAAGAAATTAAAGAAAGAAAATATTATATAAAAGATTAAGTTAGTCACGTCATGACGGGGACGGCGATACGTAACGCCCGTATGACTGACGTGCCGGCAGGGACGGCGATACGTAACGCCTGTCGAGATTAAGTTAGTCACGTCATGACGGGGACGGCGATACGTAACGCCCGTATGACTGACGTGCCGACAGGGACGGCGATACGTAACGCCTGTCGTGATATGAAATTGTGATCTCCACGGGGACGGCGAGACGTAACGCCCGCAGTAATATGTATATATGTTTTGTGTCATAACGGGGACGGCGAGACGTAACGCCCGGATGATTGACACCAGACTCATCATAACGGGGACGGCGATACGTAACGCCCGGATGATTGATGAGTGTTTGTGATGGGGACGGCGATACGTAACGCCCATCAGTGATATGAAAGAATAAGAATTTTAAAGGGGAAAATAATGTAATTTAATATAAGACAATGGGTGAGTTGAGAAATGTGTCAGTTAGACAGTGGTCTTGTGAGGGGTATGTTAGAGTAATTTCCCTCGGCAGTTGTGGTAGTAACTTTGTCGGTGTTTTCCCTGTTTCCTTTAAGCTATTTATGTACTTACTGAGATTTCATTCGAAATCTCACTCTTTTGTGGCTCCATATATTTGTGCGTATTATTTCATACAGGTTTCGATGACCAGCGGGGGGGACAGCCCCGATGACACAGGAGACTTCGGGGAGTCCTGAGGGACTTTCCGATTACAGTCCCTTTTTGGACATTTCTTTTGTTTCCTTCGGACCTCCTATCAGACCCACCGGAGCTGGGAGTCTTGACGCATCCACTTTTGTTGAGGAGAGGAGACGTACTGGATGCTGCTTAACCTTAGGAGTAGACGGCTCGTTGTCCATGTGTGGAGTTTGTGTGACTCCACAGGGACAACAGCTCCAGCGAGACTTTAGTATTAGCATGGATAGGTTTCGCTATGGGAGGGAATATCCCGAGGTTAAGAGGGAGAAAGAGTGAGGTGAAGGAAAGTTTCTTTTTGGGATGAATGTAATATATTTTGTTACAGTTGGGTTGTGTACATGTAAGAAGTACAATGTTTAAGTTTAATGAATGTTGTATATATAATTTCCGTGTGATCTTTAGAAAGTCTTATATTGAAAAATCTAATCCGCTGCGAATTTAGTAATTTATGCTTTTATCCTTGTTAAGTACGAGGGTGAGTAGCCAAGTGTTGCTCATCCAGACACCTTAATTTACGTTAAATCCCAGACGTAAGTTGGGGGCGTCACAGATTGGTATCAGAGCGATTACGTCTCTGGGTAAAACCTACGTGTCCTAGGAAAAATGGATCACATGGTACTAGTATAGGCTTGAATCTTTATCAGATTGAAGTTTGGAGTAATATGGATGAATGTTTGGATTTTAGAAATTTGGAAGCTTCTAAAGTGAGTATGGCTTATGGTGAAGTTGGGTATATTTCAGGAAAACAATATGCCGAGAGGTCGTCCTCCCTTGAAACGAGTAGACGCAGTAAATCAGAGTCCTTCCCTGGTTACCCCTCCACGTGCTGAAGAGCAAACAGCACCAAGCTCACCATTGAGAGAAGTACAAACACCATCGAACCCACCGTTGGGAGAAGGACAGACGGCACCGAACCCATTATCGGGAGAAGAGCAGAGGACACAGAATCCACCCTTGGAAGGGGGACCGATGGTACAAAACCCCCCATTGGAAGGAGGCCAGGCAATAGCTGAAGCTATTCGGCAAATGACTGAAGTGGTGAAAAACCAAATAGAACAGAGCCGTTATCATCAGCAGAATGAAAATAGAAGAGAAATTCAAGGGTGTTCGTATGAGAAGTTTCTAGCGTATCGATACCCGTCTTTTATGGGAACGGAAGGAGCATTAAAGGCAGATAAATGGATTGTAGACCTAGAACGCACCTTCGAAATTAGTAGCTGCACTGAAGTCCAGAAAGTGCAGTATGCAGGACATCTGTTACAAGGAGAAGCCGGACTGTGGTGGGACACAAAGCGGAAGCTGCTAAAGTTAGAGTTGGGAGAAAATGTAGTGCCTACATGGGAAAGGTTCAAGAAAGAGTTCGACGATCGATTCTTTTCGGAATCTATGAAGCGGCAAAAAGCTTTGGAGTTTACTATGTTAATACAAGGCAGTATGTCGGTGGAACAGTACTCGGCGCGATTTATGGAATTGGCGAGATTCGCTCCGCACCTGGTAGCTACTGAAAAGATGAGAGCCCAGAAGTTTCAGGAAGGACTGCAGCCACGAATTCGTATGCAGGTGGCATGTTTGCAAATTGAGAATTTTCAAGAACTAGTGAATGTAGCAGCTATAGCGGAAGCTGAACAGAGGAGTGTTATGGCGCAAACTCAAACATATGGAAAAAGAAGATTTCAATTTTCTGGAGGAAAAGATGCTAGGAGGAAACCGAATTTTAGATCCACGGATAGAGGAAAAGGAGTCGCAATTAATCCAAATACGCCAACTTTATTTCCGCAATGTGCAAAATGTGGACGTCGACACCAGGGAGATTGTCGAGTGGATAATAGGATTTGTTATAGATGTGGTCGGCCAGGACATCTGATCAGAGACTGCCCTCAGAATACCTCTCAAGGAGTAGCTCTACCCGGAGGAAAAGCTAAAGCTCCTGCGAAAGCTAAAGTGTATGCTATCACGCCTGGAGAAGTAGATATGGAGGCGGACGAGGCCATAGATGCAAATGTCATTACTGGTAAATTTCCAAGTCCCCTCTTTTAGTTAATAAATGGATTCTTTGGGAGTGGTAATATAATAATAGTAGGATAAAATTTTCTTTAGGTAAGCTTAAGCTGAAGCAATGCATGGTCTATACCTTGTTTGATTCGGGAGCAACCAGATCCTTTATTTCCTATGATTGTGTCCAAAAGTGTGATTTAGAAACAGAATTGTTGACCCAAAAAGTTATAGTAGTCATGCCCAATGGAGAGGTAGCAGGATGCCATCGAGTGGTGAGAAATTGCCCCTTGGAGATTGGAGGTTCTCAGCTAGTCGCTGATCTGATACTATTCCATTTGATGGAGTTTGATTTAATTTTGGGTATGGATTGGTTGGCTAAGTATTATGCTAAACTGGACTGTCGCAGAAAGGAAATAATTTTTGACTTACCCAAGGAAGGGAAATTTTGTTACAAGGGGGAAATGTTGAAGGCAGTTTCCTCCATAGTAACTGCTAAGCGAATAATGAAAAGTATTAACAAAGAAACTAAGGGCTACTGGGTAATCATGTTAAACTCCTCAGAAGTTGTTGAAGGTATTCAAGGAATTCCCGTGGTGGAAGACTTTCCTCAAGTCTTTTCCGATGATCTACCGGGACTACCACCTGATCGAGAAGCAGAATTTGTTATTGAATTGGAACCGGCCACAACTCCAGTTCATAGGGCTCCGTATAGGATGGCACCGGTGGAATTAGAGGAATTGAAAGTGCAGATTGAGGAACTTTTGAGAAAAGGATTTATCAGGCCTAGTTCGTCCCCATGGGGAGCACCAGTATTATTTGTGAAGAAGAAAGATGGAACAGTGCGAATGTGCATAGACTACCGGGAGTTGAATAAGGTTACTATTAAGAATAAATATCCGTTGCCACGGATAGATGATCTGTTGGATCAATTAAGAGGAGCAACTGTGTTTTCAAAAATAGACCTTCGGTCTGGCTATCATCAGTTAAAAATCAGGGAGCAAGATGTACCTAAGACGGCTTTCCGAACCCGCTATGGGCACTTTGAATTTTTGGTTATGCCATTCGGAGTGACGAATGCACCAGCAGTATTCATGGATTTGATGAACCGAATATTCAGACCATATTTGGACAAGTTTGTGGTGGTTTTTATTGATGATATTTTGATTTACTCTCAGACCGACGAAGATCATAAAGAACATTTGAAAATAGTAATGGAAATTTTGCAGAAACACCAATTGTATGCCAAACTTAGTAAGTGTGAATTTTGGCTACAAGAAGTTAAATTTTTGGGTCATGTTATTTCAAGTGAAGGAGTCTCTGTGGATCCAGCGAAGGTAGAAGCAGTGATGGAGTGGCAGCAACCAACCAATGCACACGAAATACGAAGCTTCTTGGGATTAGCTGGATACTATAGAAGATTTGTGGAAGGATTTTCCAAACTGTCCGCACCTCTGACAGCATTGACTAGAAAGAATGCTAAATACGTTTGGGGTGAACAATGCGAAAGGAGTTTCCAAGAGCTAAAGAAGAGATTGACTACAGCACCGGTTTTGGCTTTGCCGGAACCTCATAAACCTTATGTGATATATAGTGATGCCTCAAAAATGGGATTGGGGTGTGTGCTAATGCAAGAAGGAAGAGTAGTTGCGTATGCATCCCGACAACTTAAGGATCATGAACAGAATTATCCCACACATGATTTAGAGTTAGCAGCTGTAGTGTTTGCTCTAAAGATTTGGCGGCATTACTTGTATGGTGAAAAGTGTGAAATATTTACGGACCATAAGAGTCTCAAGTATCTTTTTAGCCAGAAGACCTTGAACATGAGACAGAGAAGGTGGATAGAGACCATAAGTGATTTTCAATGCGAAATCAAATACCACCCTGGAAAGGCTAATGTGGTAGCCGATGCCTTGAGTAGAAAAGTTCAAACAGAAGAATTTTCAGTGCTGGCAGCGATGCGAGAAATTCTGGTAAACCGATTATCACAGGACTTCAAGTTAATGGAGATTCAAGAAATTATTTCGTTAACAGACAAAGAACTTAAGGAAGAACAACAAAAAGATGCCAAGCTGGAGAAGATAAAACAGCAAATACTGGAAGGAAAAGGGTCTCCACACTTTATGATTTCAGGTGATGGAATGTTGTACTTTGGAAGAAGGAAAATCATTTCGGATGCCCCAGAATTGAAAGAAAGGTTGATGAAAGAAGCTCATAGTACACCATATACTGCTCATCCTGGAAGTACTAAGATGTATCAAGATTTAAAGGAAAAGTTTTGGTGGGAAGGAATGAAGAAGGACATTGCGACCTTTGTAGCGAAGTGTCCAGTGTGTCAGTTAGTAAAAGCTGAGCATCAAAGACCAGCCGGTCAATTGCAACCTTTACCAATCCCCGAATGGAAATGGGAGGATCTATCTATGGATTTTGTAGTAGGATTTCCAAGAACATCTACGGGAAAGAATTCGGTTTGGGTGATAGTGGATCGACTGACGAAGAGTGCTCACTTTTTACCTATCTCCAACACGGATTTCATGGAAAATTTAGCAAAAATTTACGTAAAGGAAATAGTTCGTTTACATGGAATACCCAAGACTATAGTATCAGACAGAGATCCTAGATTCACGTCTCGATTTTGGCAAAGTCTACAGAAGATGATGGGTACCAATTTAAATTTCAGCAGCGCATACCATCCTCAGACGGACGGGCAAACAGAAAGAACCATTCAGACTTTGGAGGATATGTTGCGAGCTTGTGTGTTGGATTTTGACAAAGATTGGGAAAGTCTGTTACCATTAATTGAATTTGCATATAATAACAGTTTTCAAGCTACTATACAGATGGCGCCATATGAAGCACTTTATGGAAGGAAATGTAGGTCTCCTATTTATTGGGATGAAGTGGGTGAGAGTAGTGTTTTGGGACCCGAGTATTTACAAGAAGTTAAAGAGCAGATCATCAAGATCAGAAATCAGATAAAGACGGCGCAAAGTAGACAAAAGAGTTATGCAGATAATCGTAGAAGGGCTTTAGATTTTATGGTGGGAGACTGGGTATACTTGAAGATTTCGCCACTAAAGGGAGTCATGCGATTTGGTAAGAAGGGGAAGTTGAGTCCTCGTTATATTGGACCTTATGAAATTCTGGAAAAAGTAGGTCCAGTGGCTTACCGTTTAGCTCTACCTGATGATTTGCAAGGAGTTCATAACGTCTTCCATGTATCTTCTCTGAAAAAGTGTTTGAATGATCAACCAGTGGCGGTAATGGATCCGCGTCCTAGTAATTTACGTTCCAATTTAACTTATGAAGAGTGGCCTGTGCGAATCGAAGATCAGAAAGAACAAACCCTTCGGAATCGTACCATAATGTTAGTGAAAGTACTTTGGAACAATCCTGTTTTCCAGGAGGCCACTTGGGAACGTGAGGATGTAATGAGAAATAATTATCCCCACTTGTTTGAAACATAGTTGTAATATATATATTATAAATTGAATTAACTGTCTTACGTTTGTATGATATTTATGTTTTCTTTTATATTTAAAATCATTAATATTTAACCTTATACAGGATTATGGCTCCTAAAAGAACCGCACGTATGTCGGTTACCCCAGTAGATCAGTTAAAGAAAAGATCTGAAAGAGTTAGAGAGAGATTTCGTAGAGAAAAATTGAAACAGTGGAAAGCTGAGAGATTAAGCTGGTTAAATAAAAGTGAGAAGCACAGGACTCATATTATGGACATAGATGAAAAAGGTAACCCTATAAGTAGAAGAGCGTTGCCAGGTGAGGAAAGACAACCCGCCAGAAAATGGTTGAGAGCAGAGAAAAGATTTTTGAGAAGAGAGGACAAAGGAAAAGCTGTCATGATAGAGTCATCTGATGGATCTGAAGAGCGTAAACGCCAGTGTGAAGAGGGACCTATAATAGAAAGGACAGAGGAAGAGAGATTCCATATGTTGCAAGAGATTAGTGTGAACATGTACTATGACCCCGATGTTGACATGATATTTTATCACTCTCAGGATTCACTAATTAATGAGGAAAAAGTACCCACCTCTTCAGAAGAATCTACCGCTAGTCACCGAGGTATAAATTCCTTAAACCCTTAATTATTTATATCCTAGCGATTTTGGGGACGAAATCCTTTTTAAGGGGGGGAGGATGTAATAGCCCAAATTTTGCTAAGGTAAATTATTTTATAGAAATTATTTTAAGGAGATTTTTTTTATGCATTTATTTATTAGGAAATGAGAATGAGAGATTTAGTTGAGGAAATGTGAGATTTTACTTAGTATTGGGAGTTATGCACTTTCGGATCAATCTGTCGAGTTTTAGGAAAATGATCATAAGTCAGCCATATGATGTCTAAATGAGGTGATTCCAATTGGTATAGAACCCTAAGAGATGGATCTAAAACTTTTATGTTGGAAGTTTCCTGAGATTCGGAAGGAATCAATAACTTATTTGGGAACCAAGTAGGCAGCTTGGGAATGGACTTAAATGGAACCCGAGTTGGGTAATTGAACTAGATTGGGGCATGTAACCAAATAGGCAACTGGTTCTAGGATTCTCTGGGATTAGGACATGTGTAGGGATAGTTAGGAATGAATGGAAAGTTGATTTGGAAGTCAATTGAATAGTTGGTGTGATGGAAACTCAAGGGAGCCAAAATCTGGTTGATTGGTGACTAGTTGGATCAAACTTGGCTCTACCTTAACTAAACTATGAAGTGACCTTCTAGGACTTGTTGAGGGAAGACCTAAGGGAGTTGGGAAGGAACCAAATGGAGGAGAAAACCTGATGAGGGGCGTGTGACACAAGGAGGAGAGCTGGAGATGAGAGATGCATGCATGGTTAGGTGAAGTGCCACCTCACCTCTTATCCCTTTAGCTTGCTTCTCAGCCATGGATCAAAATGGGCAGCCAAACCACCTCAATTGTGAGCCCTTGGATGACTAATCCAGCTGCAAAGCCTAGGATTTGGGAGGCTTAATCCTCATCATTAGATTTTGCCTAGATGGACACCTCATCATATGCAAATCTGCCAACTAGGGTACCTTTGGTGCAATTCCTTTTCTCTCCCTCATGTTGGTCGACCACCACCATATATATAGGACCTTGAGAGCTTCCTAAGCTCCTTTAGAAGGAGAGAGCACTTGCCTTGTGAAGCCAAATCAGAAAAACCCTCCCCAAACCCTCAAAGTGATCACTTGTGAGTGAAGTGAGTGTGTGTGGGAGCAAACTTGGAGGAAGTTGAGTGGATCAATTCCCTAAAGCTTGGAAGAACTAGTAAGTCCATATTCTAGCTTAACTTAAGCATGGAATTGGTTTATTGGCATGATTGAGTTAGGTTTCCTAGTAGTGAACACATGAGAACATGTTTAAGTGAAAATTGAACACATGAGTAGGGTTAATTGTATTTGTCTTGTTTTTATGTTCAATAAAATTGTGGAAACTTAGATTTAGGCTTTTAAGGAGATAAATAGAGTGTATGGAAAAGATTGGTGTGTTTTGAGTGGAAAAACCCCTAGACCCGTAAGTTCGCTCGACCCTCGCTCGACATGTGAGTCGAGCGAAGGCAAAATATGAACCCTCGCTAGAGTTTCGCTCGACACCCGCTCGAGCGAGTCCCAACCCGAGACTTCGCTCGATACTCGCTCGACAAGCCGCTCGAGCGAGATACCCTGTTTTGCCTAGACTTAGGGTTTCCTTGGTATGGAAGTGGTGTTTTAAATGGGAAGGGTTGTGAGTGAGATGACTCATGTGTATAAGAGAAGAAATTAAAGAAAGAAAATATTATATAAAAGATTAAGTTAGTCACGTCATGACGGGGACGGCGATACGTAACGCCCGTATGACTGACGTGCCGGCAGGGACGGCGATACGTAACGCCTGTCGAGATTAAGTTAGTCACGTCATGACGGGGACGGCGATACGTAACGCCCGTATGACTGACGTGCCGACAGGGACGGCGATACGTAACGCCTGTCGTGATATGAAATTGTGATCTCCACGGGAACGGCGAGACGTAACGCCCGTGTGATTGATCCTTGCGGGGACGGCGAGACGTAACGCCCGCAGTAATATGTATATATGTTTTGTGTCATAACGGGGACGGCGAGACGTAACGCCCGGATGATTGACACCAGACTCATCATAACGGGGACGGCGATACGTAACGCCCGGATGATTGATGAGTGTTTGTGATGGGGACGGCGATACGTAACGCCCATCAGTGATATGAAAGAATAAGAATTTTAAAGGAGAAAATAATGTAATTTAATATAAGACAGTGGGTGAGTTGAGAAATGTGTCAGTTAGACAGTGGTCTTGTGAGGGGTATGTTAGAGTAATTTCCCTTGGCAGTTGTGGTAGTAACTTTGTCGGTGTTTTCCCTGTTTCCTTTAAGCTATTTATGTACTTACTGAGATTTCATTCGAAATCTCACTCTTTTGTGGCTCCATATATTTGTGCGTATTATTTCATACAGGTTTCGATGACCAGCGGGGGGGACAGCCCCGATGACACAGGAGACTTCGGGGAGTCCTGAGGGACTTTCCGATTACAGTCCCTTTTTGGACATTTCTTTTGTTTCCTTCGGACCTCCTATCAGACCCACCGGAGCTGGGTGTCTTGACGCATCCACTTTTGTTGAGGAGAGGAGACGTACTGGATGCTGCTTAACCTTAGGAGTAGACGGCTCGTTATCCATGTGTGGAGTTTGTGTGACTCCACAGGGACAACAGCTCCAGCGAGACTTTAGTATTAGCATGGATAGGTTTCGCTATGGGAGGGAATATCCCGAGGTTAAGAGGGAGAAAGAGTGAGGTGAAGGAAAGTTTCTTTTTGGGATGAATGTAATATATTTTGTTACAGTTGGGTTGTGTACATGTAAGAAGTACAATGTTTAAGTTTAATGAATGTTGTATATATAATTTCCGTGTGATCTTTAGAAAGTCTTATATTGAAAAACCTAATCCGCTGCGAATTTAGTAATTTATGCTTTTATCCTTGTTAAGTACGAGGGTAAGTAGCCAAGTGTTGCTCATCCAGACACCTTAATTTACGTTAAATCCCAGACGTAAGTTGGGGGCGTCACAGATATGTTTTTCAATTTTTTTTTTTTTGAGATAAAATCATTCCTAAAATCTGCCAATAATTAACAATAAAATACTAGGAAAAAAAAAATAAAGAAGTGCACCTTTTGACTTGTGCCAGCACTTCCAACTACATAGCAACCATGCAACTTAGCAAGTTGGCCAACAAGCTGACCAACGGCTCCAGAAGCTGCAGATACAAAGACAAATTCCCCTTTCTTAGGGGTGCAGACCTCAAAGAATCCTGCATAGGAAGTAAAACCTGCCATACCTGTATAATAGAAATTCCAGTTCTCAGTGATTACTTCTGATGACTAAAGCAAACTCTTACTATAAGATAATTTATTTCCATATATTAAAATTTTAACTTTTAATTGACATCACATGTAGAGGAAAAAAAAATGTGAAACTTTTGGATTGCCACGAGTATAGAGTTGTACACAACCACCTTCAGCAATACCTAATTAACAAATGAGTGGGGTTTTTGACATCATCAATAATTGAGAGAACAACTTCTTCCTTGCTTCAATTTTTTTAGTTCATGTTAGATTAATGGTTAAATGATTAAATTTATTACTTCTCATAAGCTCGAGCTTTTGCGATTATTGGTAATACATTATACCATCAAAGCATGTTTTTTGAGTTTGGAGCATGCCTTCATTTTTTACCTTAGTCAAGTTATAATGATTCCAATTCCTGACACCAAATTTATTTAGAGGAGTTTCATCTTGCAAGTGAAAGAAGATGTAAATGATTCCTTAACAATTGAGTTCACCATTTCGTTTATGCTTAAGCTTTCAGGATTAGTAGTCATTTCTCATTCCAAAGGGCCGATTTGAAGCTCCCACAACCCACTCCCCCACAAATTATTCTTTCTATTCAGGTCAATTGAATAGATAAACTGAAGCTACATGGTTCTTAGTAATCCGATGAAGCATAGCTCCCAGGAAATTGATTTTGTCCCTCTAGATAAAACAGATATCAATTTTCAAATACATAATGTAGAAAATGTTCAGGAATTGATATATGTGCTTACAGTAGCTAGATAAGTTTGACAGCTGGAATGGGAGAAACCAGGCAACAGCTGTCAGTATGAGTTTGCCTAAATTATTTAAGTTGGACAATTTGTTAAGGGCCAATGACAATGCCACGCTAAAAAGGAACTTTGCTTGCTTGACTACAAAGTTGAGCACCACTGTTACTTGGACAAAAACCGAGGACAAAGGTACAAGGTGCTAGTGCTTCACCATTTTTCATAAGAATAAGAGGAACCCCAACCATCAGTATCAAATTGTCATTTTATTTTATTTTAAAAAAAATCCACAAAGAAATATCTAAGCATGTATTATATCATTGAGATTCCTCTGTATACATGTCATTCTTGGATGGTATTTGAGGTCCTAACTTATCATAATATAAGCCTTTAGGATTATCAATTGTTGCATGCACCTTTTTGGCAGAGTAAGTGAGAATGCATGACAGAGACAAAGAGATTCATAACTAAAAGAATATGAAAGAACAGTCAAATAAGTTTCCATGTATGTTCAGGTCCTAACTAAAAGAGAAGCAATCCCAAAAATATGATGGATATTGAAGTCAGAGTACGGTACCAAGAAGACCAAGATGGTATGAGAGAGGGATTTCATCTGGATCAATTTTCCTACACTGCTCGGTTCTGTGAATCAAGCTATATTCTTCCCAGCCAGTAATCAATGAAACTAAATCGCCAGGCTTGAAAGCTGGATTATCAGAATCTATAACTCTGGATACACCAAATCCTTCCATGGGCTTCATCAGAACACATCATTATTAGGAAATTGTAGAGCACAAAATCAATTGGGCATATGTCCCATAATATAAACAATAGAGACTGATACTGACATCTACTTCCAAGGATTAATATGAGAAAATTGGTATACTATAATTATTGCTACCATACCGATCACCACTAGACTGATTTTAGAGGTGCAGATAAACATGAAGAAGGTTTACAAGCATGATTTCTCAGATCAAAGCTGATAAACATAAGTGCTGATGACCTAAAGTCTGTTCATGATTAATAGACGAAAGAACTGTAAAGGATGAACATATAAATGATTCTTTCTTGTGTGCATGGAGATGAACATTCTAAATTACTTAGATACTCAGAATTAACTATAATCATTAATGGAACCGATAAATGTCTTACAACAGCTCGGCATAATTAACATATATGGTGGCTCCAATTCTTGGGTTAATGCAGCGAAAGTCGAATTACCAAACATTCAGGGCATGGAGATTAAGTGTTCATCAATACAAGCCAATTCTTTCTTAATACCATCGATCTCAGACTTTGTTTTAACACAATGGAATTTTTTCATCACTTAGACATTACAACTTAACAAGATCAGTGAGAATTCAGGTTTAGACTAGTTAGAATCTTCTTTTCTTATTAGTTGTGAAATAAAGTTGGGAATAACCGTAAGTGAAAATCGGCAAAGCTCACTCTCCCCATGTCCCAGCCTCAACATAAAGAAATCAGGGAATTGTTTGTAAAATTCAGTCATAGATGAGTTTACTTTGGAAAGAAATGGTTCTTTAACGAAAGAGTAAGAACCAGACATGCTCCTCCTGTGGTAAATATTCATGGGTTTTTGCTATATGACGATGAATTAAGTCTCGATCAAACAATGAAACCACCAAATGAGATATTGCAGAAAAAAAAAAACATCCAAACAATGAGACAACAACATCAAAAAGTCACAACAAGAACAGAACTTTTTTTTTTGGAAGTCACAGCAGGATCACGAATTCTGAATGATTTTGACTGTAAGTAAAGAGTGGGGGAGGTGATGATGGGACTACCTGACCGGGGACAAAGGGGGGGATATAAGAGTCGCGGAAGTCACGCATACGGCCTCTCATGTAAGGGTCACAGGAGAGATACAGATTCTTGACCAGAAAAGCTCCCGACCCTTTTGGAGCCTCGAGCTTAATTTTGCTAACCTTGAGCTCCATATCTGATTCTTCCGGGACATTTTCTGTGTACGCTTTGAATATCACTTGCTTGTTGTCTACTTCCGCCATGGCAAAAGACTCAACTTCTCACAAACACACAACCCAGGTGACGAAAATGTAATATGGGGATTTGGATGGACAAGATGGGCTATGCTTGTGCAGAGCTCCACTCGCAAGTGTAGAAGGGTAGATGGTTTGCGTCTCATCACTCACATTAACTATTATATATATTAGAAGAGAGAGAATTTGGTGCCCAAATTCAAGAGCCACCCACCCACTTTTGACGTTAAAAAGGGAGAAGCCAACGCTGACCAGCTGACTTGATAAAATAATAGCTACGTTGCCCACCTAAGTATTCGTCCACCCTCTCCTTCTTGTAGTTTTGCAGCCCTACACCAACCCCCGTCGGCCGTCGCTGTCGGTTTCGAAATAGTTCAGAAGAAAAAGAAAAGAGTAAGCTTCGGTCCGGCCATCTACAAATACTAATTTTACAGATAGCGATTCACATATTACCACGTATGTATTTTCTCAAATTCTATCGTAAAACTGTACGTAGTCAATTTTGTCAAAATATGTCCCCCATAATACGAAGGAAAAATATTGAGTGAATCCACACTCAGCACACTCACCCTCACAGTGTACTGTTCACATGAACAGTGCACTGTGAGGGTGAGTGTGCTGAGTGTGGATTCACTCTAGCATCACTATGTGAACAGTACACTGTGAGGGTGAGTGTGCTGAGTGTGGATTCACTCAAGCATCACTCTAATATGAATCTTATTTGAACTTAATGCGATAAGACAGATATTGATTTTGAAAAGCTGATGCACGGTTACCGTAAAAACTAATTTTTATGTGCCTATTTTTATAGAGAATAGGATAACTATTTATTATTATTATGTACATAGAAATTATTCTCTTTCTACCCACTTTCTCATTTTATCAAATTTCTCATATAATTTGATGAAGCAAAGAAAATGAATTAAGTAAGAGAAATAATTTTTACAAACTTTCTTTGAAAAGAAGATTTCATCACGATTGATTTTGATATATTTTATGAAATGTTTTATTTATGCTTAAAAGATAATTATGTGATTTTCATGATAGTTAAAAATTCTTATTTCAGTATATTTAATTTACTTACATATGGTATAGAGAATGGTTAAAACTATCATGATTTTTCTTTTAATATAGAAATCAATTTCATTAATATTTTTTGATTCGCTATTGTTTTATGTGCAATGTTTTGTGTTCGGAATACAAATTTTTATCTCGCTGTTAATTGCTAAACTCGAATGTTCACTGAATTGTTATTTCGCCGGATTTAGTTGAATTTTCATGAAATCTCGAAGTGGTCGGATTTATTGGAATTTCACTCTTTGTTTTTATTTATGATGGGATTTCACGTTATTGGCTTGATTTCGTGTGGGTTAATCCCGGATTTGTTGCATTCATGATATGAAACCCACTAGCCAATTCAAATCTGATTTTGTGGCCGAATAAAGTTCTCTTTGTTGTTTTATTGGACTTACAGTCTATTTTGGGCCAATGATTATTAGGGATGAACAAAAAACCGTCCACTCGACCCGACCCGATTGCTCGAATTTCAAAAACGGAATATTAGTTATCGATAAACTTTGCCTTTTGTAATCCCATCTCTCTCTCTCTCTCTCTCTCTCTCTCTCTCTCTCTCTCTGTGTTTTTATTTTTGCATACCTCTCTCTCTCTCTCTTCGATTTTCTTTTCTCTCGCTGCCACTTCAAATCGCCGATGTCAACCTCCAGACCTTGCCGGACCAAGCTTCCTGTCACCGGCATCTACCTTAAACAATCAAGCCCGACTTATTAGGTCATTTCTCTCTTCTCTTCGTTCCACTCTTCTCCTCATTTCAAACCCTAACATTTCTCTACTATTCAAGGCATATAACAGCGTCCCGACTCTCTCCATTGCAATAAGAATGGCGGCAACAATTCTCACTTTCTTTCATGCCATGTGTCCGGTTCTCCATCAATTGCTCGATCTCCCTTAGCCGGTCCATCTCTGTCTCCACTCGTGGCTCGTGTGAACGGCAGCGGCAGCAACCAAGTCATGAAGTCAACCAAGTTTCCATCATCGTCGATATTAGGGAATTGCTCAGCAACAGGTATTCCGTTTGTGCTCTAAATTTCTTGGATTTTTGTTGATTTGAGATTTTGTTTGAATACTCTGGAGATGAGATTTGTTGATTTGAGATTTTTGTTTGGATTCTTTGAAAATGATATTTGTTGATTTGGGATGTTTGGACTTTGGATTCCCTTGAAATGAGATTTTTGTTTGAATTCTCTGGAAAGGAAGAAGAAGAAGTAGAGGAGGAAATCGGGTAATTAGGCAAAGTGGCTAATCGATAATTGGGAGCTAGTGATTTCGAGTCAGGTCGAAAATGTGTCGTATCGGTTTGGGTCGAGTCGGAGAACAGCCCTAATGATTATGGTTTGATACAGGGCCACTTTTATGTCTTATAATAGTAAATTAAGCAATGACCATATTTCTTGATTTAGTGGGCTCACTTATATTGGGTTAATGATTATGTTTATGCATGCATGGGCTGCACTGTTATGAGCCAGATTTTGCATGTAATTGAGAGTATTAAAAGAGAATGCTAGTATAAATGTTTGAACTCAGAATATAGTGTTCAAAACAATGCATGCTTACCAATTGAGGTCTCTCTTTTATGATAATACATTTATTCTGTGATACTTTTTATGTGTTTTGAACGTGGATATTTTGCTTGGTTATTTATCAATTAATATTTATATTATGGTTAGCATGTTGTCACCAAAGTGATCTTGCTAGGAAAAGTTATAAATATTGAATTGAATTATGAATTTGCAAAATTATTATGAAATGATTATTTGATTATTATGGTTTGACCCAAATGTGCACCAACTTTCAAGTAGTCATTAAATTAATTAGGATAATTGATAGGATGATAGTGAGATTGGAATGGATGCCCAAAGGTAACAAACCAATCAAACTTTGAAGGGTTATCAATTATGCCTAGGTGACTAAAAATCACCATTAAATTTTGAATATTAGTATATTGCATTAGTTAATCTAAAGATTGAACGCAATATTACTAATGAAAATGATTTTCTCAAAGCATTAATGTTGTGGTGATTTTATTACAGTGTCAGTTCCTGTTTCGCTTCATTCGCTAGCTTCTTCTGTTTCGATCTTTAGTGGAACTAATTTCTCTGATTGGAAGAATAGGTTTAGTTTCACCTTGGTGATCTGGATCTTGACTTAGCACTGCGAATTGACAAACTGGTTACTATTACTGAAACAAGCAGTTCGGAGCAGCAAACTTTGTTTAAATCATGGGAAAGATCAAACAGATTAAGCATAATGTTTATGTGAATGTGTATTGCGAACAATATTAAATCAAAACTTCCTCAATTTGAAAATGCAAATGAATATTTCAAGGCTGTAAAAGATCTATTTCGTTAAGTAGATAAGTCCCTTAGAGGGAGATTAATGACTGAGCTTATCACCATGAAATTTGATGGTAGTCGTGAAATGAATGAGCATGTCCTTGAAATGACCAATTTAGTTGCTAGACTCAAATCTCTGGGTATGAATGTTGATGAAAGTTTCCTTATTTAGTTCATTCTAAATTCCTTGCCTACTCAGTATGGGCCATTTCAGATTCACTATAACACTATTAAGGAAAAGTGGAATGTGAATGAATTGGCGAGTATGTTAATTCAAGAAGAGGCAAAGCTTAGGCAACAAGGACAACATTCAGTTAATGTTATGAGCCATGGAGTTGGAAGCAAAGGAAAGAAATCGAAGAAGAGTTTTAAGAAAGATTCATTGAAGGTTGCGGGACCTTCTCATGTCAATAGGACCCGCAAGAAGTAACATAATGGACCGAAATGCTATTTTTGTCATGGCTATGAGCATTTACAGAAAAATTGCCCGAAACGTAGAGTTTGGTTTGAGAAGAAGGGTAAGATTTTAACTTATGTATGTTTCGAACCAAATATGACACAAGTTCCTTGTAATACATGGTGGATTGACTCTAGTTCTACTATTCATGTTTTAAATTCGATGCAGGGATACCTTTTGATCCAGAACATAAAGGAAAATGAGCATTTTATAGTCTTGGGAAATGGAACTCAAGTCTTAGTTGTTGGTGTTGGAACTTTACGTTTGTTTTTAGAGTTAGGCCATTGTTTGGACCTATTTGATACTTTTTATATTCCTACTGTTTTTAGAAATTCAATTTCCATGTCAAGACTTGATTATGATGGTTATGCTTTGTATTTTAAACATAAGGATTTTCTTTTGTTGAAAAATGACTCATTTTTTAGTTCTGGTGTTTTATCAGAGGGGTTATATAGATTTAATCTTAACAAAAGTTTTGCTAAAACACTCCACCCTGCATCATGATGTTGGAATTAAACTTAGCAGAGTTAATGAAAATTCCTCTTTCTTATGGCATAAAAGACTGGGTCATATATCCAGAGAAAGAATAGAGAGATTAGTAAAAGATGAGATTCTTTCAAATCTTGATTTTACTGATTTCAATGTATGCGTGGATTGCATTAAAGGAAAGCAAGCCAAACATGCAAAGAAAGGTGTCACAAGAAGTGGAAAATTTCTGGAGATTGTCCATACTGATATTTGTGGACCTTTCAACTCACCGTCATTTGGTGGAGAAAAGTACTTTATCACTTTCATCGATGGTTTTTCACATTATGGTTATGTCTATTTGTTGCATGAAAAGTCTCAAGCAATAAATGCTTTAAAGGATATATTGCTGAAGTTGAGCGACAATTAGATGAAAATGTGAAAATCATTCGATCTGATAGAGGTGGTGAGTATTACGAAAGGTATGATGGAATAAAACAATATCCAGGACAGTTTGCTAAATTTCTAGAAGAGCATGGTATTTGTGCACAATACACAATCCCTGGTACGCCTTACCATAATAGTGTAGCTGAAAGACGCAATCGTACTCTTATGGAAATAGTTATGAGTATGTTAAGTAACTCCTCAGTACCCATTTCATTTTGGATGGAGGCCCTTAAGACAGTCGTTTATTTGCTTAACCGGGTTCCTAGTAAGGCAGTTCAAAAGACTCATTTTGAATTGTGGATAGAAAGGAAACCGAGTTTGAGACATTTTCGTATTTGAAGTTGTCCACCAGAGGCTAGGATCTATAATCCACATGAAAATAAGTTGGATTCTAGAATTGTAAGCGAGTATTTTATTGGTTACCCAGATAAGTCCAAAGGATATAGATTTTATTGCCCTAACCATAGTACGGGAATTGTTGAAACCGGAAATGCCAGATTTCTTGAAAATGGTGAAATTAGTGGAAGTGATGTATCACTTAATGTGGTCATCGAAGAAGTTCAAGTGCCTATCCCGATACCTGTAACTTCAAAGGAAATTGTTGTTTCTCCAATTATTGAATAATATGATAACATTGAATAACAATCTAGTGATCAGTCACTCCATAATGAGAATGTCACCAATGAACCAGTTGCAGAACAATCACAAGGAATGACATTAAAGAGATCTTAAATAGAAAGGATATTAACTATTTCAGATGATAATTTGGTATATCTGCAAGAATTTGATTATGATTTAGGGATAAGTAAATATCCGATTTCATTGTCACAAGCCATTGAAAGTAGTGATTCTGAGAAGTTGATCAATGCTATAAATGATGAGTTGAAATTAATGGGACAAAATGAAGTTTGGGACATTGATTTGCCTAAAGGTTTTAAGACAATCGGGTGTAAGTGGGTCTTTAAGACCAAATGAGACTGCAATGGCAATATTGAACAACATAAAGCTAGACTTGTTGCAAAAGGTTTCATTCAAAAAGGAGGTACTGATTACAAAGAGACGTTCTCTCCTTTATCGAAAAAGGATTCTCTTAGGATCATAATGGTTTTGGTGGCTCATTTCGATTTGGAGTTACACCAAATTGATGTAAAAACTGCTTTTCTAAATGTGAATTTAGATGAAGATATTTATATAGATCAACCTGAAGGTTTCTTGATTAAAAGAAAGGAGCATATGGTATGAAAATTAAAGAAGTCAATTTATGGACTTAAACAAGCTTCCAGACAATGATATCTTAAGTTTAATGATATCATTACGTCTTTTGGATTTAAGAAAAATACCGTTGATTGGTGTATATATCTAAAGGTTAGTGGGAGCAAGTTTATTTTCTTGATTCTGTATGTTGACGACATATTGCTTGCCAGTAATGATCTCGGTTTGCTGAATGAAACCAAGAGATTTCTTTCTATGAACTTTGAAATGAAATATATGGGTGAGGCAACTTATGTGATAGGAATTGAAATATTTTTTGATAGATCACGTGGATTGTTAGGGTTGTCTCAGAAATGATATATCGATAAAGTTCTTGAAAGATTTCATATGACTGAATGTGCAGCCACTCCTACTCCTATTTGTAAAGGGGACAAGTTCAGTGAAAATGATTGTCTACAGAATGCATTAGAAAAGAAAATGATGGAAAATATTTCTTATGCATCTGTTGTTGGAAGCTTGATGTATGCTCAAACTTGTACAAGACTAGACATTAGTTTTGTAGTTTGAATGCTCGGGAGATACCAAAGCAATCCCGGAATGGAGCATTGGAAAGCTGCAAAGAATGTTTTAAGATATATGAAGGGAACAAGATACTATATGCTCACGTATCGAAGATCTAATGAGTTGGAGGTGGTTGGCTACTCTGACTCCGATTTTGCTGGTTGTGTTGATAGTTGGAAGTCAACTTTTGGTTACTTGTTTCTATTAGCTGGAGGAGCAATATCATGGAAAAGCACTAAATAAACTATCATAGCAGCATCTACTATGGAATCTGAATTTGTGGCATACTTTGAAGCCATAGTTCATGCTTTATGGTTGTGAAAATTTATCTCGGGACTTGAAATTGTCGATAGCATTGCCAGACCACTGAGAATGTATTCTAATAATTTTGCAGCAGTCTTTTTCTCCAAGAACGACAAATATTCTAATGGCGCTAAGCACATAGAGCTCAAATATTTGGCCGTTAAGGAGGAAGTTCAGAAACAGACAGTGTTTGTAAAACATATTAAAACTGAGCTCATGATTGCATATCCTCTGACTAAAGGGTTAGCACCAAAGACATTTAACGAACATGTTGATCGCAAGGGTCTTTGTTGCAATCCCTGAGGTAAGTTTGTGGATCTTTATGTTTTTCGTTCTATAACATCTATAGAGATATTACTAATTGTGTTTCTGACAATTTTTCTTACTTACCATCAATTATGTAATTATGAAGATGGATTATTGATGTCAGGAATCGTCTTTGACAAAGACATTATGGGGACATTATAGTTACTTCCTATTATAGATTATGATTAAGTGATTTACTAGCATTGTAGTGCATGGAAGGGAAGATGTTGTTTTATTGATATTTATCGCCATGACTCATGTTGGTAAGTTATTTAATTATGATATTATTGTAATCTTACTAAAGTGCAAATAAGCTAATATTATGCGCATATTATGTTTACCTTATCAATCCAAATAAGTGTCATTCATATAGGCCAAGTGAGAGAATGTTAAAATATGTCTCACATGAAAAGGCAATATGGACTTATTTGGACTTAATGTGAAAAGGCAGTTATTGGTTTTGGAAAACTGATGCGCGGTTACTGTGAGAAATAATAGGGAAAGTTATTTTCTTATATACCTACTTTTATGGAGAGTAGGATAACTGTTTATTATTATTATGTACGTAGGAATTGTCCTCTCTCTACCCACTTTTTCATTTAATCAGATTTCTCATATGTTCTGGTGAAACAAAGAAAATTGGTTAAGTGAGAAATAATTTCTACAAACTTTTTTCAAGAATGAGATTTTATTATGGCTGATTTCGGGATTTTTTAAGAAATATTTTATTTTTGCTTAAAAGATGATTACGTGATTTTCATGATAATTGAAGATTCTTATTTCAATATATTTAAAATACTTACAAATTTTTCACACAATCTTGCTGAGAATGCAAACTCAAGCCAACGTGAACGAAAAACTTCTCAAAGCACTGGAAAATTGATAACGTGATTTTTTTTATAAAGATTTCACAACTTTAATCAATTTTTTTTAGAGGTTCCAGAGTTTTCGTTCTATTTCTCCTCTCCTACTTACTTTATGTTTGATTGCTAAGAAAAATTAAAGACTTCGTTCTTTATATCCTCTGAAGCTTCTTTCCAACCTCTTCGAATTCCTGGCTAATGTAATATCTGAACCACCTTTGAACTTTATATACTAAGTTATACTGGACCACATCCCTCCCGTCACTCTAATCAAGAATCATTAGTTTTTTCGAGCTTCCAATCATTCTAGAAAATCCAATTTATCCAATAAAGCAACACATTAAAATGGTGATAAATAGCACACCCATTATTCCTCGAGCTGCTTATGGGTTCTTGTTTGGATGGTTCGTTCGCGCTTGTTGGATTTGATTTTCATTTGTCATCATCCAAATGGTTTGTTGGGTTGAGTTTGGGTTCCCAGATGATTCACGCTAGCTTGAGTTTGGATTCTTAGCAAGTTTGCATCAAAAATCGGCTGCATGCAGGTTTATTGTAGATTTTGGAAGATGCGTACGTGTCAAGATATGAATGGCTGTCTGCAAAATTTAGTTTTTATAGATGGCTCAGACCGAAGTTTTACTCAATAGGAAATTGGGAACTAATAAGAGTATTGATATTAGTATCATTAAAATTTATTATTAAAAATTGATAAAAAAAAATATAAATTTATATACATATCAAAACTTTTTTGTATTATATTTGATCAAATTTTCATCATATTTAATCAAAAGTTCAAATATGATAAAATTTGATGAGTTATTATCTAAAAATTAAACAAAAAATATTTTTGTACTATTTTTCAGATTTTTTTTTCTTTATATTTGATTAAATATGATAAATTTTTTTAATATGTATGTAAATTTGTATTTTTTTATCAATTTTTGATAATAAATTTAGATGAGACTAATATCAATGCTAAAATAGAAATGCATTGGACATTATAAATGTTATTTTGAAGAATTCAGAATCTGGCTTTCAATTGGGTAAGAAAAAAAAAATTATTTATCGGACATACGTCCCTTGTATAATTATTTATATTATTAAAAAACTTATACATCTAAATTTTATGAACAATAAACCCGCTATATGCAGCCGATTCTATTCATCACTTCAAAAAAAAAATTTGCTTTTATTCCTTTCTTGGTTGATTTTTAAATTCTCTTTCACTTTATTTTAAATGAAGATATTTAAAATAAATAAAAAATTATAATATTTAAATAATATAAATGTAAAATAGATTAGTTGATAAATGATATATTATAAAAGTGAATCAATAAAATAAAAAAAGTGAATTTTAATAATATATTTTGAAGAAAAAAACATCTATGCCCTTGTGAGTGCTTTAAGAAAATAGAGAAATACTTTATAGCCCCTCTCTCTCAACAAAACCACTATAAAGGTGTTTTCATCTTAAAAAAAAAATATTTACAATTGTAAAATGCATATATATCAAATAATATTTTTAAAAAATAAATATAATACCAAAACAAACCAAAAAAACAAATTGTGTAATGGTAAACCATATTCTTTTCAGAAAAATTATACAATATTTATACAATTTACAATTATATCTAACATTATTCATTTATTCCTCCATTCTCCCCCATAAGTATCGTTTCTCCTTATGTTTTATTTGACTTTTATTTATTTTTTATTGATCGAGAGCCAAATTATAGCATTAAGGCCTCTAGAAACTATATTACACACAAGGTGTAACTAAAAAGATTATACTACATACCGCTAGAATTTAATTTCGTAGTACTCAATTTGCAAAGTTTAGAATCGGTAAAATGGAGTACCATTCCTTTAATACTAGGTTTTGTTGTTCTTTCGAATAATTGCACCGACACGTACAATTCATTTACAATTAATTCACAACTTTTTAGTGTATTTAAGTTTTTTTAATTTTTTATTATTTTCTTTTAAATAATTTTTAATATTCTTAATCATTAAAAAAATATATAATTTTTTAACATTCACATCCTTAATCACTAAATAAAATTAAAAATTATAAAAAAATTAAATATAAAAAAATAATTATAAAAATAATTATAAAATCATAATAATTCTATCATTTTTCTTCGAATAAAACATTCCTTGTATTTATTAGTAACTAGTCAATACACATCTTATCCTGTAAAGCAAAATTAAAGTGCCCTCTTCTATTCACACTTATTCTTCAGTTTCATCATAAGCAAATTGTGCTACGAAATGAACATCTTATCCTGTATGTTGAACTATCCAGTTCGATTTTTTTACACAGAATTCCCTCTATGTATTCAACTAATTGTCCATGCCACTCCCAATTGTCCTCTACGTTATTAACATCTTTCACAATTCTCAGTGAATCCCTTCAAAGATAGCCCTCTCCACATTTAGCTCTACACACAACTTCAGAGCCCTCCATAGAACTATGATCTCAACAACTACAACTAACTAGTGTACCCTCTCCTATGGCATGCATAGAGAAACATGTACATCTTCTTCTTGATCTTTAATCAGAACACCTGCACTCATTCTCCTCTTATTTGAATTGAAAGCAACATCCCAGTTTATCTTCACAAATATCTGATCTCTTGTATCTTTTCACTTAATCATATGCCTCTCAACTATAGTGGGTTCTGGTATTCGCTTTTGAGTATCTTGAGCTTGTCGAAATTCTGTGATTTTGGTTCTGGCCTGATGGAATAACACTCCAGGACTGATGAACTTCTCCTAAAAACATATCCATTTCTTCTTAGCTAGATATGCCTCATAACATAAGCTTTCACTTCAACATTTTCCTCTTGACAACTTTTCAATCATTTTCATCCATATTGCATTCACATCCACCTCATTCGAAAATGACTTCTGCACTGGACTCTCCCTTTCTACCCATACACCAACTGCTATTGGGGAGCTCCAAAGTGCATAACACACTATTTCTTCCTCCCTCATGCATATAGGGCAGCTTGGTTTATCCACTACCTTCCTCTGATATAGGTTGCTTCTTGTTGGTAGTCAATGTTAAGAACCTTTCATAGGAAAGTCTTGACCACCCTTGGAACATTCAGCTCCCTTTCCACCCCGGCCTTCTCTAGACTTCTTCCCATCCAAGGATTCCCCTTTAGACTTTTTCTTTCTGCTTAGTTCAAGATGATGACACTATATATTAACATTGAATAGATCATTCTTGGAATAGGTTCAGATTCTTTTGTCTTGTAAGCATGTCTGACTCAGTGGGATATTACACACCATCTTAGCCTTTTCCTTTGAAAGTATCTGAAATTCCCTTTTTTCCTCCTATATGGCCAAATATATCTAATAATTTTCACAATCAAATTTATTAGATATCAATCGTGTGAATATTCATAAATATGCATTAAATAAATTATCAAGCATAACACACTGATTGATTACGAAGGGAAACCTTTTGAAGAACTCTTCAAAAGTAAAATCTTACGGGGCAACCAAACCCAAGAAAGTAATTTTTATTGATTGAAAATCAGTTTACAAATAAGTTATTCAATTACAAAAATTTTGTCAATTGATTTTCTTACTTAACCGGATAAACAGACTTTCGGATTTACTGCTACAATTTGAATTTCGAATTTGCCTTCTGATTTTATCATATCAGATTTCGAAATTCAACTCTTCAGCCTCTTTAACAAACTCCTAGACACCTAAATGATTTCAAAATACTATGGATAAATCCCATAGTTTAAATTATATTCATTCAAAAATCAAAACTTATCCTATTTGAATTCAAACTCAACAATCTAAAATTACAGCTTTAGAGATAAGATGAATCTTATCCTATTTGAATTTAAATACTTCACCACTAATCCAAGCCAACAAAATCTACATTAACAATCTGGGACCTTTGGCTGATTGGTGACAAAACATTTTTGATAAATGTATGTTTCTCGCATGTTCTGCTCGGGCTTGGCTTTCTCCCCCTTCATCAATGCTTCTCCCCCTTAGTCTGTACTGTTGCTCCCCCTTACTCCTCACTTTTCTCCCCATTTTTGTCATCAATTTAGCCAAATTAATGCCATGTAGAAACTAAAAGTATAGCCTCATTTGAGGAATCAGGTGAGGGAGGATTTTGCATTTTCCTTAGTTCTCATCTAAGCACATACAATCAAAATGTTAGAGAAAACAAATATAAGTTGGTTTCATAGGAGAACTTGAGAATGAAGCATGTTAAAAAAAAATAAAAAAAATAAGAAATATGCTTTGGTATTGAGCAAATATTAAGTGTCGTGCATGACATATGCCTATTATGACCCAATGTGAAACAACTTGACTTGAAGCATTCGAGTAGTGTCTTTTTGGGACTTAAACACAACATAAACTCATCAAGAGCACCATCTTTGTGTCCTGCTGGTAAATATCCACTTTACATGAACATTAAGAAACCCTAAAATAATGCCTCACATGTACTTGCAAAATCAAAATTTGACCTTTTTTTTTAAATAACCTGGTTCGAAAATAAATTGCCAAAAAATATGTTTATAAGAATTTTTTTTTTTAAACAAAAAACAATGGCAATGGGGCAAGTAGCATAAATAGATGCATTCAGGTTCAATCAAAGTGCTACTCATAAAATAAATTCAAGACCATACATCCTTTTGATTGCAACACCCACAATAAATTTTCACTCCTTATAAAATCATCAAAGTCAAGGTTCATGTGAATGTGTGAGTGAGCAATTTATGAAATGTAACAACTTTTCTTGATGATTTTATTCCTTATTTTTTCATGAATTCTGTTTTCTTTTGATCATCATTTTTAATAGAAATCTTCGTTTAAAAGATGCTTCCAAGAGGTTGTCACTCACCTTAAGGCAAACTTTATGCTAGAGTCAAGATACATAAGTGTCTCCTCCGAACACTTTACTTGCATAGCCCCTTTTTGGTTCATTTTTATTGCTAATCTTTTTCTACAATGATAGGAGGAATGATTTTTTTTTATAAGAACTTCCAAGATTAGATCCGTGTGGGGTGTGAGTCTTTTTCCGCAATGAATTTTACACCGATTTTTTCTATATGGATCAACAAGTAGTGTTTGACAAGAGGAGACCTTTTTTTATAGTTGTACTAAGTCCAACTAGTATTAGTCAATTTAAAATTTGGACTCCCTCTATGATGAGAATCTCAATACACTTATTCAACCTTTTATTTTTTAATTAAACAAAAGTGCATCTACACAGGTTTCTCACATTGCATTAAGAGTGAACCTTTACTATAATGACCCATAGGGTTAGGATGCACAAGGTGGGATGCACAACACAAGAATAGTACATGAGTGTAAAGATTTATAAAGTGAGTATCAATATGTTTAAAGCTTTCAACACACTATCAAACATGCACTCTATTTCATTTGGCTGAAAAAAATATTTTTTTTAATAAAAAGTAGGAAACCAAAACAAAATAAACCAACCAAAAAAAATTCAATTTAAAAAAAAAATATATAAACAAAACGAAACACAATAAGAATGCATGTCCTATACTAACGATATGCAAGAAATACAAGAACATGCATGTGGTCCTATAAACTAACGTGACACGACATCCTTTTTGATCACCCATTTTGCCTTAAAATTTGGCTTGTCCTTTCCATTCTTTTGAATACATAGCCTAACCAATTCACCAAGCTCACGACTTACAAAATTAATTTGTTAGTCCATCTCATCAATTTGATTTTGTAGGTTTTTTCCATTCATTTTCGGACTTTTTTCAATTTTGATTTTCTGCACTTGAGACACATTAAAATGTGGTCTTATATGCCCAACAATTCCACAATTATGACATGTAGGAGTAAACTTACCTTTATACCTACATTTCTTCATTATGGTCGATGGAAAATTTTTGTGCAAATTTCTTGAGTCGTCAGCCTTCAACATGGGAGGATTGTTGTGGTTCTTTTTTTGACTTTCCTTTACAAACACAATACATTTAGAACTCGACGTAGCGGATAAGGGTATTTGTTTTCCTTTTCCTTTAGAAGCCACATATCCTAATCCGATCCTACCACTGTTTGGTTTTTGAAACCTCAACATTTAATTTAATTTTTGGGTTGTTGAATTTTGTTCATACTCCTGAAAATTTTTCAATTTTTGTTCTATTGCAACCTTTTGATTTTTTAGTCTCAACACCTTAACCTCAAAAATTTTTACAGCCTCAATCAAATTGTTTTTCTCATTTTCTATAGCTGTAAGGTTTTTATACAACTTTTTGTTGAGTTTTTTCAACTTGACTACCTCTTCACACACTTCATTGTAAGCATTTTGAATACTAAGTTCTTGGTCGACATCAACTAGAGTAATGTCTAAATCACTAGAAGTACAACTACTTTCAAATTTTGTTAATGAATTTTCAGCCAAATCATTCACAATAGTAGAAAAAATTATAAAAGATTTTTCATTATTGGAAGATGAGTTTTCACTTTCAAGTATCAGTAGAAGACACATATGATGCTTTTCTTTTATTTCTCTTGAAGTTAGGACAGTCAATTCTAATATGACCATAGCCTAAGCATTCATAATATTTTACCTTCTCATTTTTCTCAACTTTTTCTTTATTCAAATTTTCTAATTCATTTTTCTTTACTGAAAATTCTTTTGATTTATTTTGTTTTTCATTAGCCTTTTTCTTAAACATAAACTTTTTAAATTTCCTAAGAATAAGAGCTATATCCTCATCATTTAGACTCTCCTTACTACAAATATCGTCATGCTTTTCTTCCATAGTTTTTAAAGCAATAGATTTATCTTTTTTCATTTGGGGAATAGATGATTCATACGTTTGTAAGGACCCGACGAGCTCTTCAATTTTGATTGTATCCAAATCTTTGCTTTACTCAATGGCTGTGACTTTGGGTCGAAATTTCCTAGGTAGAGACATTAAGATTTTCCTCATGACTTTTGAGTCTTCAACCCTCTCTCCAAAATTAAATCTAGAATTCACATGATCATTTAGTTTAGCGTAAAAATCATTAAAGCATTCATTTTCAAGCATTTTAATTTCTTCAAATCTAGATGTTAACAATTATAATTTAGAATATTTGACAGTCATTGTTCCTACAGTGTGACTTCCAATATGTCTCATACCTCCTTTGCTATCTCACATATGGAGATCCTTTTAAATTCTTCTTGAGATACCGCCATGAAGATGACATTCAACCCATTGCTATTGAAATTGCTATTATTCAACTCATCTTTTGACCAAGTATCAATACTGGTATCGGGTTTCTTCCATCCTATTTCAACGGCGTACCATACTCGTTTATCCAATAACTTTAGGAATGCTTTCATACGTAATTTCCAATACGCATAGTTCTCACCATTAAATTACGATAGAATATACAATAATGCCATCTCTATCAGGGGAACGAATCACACTTGGATGAGTGAACCCTCTCTGATACCAATTGAAATTCCCTTTTTACCCCTGTATGGCCAAATATATCTAACAATTTTCACAATCAAATTTGTTAGATATTAATCGTATGAATATTCATAAATATGCAATAAATAAATTATCAAGCATAACACACTGATTGGTTACGAAGGGAAACCTTTTGAAGAACTCTTCAAAAGTAAAACCCTACAGGGCAACCATGGTAGCAACCAGAACTTCTGACGATCTTCAATCTATACATTTCCTACTGGAACCTCCAGTGGTTGATCATGTACATCAATCAATGATCTTCTCAAACCTTAAGTAAGATCACACTCGCAGTGTATAAAAATCATAAGAAAAATTCTCTACTAATTTTCCTCTCAAATGGCTATCAAATATGTCTAAAATCAGTTCTAGCCGAAATCCCTTGCTAGGGTTACCATATGACTTGATTTAAATAGCCTATCCAAGAAGTGCTGCTGAAATGCGTCTGCTGACAGGTCGTCCTTCATCAGAATCCGTCTGCTGACAGGTTGTTGACAGGCTTCCAGATTTACTGCTGCAATTTGAATTTCGAATTTGCCTTCTGATTTTATCATTCTAGATTTCGAAACTAAACTCTTCAGCCTCTTTAACAAACTTATAGACACCTGAATAAATTCAAAATACTATAGATAAATCCCATAGTTTAAATTACATTCATTCAAAAATCAAAACTTATATTAATTGAATTCAAACTCAACAATCTAAAATTACAGTTTTAGAGATAAGATGAATCTTATCTTATTTAAATTCAAATACTTCACTACTAATCCAAGCCAACAAAATCTACATTAACAGTATCTATAACCATTTCAGCGTTTCATCTTTCACCACTCACTACTAGTTCCACCACTCTCACCTCAACATTGAGATTTTATTTTTATAGGGGGTTGAACTCGATGAGAACATTTGCTAACCAGCCATTTATCTTCCCAGATTTTGATGCTCAAACCATTGCCAACATAGTTGTAAAAATAGAGCTGTTAAGGCTTATAAACTCAATTTCACTATTTCGCTAAATTTATAAATAGTGAAACTGAGATAAGTCATAACATTGATCCATTACATTCATAAAGAAAAAGTTAAAACAATTGTGAAGCCAACAATATATATATCTGGTGTGTCAATAAAAACAATTGTAACTGAAGCCAATCCAATTGCGGTAAATATATTCACCAATGCCAATACGTACTAATGTCTTATTTATTTTCATAAATAAGATAAGATAATTTAATATTAAAATTAAAAAATTAAATAAAATTTATTATTAAGATATATATTTTAATATTATTTTTTAGATATTTAAAAAAATTGAATTATTTATTTTATTTTATATAAAAAAATTTAAAAATTTATAATAATTAAATAAGAAGAGATTATATGAGTTGACAGGAATTGTAAAAGCAAACAATTCACTCATCTTATTTAATTACTATAAGTTTTCTAAATTCACAAATAAAATATAATAAAAAGTTTGAGTTTTTCAAAATTTAAACTAAAATAATATTAAACAATTATATATAAATAATATTTTATTTAATTTTAATTTTTCACTTCATTTCAACTAAACTCATTATCAAAAACATCTAAATTAAAAAATATATGCGCTTCCTTAGTTTTAAAAATTAATCTAAAAAATAAAAATTATTTCAAAGGAAAAAAAAAAGGCATTATTATCCTGTCTACGACGTAATCATGAAAGGATAACCTTCAACTTCTCGGACTTTTTAAACTAATCAAAAACCATTGAGGCCAAAGCAGATTAATTTACTAGGAGCCACCCAAGTGTTGTTGGTCACCGGCCGACCGGTCACATTGCCGACCTTTATAGATACCCTTTTTAAACACAATGAATAGTAAACCACCAATAAATTATAACACAAGACAGGTTACTAATTCTATAATGAAAAAACCTTCGCATCTTCTTATTATTTATATAATTTTATATATTACATTTTTTTAATTTTAATTTTTATTAAATATTTGATATATAGATAATAAATAAAAAAATTAATTTAATTTAAAAAGAAAAAATTTAATATTAAAATATTAAAAAATTAAAAAATCAAAAAATAATAATATATAAGAGTTGAAGAGGTTGTGTATAACTTTCCTCCGATAATATAAGGGATATTCCACCCACTTTCAATCACATCCTCGTGGGTTCTGTTACATGATTACTGGGGCACAACTTTTTTTTATTTTTAATATTGGGTATTTTTGTGACTATTTTATAATTTACTTTATAAACTCTCTATTTAAAATAGAGCTGTTAAGGTTTATAAAAAGAAAATTGATAGACATATAAGTTTTTATTATAAACATCTATATAATTAAAAATATAGCTGTTAACATAAATATCATTATTTTGAAACGTAGTTGTAAAAATATTTATAAACAAAAAATTGAGCGTTTATCATTATTTTTATTAAAAATTGTTATATTTTTCTCATATTTCTAAGCCTTAATCGTACAATAAATGATGTAACTTTTATATATGAGTTTATAATGTAACTTGAAATGTACATACACATATACATATATATTGCCTTCTGCAAGCAATTCATCATTTGTTTTATTTTTGAATATTTTCTTTATAATATTCATGGATGAA
The DNA here is from genome assembly GCA_036898215.1 of Platycarya strobilacea. Taxonomy (NCBI): domain Eukaryota; kingdom Viridiplantae; phylum Streptophyta; class Magnoliopsida; order Fagales; family Juglandaceae; genus Platycarya; species Platycarya strobilacea. The sequence goes on from CM072553.1 coordinate 11,728,707, forward strand.
AATCTATCTTAATTGTCATCGTCGAACTAAAAGAGTCGAGACTAGGAATGAGGAGATTTCCCCCCTCTGTATGAGAGTTTGGCCCCTCCCTCAAGGTCCAAATGGTCGGTAAGTAGCCCAATATAAATCTATTGAAGGTAAGGGAGCGATGCAATATAAATCTATTGAAGGTAAGGGAGCGATGCAACGCCAAAGGAGGCCCATCATAGAATTTAGAAAACTCTAGTAGCATATGAATATAATACTTACCTGTGCTCCATGTTATTCTCATATCATACAATCCATTCACGTGCGTGTCAGATGACAACTTATATGTATACATATAACCTTAGCATTATTCTTTATCTAATGTATAGGCAACTAAACTAAAAATAGAATTATGCTTCACTTAGGCACAGTCTCATTTTATTTCAAACTTCTATGTCGGCCACCTTTCTGGACCACCCATCCCTTCTTCCTTTTACATTGTTTTGCAAGCCCAACTTTTACATCCCGAGTCACTGGAATACAGTCTATAGATGTGCAAAACAAGATATTAACAATGGCACTGCCTATGATTTGATTGAGAAATCTCGCTTGTATTTCGTACTCCTATGGTAACCTATTCCTGACGGCTCAAGAACCAAACCTGACGACATCAATAAACATGAAAACCAAAGAAACTAGCGTTGCACAACAACTTGTGAAAGCCTCCACACAAAGTAATGCCATAGAATAGTGGACTAAATGGACAAGAATTACCACTACTTCCTGAATAACTACTTATAGAGGTTGAGATCAGGGATGAGCAAACTTTTAAAAAGGTATGACCGAATGAGCTGTTAGAACTGTGTCCCTTGGACCTTTGCTAGCCTAAAGCCACTATCAAAATCAGTGGAGAAATGACACCCAAAATGCATAGCGCCATGTAGCAGCTCCTTGTCAAACAATGAGACAGCTTTGTCTGGGGTCACGAGGACATGCCTTGCAAAAATCTCAAAATTATGTAGCACCACCTAAGCATCGACTTGAAGGCCAGAGGCGTTAGGCAAAAATGTCGTAGCTTTGATGCTGAAAAGACATTGCCATAGCCGAAAAAGTCGACCGAGTATTAGTAACAGGCTTTATTCTCAAAGTCTAGTACCTAGTCAAACATGGTGCTAGTAAAGAAAGGGAACGACAAGTGGATGAAGTGCATCGACTTTACAGACCTTAATAAAGTTTGCCTCAAAGACGGCTTCCCGCACCCACAAATCGATCTCATCATGGACTCAACATTGGGTAACCATATGCTTAGCTTCATGGTCGTCTACTCTTGATACAACTAAATCTGCATGAATCTAAGCGATGAAGACAAAGTCATGCATTTTGACCTAAATAATGCAGGGACCACATACCAACGACTATTAAACTATATGTCTAAAGAGCAGATAGATAGGAACATGGAGATCTATATAGATGATTTGTTGGTAAAAGACAAAACCCTAGAGTAGCACTTGAGCGATCTAAGAGAGGCATTCAACATTCTGAGGCAATACAAGATGAAGCTAAACCCAGATAAATGAACCTTCAGAAGTAGGTTCTTGTAAGTTTTTGGGATTTATGGTGTCAGAGTGTGGTTTGAGGTCAATCTAGATTGGTAAAAGTCATCCTTAGTATGACCCCACCTTAAGTTGTTAACAAAATACAAAGGCTCACCTGGCAAATGTCTACTCTTAGTAGATTCATGTTCTAATCAACAAACAAGTGCCTATCATTCTTCAAGGTCCTGTGCAGGATGTAAGAAACGGGATGATGACAGTGATCAGGCATTTGAAGCTCTTAAGAGCTATCTTGCAAACTCGTGCCTCCTATGCCAGTCCCGGCGTGGGGAGATGCTAACTCTATACTTATCTTACAAACTCGTGTCTCTTTCACGTTGGGACACTATAAAGAGGGCATTGAAAAACTAATATTTTATGTTAGCCAGGTATACCAAGGGGAGGAAGTCAAATGCCCCTCTCATTGCGTAATTGCATTCACTCTAGTAGTGACTACTTGCAAGATAAGCCCATACTTCTAGTCTTGGTGAAGGTCCCCATGTAGACTTCCCTAAAAAGATCTTACAACGGCTAGATGCATCAGGTCGGCTTGTGAACTGGGCTGTATAATTTAGTGAGTTCGATATTGAGTATGTGTTGCGCAACACCATCAAAGGATAAATTTTGACAGATTTCATTGCAGAGTACACTGGTTTCCAGAGGGAAAATGAATACGCACCTTTTAAAAATCTGTTCGGGTTAAAATATCTGCAAGTGCACGGAATCTTAACAAGTAATAAAGTATTTTTAAAAGAAAATGAATACCAAACCCACAAGCATTAATTATACTATTAAGTACTAAAATTTACTAAATTAATTATTATTTGGAAAACTAAAAAACAAATTGAACACTTTTACTATCTAAATTAAATTGAAATACTATTCGTATGTGATGCTCGACCGACTTGCCTATCTCGAATGTGCTACGAGATTAACAATCTATCTCTTAGGCAATCTTTAAGGCGGAGAAACAGGAGTTTAGCTAGTATGATAGTTAAGAGAGAATTCTCTGTAGCTTAAACAGCTTTTCTTTTAGTGGAGATCCTTAAGGGTAAAGCACTGCACAGCTTAAACAGTTCATTTTTTACTAGGTAGGGGCTCATTTGAGAGTTCAGACCGCCGAATGAATTGTGAAAAATTTTTAATAGTAAAAGAGTTCAAAATCTAAGATTGTAAAAATATAATAAGAATGGATCTAAAGCATTTGATTTCACATAATAAATCTCATACAATTTATTCTTCCTAATCATTAAATTCGAATACTATCATGTTGATAATAAAAATCTGCTAACTATTCAATATTTTTTCTCGAACAATATTAAAAATATCTTCAACTAATAACTTCATATCTCTATGTGAATTTAATTAATTGAAAACTCATTAAGTTCTTTGGATTTTTCTTATAAAATCACATTAGTTATGATAAAGTATCTCTAATTTTCCTCAATCAATAGTATTTAATTCTAGAGTTAAAATCATAAACCATCTCTCAGTCTTATTGGGATTCAATTGATCAAATAATAATTGGTTAGAAAATTGCAAATATTAAGAACAAGAATTAAATGCACAATTATGAAAATATTAAAAATAAAATAACCTAGGATATAAATTATGTATTTAATATTAGACTATATCAAAACTTTAGAAAATAAAATCAATTCATAATTAAATTGAAAAGAAAAAGTTAAAACTAGTATTTTTCATTAAAGTCGGTTGATAAACATGCATTTTTCGCCTCTATCTTCTAGATCCTCCTCCTCATAAATTTTTTGAATAAAATCTCCAAATCCTCACGTTGAATTTCACCTCTTGGCTACTTTGTTTGTTAATTTTTTTCTCTCCTCTTCCAAGTCTGTGTTATGTGGTGCTTTCCGTCACTTCGAGTTCTATTATGTACAAATCAATTTTTTTGTACCCTTTGCACATTTCACTCATGTGATTCGTTAAAAAAATTATTTTATATTTTTAAAAAAATAAAATATATAAAAGAGTGTACAAAAATAACCCCATATATATGTTCTCAGTTGAGATGCCATGCGTTTCCAGATGTCCCTCGATCTGCCGTGCCCCAATTGAACTAGACCCATTCGGCCTCAATGTTAATTCCCAGCAATTACGTGCGGTTGAAGGCCCGACTAAGAGTCGCTTAATTGCCGTGTCTTTTTATTTCGAAGTAAAAGTCAATTTCGGAAGTCTCCAGCCCAAAGCCTTTGTGGATTGTGGGCCCATGAATTTCGAAGTCTTTTATTTGGGTGCTCTCTTCATGTTGAAGACTAACGTGAAGTGCGGTGCCTTCAACCGTTGGGCCTTCGAGTGCTGTTACTGCTTTTTTCCAAATGAAAATCAATTCCCAAGCGGGCCGAAGTGGCGACCGAATGCATATATATGTATATAACTTGAGTGCGGCTCATGTGAGGGAAAAAGCGGTGCTGCTTTGTTGATGTCTACCTTTTTTCTTGATAATCCCTCTCATTCTTTTAAAAATAAAAATAAAAATAAAATAGAATATAAAACTAACCATTTTAATAAATAAAAGATAATAGAAATCATATAAAATTATGTTTATCAAAAATCCTGACAAGTCTTCATCCCCTACTTGCTTGCTGGGCTGGAGGAGGGGTGAGAAGAGGAGCAAAACTATGTCCTGAAATTGTGTTTGGAAGACTGATGCATACATTCAAGGTTTGCAAACTGCAATATGCAAACAAATTAGCAAATGTGGCAGCACACAAGCTTGCAATACATGCATGGAGTGTAACTGACATGCAAGGTTGGTGGCACAGTGTTCCTTCTTTTGTGAAAATGTTATTTGGCTTGATAAACAGTTTTTGTAATTCTGTTTTATGATGAAATGAAGTTATTTTCCTATATATAAAAAATAAAAAAATAAAAAATAAAACAGGTCCAAAAATTCTAAAATATGATCTTGATGTACTGTTTGGAAGCTCCAGACAATACGTATTCAAAAGTTTTGCCAGATTTTGTTTTCACAAGCCAAAAGTCTTCATTCAGTTGGTGGATTTAATTGGAAGACTTTCACAGTCAAGCAGAAAATTCTGGTTGTCATTGTCTCTGAAAAGAACACAGTTATTATGTTAGGGGTGTAAATAGTTTCGTCTGGTCCGAAAAATTTGTGGACCGATTCTATTCGGTCTAAGAATTCTCTCACCCTAGACTGGACCGAACAGGAGTTCGGTCCATATCGGTTCGGTTCAATTCGGTTCAGGGGCGGTCTGGTCCGGTCTAGGAGTGCCCCATATGATTTAATAGGCTAAATTTAATCTAAAATTCTATAATAATCAAATATTTTTTTAGTCTAAATTTAACTACTATAAATTATAATATGTTAATATTATAAGAGTATATATTATATATTAATATGTTAGTATATATTATATATCAAGTATGTTAGTAAATTATAAATAATAACACTATAAATAATAATATGTTAATATTATAAGAGTATATATTAATATGTTAATATATTAATTTATATTAATATTATAATTTGTATACTATTTATATATATATATATGTGGGATTCGGTCCGGTCCAAGGGGAGAAATCTTTTGGACCGGACCGGACCGAAATTAATCGGTCCATGTAAAATTTAGACTGGACCGGACCGAATTCAATTCGGTCTCGGTCCAGTCTCGGTCCAGGACAACCGGTTCGGTCCACCGGTCCGATCCGGTCTTTCTACAGTCCTATATGTCATGACAGTAAGTTTGTAGCGGCACTACAAATATGCTGCAAAATACCATTTAGCAGCATTAAAAAACTGCCACAATTAAGAATTTTGATACCAAAATTCAATAGCGACGCGGCCATAAACGCTAGAGAAGAATAATTACGGTGAGAAGTCATTGCTGCAATTGAGAATTTTGAACCAATTATGTTGGAACGCGGTGCTGCCAAAAACGCTCCGAAAAATTATTGCGATGAGACGCCATCTCACTGCAATTGAGCTTTTGAAATCCAAAATTGAAAAGCAGCGAAACACTAGTTGCTGCGAAAAATTTATGGCAGCAAAATTAAATCGCTACAAATAGCCTTCCTGGAAATAGTCATTGACGACGATTTTTAACTGAAAGATGGAACCGTTTTTGCGGCGTCTATAGGCACCTATAGCGATGGAAAAAAAACACTGAGAAAAAAAATACTTTTAGTTGTTATGAAGAGTCGTCAGCCGTCCTGTCCCACCATTAAAATTATATGAATGATCCCACCACTATTATTTTAAAATTTGCATAGTGACTTGCATGATAACTTGCATAATAATTTCAATGCCTATAAATATGGGTTTCAGTTGTAACGAAATTCATAAGAAAATATAGAGAAGGAAGAAAGTTTCAGAGAATTTCTTTTACATTTCTCTTGCAATAGTAATAGTTTTCTTTTTAGTTTTATAACACGTTATCAGCACGAGGTTCTACCGATACTGAAACTAGTGGTCTTCTACTTCAAGTAAGTTTTTCAATATATTATTTGCAGTCCTTGAGATAAATATTAAAGGTAATATTCTAAATATTACTTGATAAAATTTTATTTTATTCTCATGATAATGTGAATATATTTCTTAAATTCACAAATTTATTTTTGTAATATAATGTCAAATATTGAGATTTATTATTATTGATATTTCTGAAAAATGTTATTTATTTAGGATCCTTGATGAGATCTATTTGGATATGATGATGAACTTGAAAGATACAATTATAGAAGAAAACCATGTGTCCCTGAAGGATCGTGTTGTGTATCTCATGATGAAAAATCATCTTACTGTGTGAAATAAATTAAGAGAGTGATATAAGCACCAGAAGATGTAATCATCTCAAAAGATCATTATGATTTATTGCACCTGAAGTTGTAAGATTTTAAGAGTGGTATTGAATATTCTGCACTCTTTAAAATCAGCTCAATATTAAAATTATACAGTGAAAATGTCACTGATGATGATATATAAAAGAAGACATTATTTTTCATACCTCGAATGTGCTCCTGCAGTAGTAATATCGAGAGTGAAAGTTCAACAAATATTCTAAACTTTTGTTTTGTCTTCCAGTGATTGAGCTAAATAATGAGTTTTTGTTACACCAGTTACGTCCTATTAATGATATCGAATTTACACAATTCCCAGAAGTGAACGGTGCATCCTTTCAAAGAAATTAAGGGCGTAGACGTGGTAGAAAAATTATAGAAGTGTTAGTCCCAAAAGCAACAACACTAAAGATGATAAAAATATATCGTATCATCAGAAGTGATCAAATTCAGAGAAGGGTAAAGGCCCTCAGAATAATTCTTCATAAAAAGATGAAGATGTTTGTCATAGATGTGGTATGACTAAACAGTAGTCCCGTACTTGTTGTATGGCTAAACACTTGATTTACTTATACTAAGTTTTTATATATAAGCTTATTAATATTTCATCATGTTTTGAAATAATAAAATATCGGTGCCTGAAGCACGACAAGAAATTACTTGGGATAATAAAGCCCTGTTTAAATTTGATCCTCTTACAAATAAATGTGAACCAGAAGTTCAGAGGATTATCTATCTGCAAAGTGTTGCAAATCAATTACATGATGTATTTACTGACACTAAAGGTGTTGTAAAATCATATATTACTGCTGTTAATACTTAAGCAAGAATTGAAGTCCCTGAAGGACAAGTTGTTAAAACAGCAATAAATGAGTCTAAGATACACCTGAAGCGTTGAAGACCTATTGGTGCACAAGAAAAATAAAAATCGGTGCTCATGAAGAGACCGTATTTTCTGTATAAAATATAATCCTCCTGAAGAGGAAATCTCCTGAAAAAGTAACTCCTGAAGAGTATAACTTCCGAAGAGAAAACTCCTGAAGAGTATAAACCTCCTGAAGAAGAACCCCATGTAGAAGTGTTTCATGAAATGTTTTCCCCTGAAGAGAAACAATGAGATCTCAATACATTTCATGAGTACTGGAAAATTTATAGATAGAAATAAAACTGTTATCGACAACATATATGATAACACTTGATATTACCAGAAGTAATGAAAAAAGTGAGTCAAAAATCGTCGAAGAATGTCGACGTAGAAATGATTGGCCAAAATGGAAAGCAGTTATTAAAACTGAATTAAACTCGCTAGTGAAGCGAGATGCATTTGGACCTGTTGTCCAAATACCAAAGGGTGTAATATTTGTCAGATATAAATGAGTATTTATACGAAAGCGTAATGCGAAATGAAATTGTGCGGTATAATTTGTCGCACAAGGTTTCCTGTAGAAATCCGAGAGCAGTTATGAGTAAACATATTTTCTTGTTATGAATGCAATCACATTCATATTTTTAATCAATTTGGTTATTACAAAAGGATTAGATATGCAATTAATGAATGTGGTCCCTACATATTTATAAGGATCATTAGATCATTACATATATAAAGATTTACGATACTTGAAGCATCTAATCCAAGTATATTTAGGAGTATGTACTTTATAAAGTTTCAAAAATCTTTATATGGGTTAAAGCAAGCCGGACGCATGTGGTATAATCGAATCAACAAGTATCTATTGAAAGAAGGATTTAAGAATAATCCTATATGTCCATATGTTTTATCAAAATTCGGATTTGTCATTATTACAGTTTACGTTGTTGATTTACCTTGTTAGAACTCTTGAAAAGATTACAAGGGTTGCTATAAATTCAAGGAATGCATTTGAAAAGGAAAGATCTTATTATTCAATTCATAGATGAGTTACAAGAATTTGAGACTTCTAGCCTCATCTCTCAAATGCATTTGCTCTTCATAAAGCAACATACCATCCTTATCTAAAGGATTAGGCAATCGAAATGAAGAGGCAAGTAAGGATTTGAAATCCTTATTTTCTTGCTTTAAGTCTGCAATTTTTCTGTCAGACTCTTGAACGAGTCGTTGAAGTACAGAAACCTTCTCGTTAAGCTCCTCAATCTCACGATTTTTGGATTGTAATCGGTTGGAAAATCCAACAATAGAGAGGAGTATCGGGTGCCGAGAGTCACCAACTCATAAACAGCTTCACGATCTGACTTATTAGCCAGATCATTTGCTTGCTGCAACAAGGCACCTGTGGAAGATGCAGAAACAACTTGTAATTGAGTTGAAGGATACCTCATATGTTGATCGAGAAATAGTAAAAAGAAATTGATGAGTCATTGAAAATTTTTAGAATAAGAATACAAATACAGATGAATTATAGATATGAGAAGAAGATTTGATGCGTACTAAATAAAACTAAAGACGGTTCTTATAGAAATGGAAATAAGAACAAGACAAACTATCATCTCTTCAAATCTCACTTTACAAGATATACTGGATGCATAATTTCAAAAGCCAGCGAGATTAATTACAGCTATCCCTATTTTCTTGTAAATGCTGAACCTCTACCGTTAGCTGCTGTTGTTGACTTTGTATCTGAGCTTTTTCTCGTTCTAACTCTTCTACTCGTATTTTCAGGTCACGAGAATACCAGTCTACAAGTTTCTTCAGCTCCTTGTTTTCTTGTTTTAAATCTTTATTTTTTCTATCTTTCGTTGCAAGCGTTTGATACAACTCAGATATTTGATTTTTAAGATGATCAACCTCACTCGTTCTCGCCAATAGCCTCTGAGACATGGTTGTAAGAGAGGCAGCATATTGAGTACTGAGGGTTCTTGATGCTGCAACAATTTCAGGATCAGATTTACTAGAAAGATATATCTCTGCTCCTATCATGGTATTTACAGCCTTAGGAGAAAATATAAGTGGTTGAGGTATAAAAGGTTCGTGGTTTAAATCTGGGACATTATAATTTCTATCAGACATAATATCGTTCTGGATGAACAATAACTGAATTTATGAGGAATGCGAGATCTTTTTACTGGAGTAAACCAATGGTAAAATTGGTTATATTTAAATAACAACCCGAAACCTTTAAATCTCTTTAAGATCTCATTTGTCCACAATGTCAAGCGGATTTGATTTTCCGCCGAACCGATAATATTAAATCTCAAAACTTTTACAGCTTTTATCATACATAGATGGTTTCCAATGTTATTTCCGCCATATATAAACAAGTTCTTCCTAATAACGCCGAATGAGGGGGAGAAAATTTTAGATGAAAATATTATCATACTCTCTCTAATGCATTATTTAGTTGGAGATCGTGTTTGAATTCTTAATTTGTTATATATACTGAAATCATATTTGCTTATTACTTGAAACACTAACGCATATTATCAGGGGGAGTTTAAGTATTACTGCAGGTATCAGATTTCTATTAAATTTGTCAACCAGATATTATTTTTCATCTTCAAATCACTCAGAGATTATTGCAATTCATGAAACAAGTCGAGAGTGTATTTGGTTGAGATCAGTTATTCAACATATCCAGGAAAAGTGTGGACTTCCCATGATCAATAATAGCCCAACAATCTTATATGAAGATAATACTGCTTGTATCACTCAAATCAGAGGAGGATATATTAAAGATTTATTCACAAAGGCGTTACCAACTTCCACATTCAAGAAGATTGTGCATAACATTGGAATGCGAAGACTCAAAGATCTTTTGTCATGCACTTTTCAGGAGGAGTAAATGTGCTGATTGTACTCTTTTTCCTTCGTTGAGGTTTTGTCCCACTGGGTTTTCCTCTGCAAGGTTTTAATGAGGCAATCTTAAAACACTTGTGGATACATAAGAAGACTGTACTCTTTTTCCTTCGCCATTGATTTTTCTTCCCACTAGGTTTTTACTTGGCAAGGTTTTAACGAGGCAGATTCTTTATGGGTAGTCATTTAAGGGGGAGTGTTATGAAGAGTCGGCAGCCGCCCTGTCCCATCACTAAAATTATGTGAATGACCCCACCACTATTATTTTAAAATCTACATAGTGACTTGCATAATAATTTGCATAGTAATTTCAACGCCTATAAATATGGGATTCAGTTATAATGAAATTCATAAGAAAATATAGAGAAGGAATAAAGTTTCAGAGAGTTTCTTTTACATTTCTCTTGCAATAGTAGTAGTTTTCTTTTTAGTTTTATAACATTAGTAGAGATTTTTTTTTTCATTATAAGTAATCAGAAGTGAAAGATTAGTAGCAGCAATATTGCAACAAAATGTTATCAACAAGATAATGTTTTCACCATGATTTCAATATTTTTGCAATGAAAATTTGCGTTGAAAAGAGTCCATTATCTTGTAGTGGAATAGTGGAAATAAGATCACATAACTAGCACAGAAGAGAGTAGATAATTAGCACTTATTTTTAAGTTAAATATAAAATCATTATTGACAACATGATTGAAGGCTTGCAGCACAAGTAACAGCTCATTCGATTAGGGCTGTAAAATAAATAAGCTATTTGATAGGCGGCTCGAATTCGACTCGATAAAATTCGAGATCGACTTGAATCGTATATTAAATAGGCCGATCGTAAACACAAAATTAGGTTCGATAATTAAACGATACAACTCGTATAAAACTTGACCGACACGTTTAATGTTCGCGAACAAACTCGTATATAGTGAGTTCGACTTGAGTTCGACTCGACTCGATTAATATTCGTGAACAAACTCGTATAAAACTCGATCGACTCGTATAAACGCGTGAACTCGACTCGTATATATTTTTACACATATAATACAATATATAATCCAAATTTAAAAATTAATATATAGACATAATTATGTAAGTTGACATAATTTATAATATATTATATATAAATTGATAAATTATAATATTATTTTTTAGTGTAATAGAAGTATAGAAGTTCTATACTTTGTGTGATTAATGAATACATGGAAACAAATTTCAGCAAATATATAATAATATATATTTACAAATTGCACTATACAACAATGTAATATTAATAGTCTAATACTATTAGTCTATTAGGCTATTACCATTTACTAATATATAATGGTGTAAACCATAAGTCTGTACTTTATTAGCATAATATTAACATATATTTATATACTAATATATAAAAAAAATGGTGATCTACTAATAGTATTATAATTTAAAGAGTTATATACTAATACTATAAACTATAAAATATAAATGTATAATATCATTATAATATTATAATTAAAATTTATAATACTATAGACTATTACTAATTTATCACTAATTATTAATCTTATTACTTTATATATAATTAATCAATAATAACTAGAGTTTAGTATTATTTTATTTGTAAGATTATATCAACTATAATAAATTATTAAATTAGTAATATGCATCATACATGTTTAGTGTTAATATCTACAATTATTAATAGATAAGCGCATGCTAGTATACTACTACAATACTAAACTTAGCAGTACATTAGTATTAAAATTTAAAAATTAAAGTTAAAATAGGATGAGTATGTATACTAACTTACTAAGTATATCAATATATTGTATACTACTACAATACTAAACTTAGTAGTATAGTAGTATTAAAAAGATATATTTTTAAAATATATTTTATGTATTAATATTATAAGTTACAAGTTTATAACTTATTAGTATAAGTATTAATATTAGTAAAAGTATTAGTATTACTTATTAGTATCACAACTTATATTAAAAATCTCAAAAATTTATCATATAACTTATAAGTATTAGTATTATAAATTATAATCTATATTATATACATATAACAATTAACATATGTTGATGTATTAATAAATATATAGACTAATATAGCTTGGTACTACTTAAAAGTTAATATACTATTTACTATATACCACTATACTAATTTATTATAGTATAAAGTATTAATTGTTATAATTTATTACTAGTTATTAATAATATACATCATACATGTTTAGTGTTAATATCTACTATTATTAATAAATAAACTCATATTAGTATACTATTACAATAATAAACTTAGTAGTATATTAATATTAAAAAATAAATTTAAAAAATAGGATTTAGTACGAATTAGTATTATAAGAGGATTGACTAACTTCGACGTGGGAGATATCCCAGACACCACCAAGCCACCCTTGCCTACTCTTGTGTGTAGGTACCAAGGCCTAGACCTGAGTGGTTGTAGTAGGCCTAAGGCGTACAAACACACAATTAACAAGAAGAATAAGGAATTAAAGTTGGGCTCTAATTTTTAAGTTTAGAGCAAAATAAATAAAAAGAGCGTTTGAAAATATATTTTCTCCATCAAGTTAACAAGTTTTCCAAAATACACCTGTCAAGAAAAAAAACTTCGCCAAATTCTTATTAAGCAGCAGAACCAATCTTCAAGCCATCTGAAGTTCACCTTTGTTCTTAGAATTCTCAAACTTCTCCTTCTCCCCATCCCCCCACAAAGCATAGGCCTCCTCCCCGTGAATGGCATCATCCCCAAACTCTAACTGATCCTCCGGCAACCGAAGTGGAATTACAAGATTAATCAACAAGCAAATTATGCTGGTCATAATAATGTTGACACATATTACAAACACAATTCCTAGAATTTGAATTCCCATCTGTTTGAACCCTGCCTTGTAACGACCATCTTTGAACCCATAGGCAAGGCCTATATAGTGCTCCCAGCCCTCTGTTATATTGTAGAAGATGCGACAGAGCTTGGGGTCGGCGAAGAAGCCAGTGAGGATCCCACCCAAGCTTCCGGCAACTGCATGGGTGTGGAATACAGCCATAGTGTCATCTACATGTTTTATGAAGGGGAGTCTTTTGTGAAGGACCATCATGGTGAACCATGGAATGCTACCAGACATGAGTCCCATTAGAATTGCTGCCCAACCTTGAACCACTCCTGTTTCAAGATATCCATTTCTCAGAAAAATGTAAACAAACCTCTTTATTACACTTTTCCCAAAACAGTCTCTTCAATTTTTTATAATTTATTTTAGTATTGGATCGATCATTTAATGTTTAAAACAACATTATTAATATTTAGTTAATTCATTGCATCATATTTAATTTTTAAATCAAATTATGTCATATAATTACTTTATTAATTAAGTTATTCATACTGACTTATAAATATAATTTTTTTTTATAAATCAATTTAGCATATTTATTAGCAATTAAACAAATGTAATTAAGGATTTGTTTGAATACTAAGAATATCTCAATATATCTGCTAATAGTAGTGAAGTAATTTGTAATAATAATAAAATAATATGAAAATAATAATGAAATTGTATGAGAATATCTTAAAATAATTATATTCTAAAATATAGATTAAGACCTACTATCTTTATACATTTTACCTTGTACACGGGTCATATTTAAAATATAAGGGATGATGCTATTGTGCCGCATAGCTTTTATTGTTGGACATGACCAATAGTTCATTCTCCTATTTTTTTAATATTTTTAAATATATAAAAACATATAAATTTATTAATAAGGGTCGAATCCCAAAAAAAAAAATGTTTATTACTCATCATTTTCACATATTATATACTACACTTTTCTTTTATTTTTTATTAAAGTAATTAAATTTTTTTACTTATTATGAATATATATTACATATCTAATAAAAAAAATATGATATTTAATGATGAATAGTATTTTTTAAATGCAAACTTTAAATTATAATGAATAATGCTAGAAAAATTACCTGCAGCTGGGGTGATGCAGACCAAACCAGTGATCATCCCCTGAGTGGCTCCAATAACAGAAGGTTTTTTAAAGAAAATAATATCCAGAATGAGCCAAGTCAGCAAGCTTGTAGCAGTACAGACGTGGGTGTTAATGACAGCTAGAGATGCGTCAATACCAGCATTGCAAGGATCTCCACCATTGAATCCTGTCCATCCCATCCATAGTAAGCCTGCTCCTGTCAACATCATCTGATAATATTGTTTGGTGGGAACCTCTCTCTGTCCTTCAGCGCCCTTGGTCCCACCTGCACATTTATTTTCATAAAAAAATCTTAGTTACGTTTGTTTAAAGGAAAAAGCTTCATCTCGGATGAGTTACCGTGAGTATGAAAATAATTTTTACACCAAACAATAAATAAATATCACATAAGCATTCTAAGAAGGCATAAAATAAATTTGTATATACCGAATTAGGTTGTGTTTGGGTGTAGAATATTTTTATTGAATTTTTAAAATTATTTTAAAATATAAATTTATATATTTATTATATAAATTTGATTTTATTTAATCAAAAATAAAAAGATAAATATAAAAATTTATACTTTTTAAAATTTTGGTTTTGTTATTTATAAAAAATATTTTTATCTTTTTAAAATTTTGGTTTTGTTATTTATAAAAAATATTTTTATTTATTTTTTCTCATTTTTATCTTCTATTTTTTATTAAATATGATGAAAATTTTTTGATTATTATGAAAATTTATACTTTTTAAAAAATAACTTTAAACAACTTAATGAAAATATTCTTAAGAAGTATTGAGAATAATCATGAATAATAATAAATAAATAAATAAATAATAATAATAAAATATTAAATAATATTAAAAAAATATTAAAAAATATTAAAAAATATTGAAGAAGATTTAATTGTCAAACCTACCCTAATCGCCTCTTCTCCATTCTCTCCTTCTTCCTCCTTTTTCGCACTCAATATCCATGTATTTTTTTTCATTATTTTGCCAAAATTACAGTTCTCTCTCTCTCTCTCTCAAAAGCTCCTTGATTTTTTTTTTCATTTACTTTTCCAGTTTCAATCGGCAAAAAATAAAAATGAAAACGAAAACAAAACTCAAAAAAATTAAATAATTAACCATACTTTCTTTACTATCATTTTAGGTCCCGTTTATATTTAGAGATGAGCTGAGCTCATCTCAACTCATCTTCATTTTATTATTATATTTTTATAATTTTTTATATAAAACACAAATTCCTATATACCTTTTTCAATTCTTAATATATATTTTTCAATTCTCAATATACCTTTTTCAAGTCCCAAAATAATAATAATATTAAAAAATAAACTAAACTCATCTAAACTCATTTCAATTCATCTCATCTTTAAATCCAAGCGGGACTAATTTTCTTTTATTTACATTTTAATTGCTACAATTTTAAATTTTTTAAGAAGATGAGTAGGAATCAAAGAGGAGAGGAGAAAAAGGTTTCATAAAAAAAAAATGGGTTCATTTTCTCTAAAGGAAGGGGAAACATTTGAGATTCTAAAGAGAGTGGGAAAAAATGCTTGGAAAAGTAGAAGGAGAACCAGAGAGTTACGAAAATGTGGGAGAGAATTTGTTTGACTGCTGGAAAATGTGGGAGAGATTTGATGGTTATTGAAAAAATGTCGAAATGTTTTTGAATTTGTATACTTGTTTGGCTCCAAGTAAAATTTGAGGTGGTCCATGAGGGTGATAGTGGAAGGAGAGAGAGAGAAAGGAGGAGAGGATTATTTTTTAATATTATTATTATTTTAGAATTTAAAAAAGGTGTGTTGGAATATGAAAAAGGTATATTGAGAATTGAAAAAGGTGTATAGGAATTTGTATTTTGTATAAAAAATTATAAAAATATAATGAAGAAATGGAAGTTAGTTGAGATGAGCTCAACCCACTTCCGAATCCAAGCAGCCCCTTAAACTTTCGCATTGAGTTCAGATGGGGAGGGAGAGGGAGAGAAAGAAGGAGAGTGAAGATTGTTTCAGGCCCGCTTGGATTCAGAAATGAGATGAGTTGAGATGAGTTTATTTTATTTTTTAATATTATTATTATTTTGAGATTTGAAAAAAAGTATATTGGAAATTGAAAAAGGTGTATTGAGAATTAAAAAAGGTGTATAGGAATTTGTGTTTTATATAAAAAATTATAAAAATATAATAATGAAATGAAGATGAGTTGAGATGAGTTGAGATGAGCTGAACTCACCTCCGAATACAAACGAGATCCAGTTTATGCTGATTCATTTAATGTCTTATTGAAATGACTAGTGGTATCTGTTTATTGGCTGGTGTGAAAGTTATTCACACACTCATCTAGCTTAAAGTGCGACTCTTATTTAAATAGTTTGATGAAATTTGATCGTTTGAGAAGAAAATTAAAAGTTAAAATTAGAAATTATTAAATTTTTTATATTATTAATATTTTAATATTTAAAAAATTAAATTATTTATTATATTTTATATTAAAATTTTAAAAAATTATAATAATAAGATAAAATAACATCTCACTCCTGAATTCAAAGAAATTAGTTAAAACACTTTTTGATATATTATTTCCCTTTTTTTTTGTGTGTTAAGAAAACAAACACTTCCTATTTTAAGTCTGTAATTTATGTTTTATGTACTCTGTAATTAGTATTTTATGTTTTAGGTAACAAAAGTGTTATAGATATAAAAAAAGATTTATAAAATTGAACTTATTTATGTATAAAATTAAAATTAAATTTATAAAAAAAAAAGATATAAATTGTTCATGTATAAATTTAAATTTATTCTATAATAAAAATAATCAAAAATATTAATTTATAAATGTTTTTTATAGGTAAAATATTTTTCTTTAAACAATTGCATTTCTTAAACACAAACTAATTTTTCTTCTTTATTATCTTCAAAAACGAGTTACTAAATAATTTATGCTGTAAAAGGACTACTAAATAATATAATTAGAATCACATTAAGACATTATAAAAGATAAGAACTTTTCCTCGTTGTCAGTCACGTTCAGATTTGAAATATTTTGTAATTAACGGCAAGGTGGCATCCTAAAAGCTTAGATTTTTAATAAATGTTTCAAAATATAGAATTCATATAAACATATGCAAATGGTTGTACATCCAACCGTAGTAATAAAGATATCTCCAAAATCTAAACATTCAATCTTATCAAAGTCATTTTGTAAGGTCTGCATAATTTAAAATCTCAATCATCATGAAATTAGCTCATAAATTTTGCAAAACTCCTACACCTCAAACCTCAAATTTTATAAGACATCTTTCCTAAAATTTGAAAATTCTAAAACCATAAATACTAATAAGATTATTCCTAGCAGTCTGCACAATTCTAAACATCAAATCTGAAAATTATTTCCTAAAGTCTTTGATAACCCAAAACCTCATATACTACAGTATGAAGAATCCCAAACTTGAAAAATCTACGTAATCATCTCTTAAGTATGATTTGAATAGTAAATTGAGATGAGATGAGTCGAGCTGAATTTTAAAAATTGTTGAAAAAAAATTGAATTATTTTTTATATTATATATAAAAATCTAAAAAAAATTGTAATAATGAAATGAGATAAGATGAATGGTGATCAACTCTCAATTCAAACAAGGCTTAATCTTCAAATTTCTATACCTCAAATTTGAAGTTACTTCCTAAACTCACAAATATCCAAAACTTCATATATTATAGTTTCCAGAATCTCATTAAATATAGATCTTATAACAATTGTAATGCCTAAATACTCAAATCTTATGGTCTATATTTTAAAAGGACTAATTAATAATATAATTTAAATTTTTAAAAATTATACAAAACAATAATTTCACATTTCCAAATAATGTAGAATTTTATACATCACATATTTTTATTCTTATCAAAGAACAAATATAATTATTGTAGCATATTTGCAAAAATAATAATAATAATAATAATAATTAATTAATTAATTAATTAATAGAGATCAAAATGAAAATATGTATTGATCGTATTTACCCAGAAAGCTGCCGTGAAGCCAGCCACCCCAGAGGAAAGATGGATAACATAGCCTCCAGAGTAGTCAATAACGCCCTTCAATGCCACCCAACCACTTGGGCACCATATACTAAACGCAACAATAGTGTAAGAGAAGGTAAGCCAAAGTGGTACAAACAACATCCATGCATAAAAATTCATCCTCCCCAGCAATGCTCCAGCTATCAAAATCAGTGTGATCGCTGCAAACACGAACTGAAAATACACCATCGTCGCCGCCGGAAAGTTCCCCAAGAATGCTTTATCCAAAAGAAACTTTTCATCCAAGGCTACATTGGGCTTGCCTAGGAAACCGTAATAAGTTATTAATTCTTCGCCGAATGATAGTTGGTAGGCCCACCCGACCCAACAAACAAGCACGGCAGCAAACGCATAAAAGGCCATGAAGGCAGAGTTGACAGCCCATTTCTTTTTCACTATGCTGCCATAGAGGATGACAAGGCCTGGAATGCTTTGCATTCCGACCAAAGTGGCCGCCGTGAGTTGCCACGCATTGTCTCCCTTGTTCAACCATGGGGGGCTTGTTTGGTCGGGTATCAGGTTTATGGGGAGTGGGGGATTCGCCATGCTTATATATGGACACCTAAAAGTTTGGTTAATTTGGTGATGGTGGAAGTCATGAAGGCATTCGCCATGCTTATATAATAGAATGGTTTGGTTCCTGTGTTAACATGCTTCGATCATGTCATTGTTTTATACAATTTTATTTGTACAAAAGCTGGTAATGACTTCAAAAAGTTACTAGAACACCCTCGTTGCTACATATCTATTTCCTTTTTGAGGTAACAACGTTTGGAATCATGTGATGGCCGGCCGGCAAAAAAATGAAAGTTTAATTTGGAATTACTTTGTGACAGAATCTAGGAAAACTCCAAGTTAAGTGTTGTGTATCTGTATTAGCTAAATTCGATGGAGAATCCTATGGGTGCAAGCTAAGGCATATTTGGAACATCCGTCGAAAACTTGGCTGTAGCTTTTTAAAATGGACCATAGGTTGATAGTACCGCCAATGGAATTTGTGCTTTGGGAACCAATTAATTAACTATGAAGTATAATTTGTTGCCTAATCATCTTTCTGGGTTTGGCTCATGACGTACGTAGACAGCCAAACAACATTAGAATGTTGATGATTCATAAGGATCATAATGGTAAGATTACTATCGGCCTCCAACTACTTATTTATTATTCTTTTTATATTTATATTTTTTTAATTAATTTTATTTCACTTAATAGTTAAGAAAGTGAATATTAGTAAAATTATATTTTTTTTAAATTTTTTTTCTCAATTATTAAGGATGTTAAAAAAATACTTAAAAGAAAATGATAAAAAAAAATTACACGCTATAATAGTAATTAATGAATAATAAGAGAGTATAAATCACTACCCTATACGTATATGCAATATTCTGCACGCAAGAAAAATATTACAGTACACGACCACTTATATATAACTCTGATATACCGACGGAACACTAGTGCAACTTTGAGTTTTTGTGACGGTTATATTTTTTGTGATGTTACAAAATATGTCACAAAATGACATTTTTTGTCACGGTTAAGTTAAACCGTCATCAAATTATGTGGTAAGAAACAAAGAAATGCATCCGAAGATAATTCATATACGTTCGAAGTTAGATGGAGTTTCATACACCATACAGTTTTTTTCTTTTTTTCTTTTTTGCAAATTTTTTCTAATTTTTTTTTATAAATTAATTGAATTCTCTATTCATTATTTATATACTAAATATTAATGAAAAAAAATTAAAAAACCATATTATGTGTGGTGTATAAGTTTATGTATAGATTTATTCTTTATATACTATGAATGATCGTTTCCTATTAAGTACGCTACCAAACATAAATTATAAATCTAAGCGTAAGTACGTCTTACATTTATGTTCAAATGTTAAGATGACATTCAAAATTTAAGTATTTTGGTGTATATATAAGTCAACTGCTTAAAATATGACTGTTGATGCGTGGTCCGTAGCTGTCAAGCAACGATGACGCTCCTGCGTCCGCGCTGGTGGAAGAGATGGAGATAAGGGGTGGCAGTGTCACCTCGATCCGATGCCATCTTTTTGCTTTCATCTTGTGGGTTTGCAGTTTGGAGACTCTCCAATGTGTTACACGGTTGTACCTTCAAGGATAGCATTCAAATGGAAATCGAGAAAACACTTTTTTATCTTTTCTCAATCTTTTTCTTTTTTCTTCTTTCTCATTGAGGATCTAATGGTGGTAAATTTAAGACTGCAATCGAGCCGAATCGAGCTCGGCAAGTGGCTTGCAAATTTTGAGCTCGACTCAACCCAAAATATTTGAGTTCGAGCTCGAATTCGAGATTTATATTTATTATTTGTTCGAGCTCACATCAATAAGCTAAACTTCCAACTCAAACTAAAGTTCGACCTTGTCTCACAAATGAACTCAAGTCAAGCCGAACTCGAGCTCGAGCTAAAGCTTAATTTCATTTTTTTTAATTTCTTAAACAAAGTTTAAAATAATTAAATAAATAACTAATAAAAAATTAATACTTAATATCTAACTAGTTGATATTTATTTATCATAACAATATGTTATATACTTATACATATTATTAATAAATAGGGAGTGCTTGGCAGTAGCCAGTGTGCTACTACACACCTGCACACCCCCCTCACATTATTTTATTATTATTATCTTTTTTTTTTTACTTTAAGCAGCCGATGTGCTGCTTTTCATTTTCTTTAATAAATACACATAATATAATAGCATATATATTTCATGCATAGTTTCCACATACTAATATGAGAAATATTAAATTTTATAGACTAATTATTGTACAGATCATAAAATGTATCTATAAAGTATATTCATTATATAGATATAAGTAATTAGATAATATTACATATCAATATATGAATGAATTTTAATCGAATCAAGCTAATAAGTCAACTCGAGCATAAATGAGCGAGCTTTAATGAAGCTTCGAGTAGAGTTTTGTCAAATATGTGTCCTTTACTGACTGAGCTAGTATTTGCTTTCACAAGCGAGTATTTTTTTTCACGATTCGAGTTTAACCGAGTAGGTTATCAAGTAGTCTGGTTCATTTACAATCCTGTTGAGGAATGTGTTATTTAAGGCTTGGTTCACTTTCACAAACACTCTCATTTCAGCTCATCTCTTCTCATTTCATCATTACTACTTTCCCAAATTCTCATACAAAATAAAATAAATAATTCAACTTTTTCAATCCAAAAATAACTTTTTCAAATTTCAAAACAAAACTACTATTAAGAAAATATATGATAATAGTATTTTATTCAATTTTTAACTTTCATCTCACCTTATTTTATCCTATCTTTGAAAATAAACCAGACCTAAGTTTGGGAGAAGGGAGATTATTTTAATTTATTTTTAAATAAATATATATAAACAATAAGAAATAAAATATATATATATATATATTTTTCTTTGTGTTTGATTTAATGAATAAAAAGTCTATGGTAAGAATATGGTTGAAATTGATTATAAGTTTTAGGAAAAATTCGTATTGCTTAAGTCTATTTGTTAATTCTTAACTTAATTTTACTTAATTTGAGATTTTCTATATTTAATGCTTATCATGACCATGAATTTTTTTGCATACCGAGAGAAATTTTGTGTGAATATTGTAAATTTGTATGGTCTCGACAAATTCTAAAACTTGTTTGATGACACTCAAGACAAAATCCTTGATAAAATATTACTTGAGAAATGATTTAGGTATTCTTTAAATCAATTGAGTTTTTTAAGCTTGCCTATTTATTATCTTTATCCCTAGTCACCCATTTGACTTAGTCCTAAATAGAGTTGAACTAAAGAGAGTGATAATGATTAGACAGTTGAATGAATAAATGTATATAAAGTTCCATTTGCTCCAATATTTTTGAGTTGCTTAATAACTAGGGGTATTCATTATCAATGTTTACTCTTACATCAAACCATAACTTGAAATATAAGTATGCAAAATCACTTTAAGTGTGTGACTTGTGAGTAACTGAGTGCATTTATCACAAATACTTGCATTCACGTCAAAAGACAAGTGACAACTTAAAAAAAAGAAAAAGAAAATATTTGGAAGAGTAATAAAGATAGGTGCTTTGAGATATTCAAATGATTGAAAAGAAGTATATGTAGCTCTTACCTTAGCCTTACATTACAAGTCTAATAAAGACCCATTGATCTTTAGTAATATTTTTGTTCTATATTAGTGGAGAGTGATTTGAAAGTAGGCCTATAGAGTTTGTATTATTAATTTCATAACTAGAGATTCATTATATATTTATTTGTTTACATAAATCATCCAGAAAGATAATAGTGAAGTAAGAATGATAGGCATTCATAAATGAGATGATTGATAATGAGGTAGAATTGAATTTTGAATCAACTTTTAGACTTGTGTGATATTGAATGATTCCTTCTGGATTATAAGTTTTAGGCAATCTTTGAGATAACAATTTTTATGAATTAAACAAATTTTTTTTTTTAGTTTTTCTTTTCTTTTCTTTCTTTTTTTATTTTTTTGCATGAGGACTAGAAAATCATGAGTTTGGAGGTATTTGATGTGCTTAATTTCTATATAAATTTTGTCAAACTTTACTCTTACTTTTATGCTAGTTTGTGTTTAATTTCTTATTTATTAGAGATTTTAGTTATTTTATTTATTTTTATTTTGGAATAAATAAATATAAAAAGTCCTAAGAGGAGAAAATTATTTTCATCAAGAGTCCTAAGGGAAGGAAATTTCTTTCATGAAAAATCCTAAAAATGCCCTTTTCTTGAATTTATTAAAACACTATTTAGCAATTGGAGCTTAACTTTTATTATATAATTTCAAAAAGAGGCTATCTTGGTATCTACAGAAAGCTAAGAGAAACCCTACAACTTTCATGTTGAAGATGCTTTTGAAAAACGAGATATAAATATAGAAAAGAGACCATGTGGCCCAGATGACTAACACAAGATTTGGGTGAATTGAGTTATATTTAAAAAATAACAATTATAAATCAAGTATACAATATAAAATATAAACAAAATATGAAACAGTAATAAATATAAAAAGTAAAGGTAAAAGAGAAGCAAACTCAGTATGTTAACGAGGTTCGGCCCCACTGCCTACGTCCTTGCCTCAAGCTACCCCTTGAGGATCCCCAAATCCACTATTCAATCTCCTTTAGGTGGAAATAGAAACCTATTACACCTTTGAGCAACACCGCTCCAAAGAATCCGTGTAGAACACTCTCTACACTTCCAATCACCTCACACTTGGTAATTTAACTATTTCCCGTATAAAACACCTTCTACACTTCCAATCACCTCATACTTGGTGATTTAACTATTCCCCGTGTAAAACACATTCTACATTTCCAATCACCTCACACTTGATGATTTAACTATTCCCCGTGTAGAATACCTTCTATACACACAAGGGTTATACGTACCCTTTTATAAATACAAGAGTTGATAGTAGGTAGACTATCAAAGTACACTCCTCAATAAGTGAGATAGAAACAATACAGCGCAAACTATATCTCTCAAAATGAACAAGGGTTAAGGCTCAATGCTTAGAGAAGAGAGAATGAAAGTTTTGAATGAATGTTGTATGCTCTTGGTGTTGTAAATGTGAAGCTCTCAAATGATCTATTTATAGGCATATGAGACTTCATATTCAAATTTAAAAATATTCACATGTAAAAAATATCATCATTTACTTTTCAAAAATTTCAAACCTAATCGTTTTACTTTTTGCATGTGACAAAAGGAATATACTTTACTTTTCAAAAATTTCAAATCTAATCTTTTACTTTTTGCATATGGCAAAAGGAGCACACTTTACTTTTCAAAATTTTCAAACAAAAACATCTACCTTTTGCATAAGTCAAGAAAATCATCCATCACTTTTGAAAATATTCAAATAAAACATGCACATGTGAAAGATGACAATCAATCATCTTAATATTTTCAAAGTTCAAACCTTTAATCATATCATGCACATGTGAAAGATGACAATCAATCATCTTTCAAAATTTTCAAAATATTCATGCACATGTGAAAATGTATTTTAATATTTTATAATAAAATATTAATTTTGAGCCTTAATCCTAATTTTGAATTTTTAAGAGATTTATAACATTACTCTATGACTTTAATGTGAACTTGTTTCTTTCTTGCTCATGCTTGGTTCCTTGATGTGCTTGATTCTATTGTGTGGACAACTTGAGCTTGAGACCCTTTATTATTTGAATTCATTTGTTATCATCAAAATCGATGTGTAGATTTATAATTATACGAAACTTGAAATCTTGGATTCAACAGACCATCAAGTTAGAAGTCGAAAACTGCCTATTTTAGAAAATCTTCTTATGAAAAAAAGAGAAAAACAATTCGGTCACTCTTGAAAGATGAGGGATTGAATGCCTAATTTCCATCAATTTATTTCAAGA
The DNA here is from genome assembly GCA_036898215.1 of Platycarya strobilacea. NCBI lineage: Eukaryota > Viridiplantae > Streptophyta > Magnoliopsida > Fagales > Juglandaceae > Platycarya > Platycarya strobilacea. The sequence goes on from CM072553.1 coordinate 11,753,384, forward strand.
AAAAGAGTTTTTATTATTTATTTTTCCGAGGAGGAGGCAGATCTGGAGAGAAAAAATGAAAATTATATGTTTTATCTTATGATGTAGTATATATAAGATTAATATACAACTTATATTCTAAGTTATTCTATCTTCAATATTTTCATGATTGAATGTTTATTTCTTATTCTTAATGCTTGAAATTTTTCGGTCAACTATTATGTTCGCGTAAAATCATTTGCAAGTGCACAAAATCGTGACAAGTAATAAAGTATTTTATAGAAAACAGATGTCGAACCCACATGGATTAATTATGTTACTGAATACCGAAATTCACTAAATTAATAATTATTTGGAAAACTAAAATTAAATTTAATGTTTCCACTATCTAAATTAAATTAAACTACTTAACAAAAATAAATTTATGAATCAAAAATAACAAAACTTAACATCTAAGAGTGTAAAAATATGATAAAAATGGATCTAGAGCAGTTAATTTCACCTAACAAATCTTACACAATTTATTCTTCTTAATTATTAAATTCTAATAATCCCACATTGGTGATTAAAAATTTCTTAACTATTCAATATCTTATCTCGAATAATATCAAAAATATCTCCAACTAACAATTCCACATCTCTAAGTGAATTTAATTAATTGGAGACTCATTACGTTCTTTGAGTTTTCTGAAAAATCACATTAGTCGCGGTAAAGTCTCTCTACTTTCACTCAATTAATAGTATTTAAATCTAGAACTAAAACAACAAATTACCTCTTGGTCTCATTGTAATTTAATTGATGAAACAATAATCCGTAAAAAATTGTAAGAATTAAGAAAAAGAATTAAACACTCAATTATGAAAATATTAAAAACGAAATAACTCGAAATATAAACTGCGTGTTCACTGTTAGACTACATCAATGCTCTAGAAAATAAAATTTAGTTCATAATAAAATTAAAAAGAAAACAAATAAAACTTATGTTTTCCATTGAAATTGGTTGATAAACGTACAACTCTTGCATCTGTCCTCCAAATCCCCTTCCTTTAAAAACCTCCAAAAAAATCTCCAATTATATTGCTTCACCTCTCGACTTTCTCTATCTTTCTGCTCTATCAGTGCGGCGCTCTACGTCTCCTCATATATATATATATATATATATATATACACCATCCATGTTAAGTGTCATGTGTTGTTCAAGTGATTGTGGGCCAGCCAAAATGATATGTTTTGTTGTCGTGTCCTTTAATTGAATTTTGAAAAGTTATGTGTGCGGCTACAATAAATTGCTTGTATCTTCTTTCATTGGACATAGTAACATATACATGCACTTAAAGGTCATGCCCAACTAATTGATTTGTTTTAGCCCAATAAATTCACTTCAAACTCTTAGCATCAGACATGCAAAAATAACATGGCCCACTTTTATTCTTGTAGTCCAAATCCACCGCTCATCTTATTCTTTTATTTTTTATTTTTTATTTTTTTCTATTCTTCTCATTCCTTAAAAAAAAATATAAATGAAATTAAAATAAAATAAAATAAAGAAATACTAACAAATGTTTCTTAATAAAAAGATAATAAAATCATATAAAAATTACACTTATCAAATTATTTGAACTATTGAATCTCAATGAAACCAAGAGGTAATTTTTTTTTAACTCTAGGATTAAACATAATTATTTGAGAAAAATTAGATATACTTTACCGCGACTAATATAATTTTCTACGAAAAATTTAAAAAATTTAATGAGTCTTAAATTAATTAAATTATATAGAAATATAGAGTTACCAGTTGGAGATATATTTAATATTGTTCGAGAGTAAATATTGAATAATGAAGGAATTTTAATTATAAACTTGAGATAATTGGAATTCTATAACAATGAAGAATAAATTGTGTTAAATTTATTAGGTGAAATCAAACGTTCTAGATCTATTTTTATTATATTTACAATTTTAGATTCTATGGTCTTTTATTCTTAAAGTTATTTTTGTTAAGTATTTCAATTTAATTTAGATAGTAGAAACTTTCCATTTGTATTCGATTTTTCAAATAGTAATTAATTTAGTAGATTTCAATATAAGGATAATTAATCTATGTGGATTCGATATCGATTTTCTTTAAAACATTTTACTACTTGTTACAATTCTATACATTTTCACATATTTTCATGTGAACACCAGTCTTCCAAGAAGCTTTTGCTACCCCACCAAGGGACCAACAAGGAAGCCTAATCACAACCAGAATGAGGAAAAGCTTGAGATTGTATTCCTTGAACCTCTCCACCACTCAAGCTCCAGTGCCACTAGAATGACTCTCATCATCGAGCTTATGGAGACATCTAGATACACTTGTAACTCTTCGTGGGCTGGCAACCAATAGGCAGTGTCAAGTCTAATAAATATTTCTTACCACCTGAAAGGGGCTGCCTAGAAGAATGGTGGCAACGTCCCATATCTTGCCATCCCCACCTCAAGCACAACCTCGGTCGATGCAATGCCCTAAAAAATTATTCTCCCGATGGCCTTTACAATGAGAACCCCATGTTTCTGAGTGAAGCTAAATCCTTGACTTCAACCCGGGCATTGGTGAAACAAGATTCCTCCTCAAGCACCGATTCTGGCAGTCTTTCCTTATCAGTTTGCTCCATGAGTAGCAGTGCTTCCATACATATGGGAGGAGGGGTAGCTCGTGGCCTTGAGATGGGAGAACTAACAACGACACGTGCTCCGAGTGCTTGCCGTATTTCCTCCCTTGGGCTTCTCGACAAATTGGGACTACGAAGAGAGGACACTACCTCATCGCCTTGCTTTACAAAGGCAATATAGGAAATGACTGGCCAATTCAATAACCTCCTTTTTCTTCAATCCTGCTCTTGACCCTATCCTATTTGGTGTGAAATTTTGCTTACAGATTCTGATCATATAGCTATTATAATGTTGCTTGACATGGGTTTGAGTTCTTAACAACCTAAGTTATGGATTGACCGGTCGAGGTGGAGAAGGCCACATTGGGCATATGGGCCTATCGTGAGTTTTTTACGCTTAAAGCCACCTTAGAAAGTGCCTAGATGGCCCACAAGGAGATTGGGGTTGAAAACGGGCACCTGGGACGAATCATCAAAGATATTCGTAAGGAAGCTCCTAACTTCCGCACAAAGAATGAGGCGTTGAGGCAAGAGTCTCATTTTCAGTTTACCATGAGGGCCAACATATAGAAAAGGGATCTAGAGCAAGTGTGGGTGCTCCACTCGGAGGAGGAGGTGATGGAGGCCAAGAAGCACTGTCAAGACTACACCACCACTTTTGCAAAAGCTAGGAACGTCCATTGCTACTTGAAAGAGTACCTCAGTGAAAACCAATCTTGGAGGAATGCATTTGCAATGCAGAACATGGCGCTTCGAATGAACAAAAAAAAGGTCATGGGTTTGTACATGAAGCTATCGAAGTCGCACTTGCAACTCAAAAAGGAGTTAAGGTCCTATGAGGAGAGGATGAAGAAACTGGAGGGCGAGATCATTGCCTTGAATGAAAAGCTTGCCCAAATCAAATCCCAACATGAGACAGTGAAACTTCTCGATAACCAATCTTGGAACTGCTGGTTCTCTCTAGGTTAGAAAGGGTGAGAGGGAATCAAATGGCAAGCCCCTTCGACACCACTAAGACTTTGGACTTGGCCAATTTTGCACCTACTTGGGAGGACTACAACTCCTTCAACTCTTCAAGGTGTGACTTGATGTCTAATGTCTTCCCCAACTCCAGTTCCTACCCACAACTACTTAGAATGACTTCTTCTCTTGCTCTCGTTTGTCTCTCTCCCCCTTCCCTTGTTTTTCCCCACCTAATGTCGAGGGATATCGTATATTGATTGAGATCCTCATAACTACATGAATACTCAGTGAATGTGACTTTTCACATTATTTTTCTCTAGAGATTGTGAGTTTATGTCTTCTTGGTTTGTTCTCTTCTTTTGATTCATTGGGGCCCACCTTTTCGTGGTGCATCAGCTCAAGAAACAAGGTGGGATTTGAGGCTTACTGAGTTTGAATGCTGAGGCGTGAATGTGGAGCATCAGCCTAAATAACTAGGCCAGATCTAAAATCGACTGTGCTAAGTAGCAAGGAGGAATTAGAACAATTAAAAGAGGTGTTCTCTCCCTTGACCATTGAGGTTTGAGTGTAGAGCATCAACCTATGTGATTAGATGACATCTGAATTGGCCTCTAGGAGGCATTGGATGCCAAGGCGCTACTGTGAAGCATCATCCTAAGTAACCAAGCAGGACCCAAAATCAACCGGCTAGGTGGTGAGGAAGGACTGGGACACTTAAGAGAATTGTTCCCTCCCTTAACCATTGAGGCTCAAGTGCGGAGCAATGACCTAAGTGTAACAACCCACTTAAAAATTACCTTAGGACTTAACCCTAATGACTTTGATCCTAATTAAGTAGGGTTGTGATAATTGATTAGAAGGGAATTTTTGGAGTTGAGTTGGCAGAAAAGCTCACATATTTGTTTTAGTAAGAATTATTAATGCTTTATTAATTTTGAAAAAATATGCTAAGAGACCAATCGAGGGCTAATGGCCTAGGCAAATGGGTTAAATATTGGATGGATTTAGAAAAAGCCCAACAATGGTGTAATAAGATCCCTTAAGATGAGATGAACTAAGAATAGACATTTAGACCTTGGGCCTAACTTTGGGAGATGTAATGATGGACACAAGACATTAGCCCCAACTTAGTGGATATTAGACTATTAGGCCCAACTTAATTAGATTCAAGGCTATAAGCCCAATCTAGAAAAGATCCAAAGATTAGGACCTAACCTAATGGGCTATCGAGGCCAAGGATAAACTAAATAAATCTGGATATGAGACCCTTGGATAAGCCCACAATCAAGCCTTGTTGATATGGCCCAATAAAGCACAACCTATAAAACCCAAGCCTTATATTTCATTTCACTATTCCAAATGGAACCCACATACACCATACCATTAACTTCAATTTCATCCAAGGTCAACCACACACCCTTAGGTTCCCTCCCAACCATCATAAGGCTTTTTAACTTGAGTTTAAGATCACTATTCATCTCACCCATAAATAGTAACCTAAGCATCATGATTTGCATAGTTTTGTTGAAACTCTTCTTTTTACAATTTTTTATTTGAAATTTTTAGATTTTATACTTGTTTTCCATCACTCTTAGGCAACCATTGAAGGTTAGAATCAACCAACTCATGTCACTTGAAGAAAAGGCATACAATGACACCACAACCCACCAATTAGCATCCTTGGTGCATCACCATGCAACCATTCACCAAAACCAACAAGTTTTTCAAGGTGATTTTTGCACCATTCAACCTCATGATATCTTCTAAAACCATGCCAAAGTGTTGGTAAAAAAAAAAAGTCCATAATCTAAGCCAAAATCACCACTATTCACCTAGGAAATTAAGTTAGATTCAAACTGAGTATCTTTGGTTCTTCAAAGATTTTCTAAACATATTTTACTTACCACCACATGTGACATGCCATAACCTCTACTAAATTCACCTTTATAAGTGGTTCAAAATGTGTGATTTTATGCTTGGCCAACTCTTTTTATGGACCTCAAATCGATTGGCAAATGGATAGGTGAAGCTCATCACATTGACTGAGACCCATATGCATCCAAGCCAGCCTCCTTCATTTTTTGCTCAACCGTAATCAACAGACCACTACTCATGCCTCTTTACCCACCTAAGAAAGCCACTCAATGATGGTAATAATACCCTCGAACCAGCCAAGATATTGGGACAAGGAGGGAATCATAATTGGATAGTTTTGGAGTAACCCAAAATTGTCAGCCATGACATGCTTACATTGCGAGTTTTGTTTCAAATTTCTAAACCAACGCAGCCTCCTACCCCTATTGAAACATTTTACCACCTGAACATAATAAAACCACATAAATTTAGACCACTATTAAATTGACCAAGCTTAAAGAATCGGGAAAACTTGCACTCAATACTCCATTGCCCATATCTATCACTCACAACACTCCCTTTCAGCAAAAATCGATGCCCCTTCTTACACCTCCACCTCCTCTGAGTCCTATAAATACACCCCTTTCACTCCTCACTTCCTCACACAACTCCCTCAAGTATTCTCTTAGTTTCTTAGAGAGCTATACACTCTTAGTGTGAGAAAGTGAGAAACCAAGTGGGTTGAGAGTTTGTTCTTGAAGTGAATTTGTTCTTAGAGCATCAAAGCCACATTGTTGGTGAGTAATGTGACCTTATCTTTTATTTAGTATTAGAATCGCATGTTAGGCTTTGATTTTTGGTATGGGAATGAAAATGTTTCTACAAATGGGATGTTATTTTGGTTCTGCCCTTGCAGGCTTCATCTATTCTCCTCACGTTCCTCCTTCTTAGGCTCTCACTAAGCTAACATTCTCGTCTCAGCTTCTACTTGTCACTGCCCAACTTCCTAGGGTTGATGAGCGCCAAGTTGTCTATACATCTCTTCTAGAACTTCTGTGCGTACATCCTCCCAGATCTACTCATGACTTTCCTTCTTAGGAGTTAGCAATCTACGATCTAATGGACCTTCTACTCATGGTAGGCGGTGTATGATTGGACCTTTTGGTTGTGGGATTCTTCCTTTTGCAGGCACTCTTCCTTCTATGTCTATAAATGCATGCTTGTGTGCACCTTTCTCGATGATGTGTTGTCATCGCTCCTCTTATTTATGCCCTTTCCTTCTCATGGGTTTTGGTGTCGATACCCATTTAGGGCCGCTTGCTACTTGTTCTGCTCCTGTATCCCTTAGGGTGGTTAGAGCTAGGAGGGTATCCTAGGTGTTGATGAAGTTGTCTACCCGATCCATGAAGTTTAGTATGGTCACGAGGTCTTTCACGCAATTTTCGCTATAAAGGGACTCAAGGGTTAAAGTCCACCAAGGAGTGCCGCCTAGATGATCTTATCATCCTTTTTATTCGCTCCTTAATGAAGCGTTTCAGATATTCCTTCAAGCTCTCTTCCTCCCTTTGCTTCACTATAAGGAGGTAAGCAGCAAGTCGTCTTCTTTTTCTACTGGCCATCAACTGAGTTAAGAGCTGGCGGCCCAGTTTTTTAAAGCAGCGGATGATGCCTAGTCGAAAGGCATCGAACCATACACGGATAGACCTTTTACTAACAAAGGGGAAGGTAGGCACACTCTCTCTCTCGAGAAGTTGTGTAGCTTCATGTGAGTTTTGAATGTTTTTAAATGCTTGGTCAGATCTTTTGATCCATCGTACATTTCTATCTGGGGGCTTTAAATTCTGAAGAAAGTGGAACTGCCATCACTTATCTAATGTAGGGTAAGTCTGTGCCACTAAGTAGTTGGTCCACAATGCATAACCCTCCTATCCTATTCACCATCTCCTCATTCTTGCCCATGAGACTGTATAGTTTGTCACCCATCCATTTGCATTCCTCATCTTTACACAGTACCTCACTAATGTTTGAGACTCTTCTTCTATTCACTAAATCTTAATTGGTCCAGCACCTCCCTCGAACTCATCATTTTCCTACTTTAACACTTCGTTCTCTCACCGGAGGGCTTTTGCAATTGAGGTCACTAGTTTCCCATGTTCCTCCATTTTTTGTGAACTTTCTTTTCAAGCTTGTCAATGTAGAGTTCTACTCGAGGGTCGTAAGATAGTGCAGTGTGGTCGGCATAAAAAGGCGTGCTAATGATGTTAGGCCTAAACAATATCAGATCTCATAGACGATCAACTCTAGATAGATGTTTGTAGCCGCCAGGCAACGATGAAATTCTTGTACCTATGAGGAAGGAGGAAATGGAGAAGGGGTGGTTGTGTCACCTCTAATGCCAAATGCAATTATTTTCTTCAAAAAACTAAGCAAGCAAGAAATTATGTAAAGTAAGGGATAGATACCCAACATTTGTAATCTTCTTCCTGTTGTCAGGATTTCTCTATTTGTAGTTGATTTCTCATAAGATTCTTCTATCACTATAATAATTATATTTTTTCTGGGCGTCGTGACATCACATTTAATGCAGCTGATTTGGTCAGCTATAAGAGCCCGACCTTGGGGTTGGCTACTCCAGTCTGCATTCAATATAGTTGATCGTGCAGGGGATAGAATCATGACTTGTTTGTATCTCACTAATGCCTTGTGGCCGAAAGAACCATCAGCTGCCTTTCCCCTTCTTGGGCCCTTGGTTCACCTCTCCCCTAACCATTCCCTAGTTTTCCCAATCACAAGTCTAAGATCTTGGCATGAGGGACTTGAGTCAGCCTAAATGATTATAGAAAATCTCCTTTTCCATTGCATTCCAATTGTTATTTATAGTGTATATCAGAGTTTAATATCATTTATGTTTAAATGGAAAATATTCGCTAATCACATTCAGACATTATTTATTTGTTTTATGTGGAATATATTTTGTTTTAATACTTCGTTTTATTTTAAACTTCTATTACAACATTATTGTTAAATAATAGAAACAACTACCAAATTAAATAAATACAAACGAAAGTGCACATAATGCTAGATGTTTATAAGTTCTTCTAGATTAGTATAAGCTTTACAACTCATTATAACAAAAATTCATTTTGGACCATTTTTGTTTTGGAAGAAATGCAAATCATCACAAAAAGAGAGAGAGAGAGAGAGAGAGGTGTTGAGATGAAATTCAATTTCATTCCAAAAAAATGGGAGAAGTTTACTATTCGAACATATTTGAACGCTATATGTAGAAATGATAAATTTCGTGCCTAATAGAATAACATTCGAACATAAAAGAAAAAGCCTCCAACCAAAATAAAATAAACATCCTAACGGATTATATATGGTCGAACGAAAAATATACAACAATGTTTGAACATCAATGTTAATCATCATTCGAACATATATTATATATGACCAAATAGAAAATTGACAAGTTAAGTCACTGAATTTAGAGGGAAATTGAGTTACCGAATAAATAGGTTAATCAATGTTTGGCTGTAAAATAAAGAGTTCAAACAGTAATTTATATTAGAAATATATCTAACAACAATGGAGAAATATTCAATTGGTATTATGTTTGAAAGGTGATATTAATTTTATAAAAAAAATTGAATTAAATAATATATATATATATAAAATAGAGATCAATAATTAATTTAGAAGAAAAATCATTCATAATTAAATTAATTTTATAAAACACAAAATATTGTCTGTAGGAAAAAATACATGAGCAAAATTTATAGAGATGGGTGTCTTTATTGACCCAGTTCTCTAATGACATTCTTGACTGCAACTAGTTGTGTCTCTAGTTGTGTTAGCTGAGTACTGACCATGACCTAAGTCACAAATATAGCATTAATATGTACACAAGTCTAAATTGTTAGCATTAATGTTTGTATGTAGGTTAGAGATGACACTAAGGATTTTTGTATACACAGCATCATCAATCACCTCTTATGGCTGTGCCTAGATATCTGCACGCACTACATCTGCAATCTCGTCATGAGTTGTAGTACGTGATGCCTTGACCTGCATGATTGTCTCACTTGCATGGACGACAAGTAGTACGAGATAAGATTAGAGTTGAGAAAACTAAGGATAGTCGAAATGGATGTGTGATCATCAACACTTCCTGCCAAGTCTACGTTAGAATAAGTTGTTAAAACAGAATCTGCACTTTTAATAAGCTAGACACCATGAAAGATTGTCTGCTTCAAGTTTCAAAGGAGCCTCTTCATTGTTATCCAGTGTGTGTTGGTTGGCTTATGTAGGATTTGGGACAGTTTGTTGACAGCAAACGAAATATGTGGATGAGTCAAGGTAAGATATTAAAGGCTTCTAAAAATACCTCAAAATTGGGTGCCATGGAGACATCCTTTGCACCAAACATATTTGGGTTGGATAGCAAGCAGAAACATATTTGTGTTGTGATAAAAAAAAAATACCGGCATGAGTGGGAATGATTTCCACTCCTAAAAGCACACATTATTTCTTTGTTATCAAACTCGAGACGTTGATTATATGATTTTGCAACAAGCTGGCTTTTGAACCTATCCACAAAACAATCAACTTTTCTTTTGGCCCTAAACACCCATTTCCAATCCATGGGTTGAAAATTTGGAGGAGATGGAACCAAATCCCAAGTACCATGCCACATGAAAGTAGTAAACTCATTGCATGGCATCCCTCCACTAAGGTTGAGGCACGACTTGGCTCACATATGTTGGTTCGATGGTCTATGGGAAGAGATATTTGGTAACCGTATGAAGTTGTTCGGATTTAAAGATTTGAACCTTATGGTCATTTTGTGAAAATGTTGATTTTGGTATGGTTGAATTGGAGTTTGTACATTTGGATTTTGGAAATTTTTGGTCTGACCTAGAGTGTTGAGAATAGGTGAGTGTGGGAGATTGGAAGGCATCGATGGTGAGGTATTATCAAGTAATACATTTTCATTGACGGTGAGAGATGGTAGATTCAAATTCAAGAGACATTCACCAAGACTGACTTGTGAATGTAAAAATGCAGAGCTAGCGGTGGCGTAGGCACAGGTTGAGATTGAACAGAAAGGAAGAAATTAGGGAACATATTTTGTAAGGGAGAAGAAGACACGGGTGGTAGTGGGCTTTGGGTTTCATAGAAGACAACATGTCGCGATGTGTAATTCTTTGGTTTCGGAATCCATACATTTGTAAGCATTTTGGGTTTGTGAGTAGCTGAGAAAGAGACAAGGGATAGATTTGGGTTGCAACTTATGTATGTTGTAAGGCCTTGTGAATGGATAATCACCCAAATTTTTTAAATTTAAACTAGTTAGGGCCAAAAAGAGCCTGATAAAGAGATTTGTTATGAAGAAAATGAGTGGGTTGCCGATTTATGAGAGACGTATCAGTTTGAAACACGTGGCAAATATGAGAGTGCTAAGGAAGCATCATGAAGCAATGTAATGCCAATTTCAGCAAGATGATGGTGATGTTGTTTGAAAATACTATTTGTTGTGAGGTGTGAGGAGTGATGGTGTAGTAACTAATGACATGAAATGACAAAAATGATTTTGAAAGTTATAAATTCACCACCATTTTTATAGTATAGGCTTTTGATTTTGGTTTGGAAACATTTTTTAACAAAACTTTTGAAGTGCGAAAAAATACTAGCCATACCAAATTTAGTACCCATAAAATAAAATCATATGTATTTTGTGCAGTGATCAACAAAAATGAGATAATAATGAGGTATAGTGAGCAAGTCTCCAAACATCAATGTAAATAATATCAAAAGGAGCATTACTTTGAAAACTAGTAGAACGAAATGATTGTTGACGTGCTTTATTGATAGAACAAGAAGTACATAACGAGGACATTTTATTTTGTGTAACTGGAAGAGAAAATTTGTTAACAAGACTTTGTATAATTTGGAGTAATAAATATCTAAGATGCTTGTATCACCTACCAATCGAGGTCTTTTAATACACATTAGCAACCTGTTTTGAAGGAGGGCACTTTAGTGTTTACGAAAAATTGTAAATGCTTTTTTCATATGCACATCTTAATAGGATCACTCTTGATAAATGTAATTTTTATATGATTTTTATTATCCTTTTACTTATTAAAATTTTTATTTTTTATTGTTTTTTATAATTTTATTTTTATTTTTTTATTTGTTTGTATTTAAAGGAATGCAAAGGTCCAGATGAAAGTCGGTTTGGGCCTTCAACACTCACATGGGCCACACTTTTCCTTTCAATTCACCGCGCTGCAAGTCAATTCAATAGAGGACCCATTCGGTTTGGAGACCAGCCATGGCTCAACTTCCAGTGCCAAAATGTATCTGCTTTGAATAAACTTCGACAAGCCGAACACTCACTTTCCCATTTAATTAATGGGTTGCACGCATCAATTTGGAGGTCATTTTTTCAAAGTAGCAGCATGAGTTATAGCTTAAGAAATGGGCCGCGTTTCCTCTCTTGAATTTCATGGGCCATAATTTCACTTTGGACACAACACAAGCCGTAATTCATATGTGATTTCAAGAACATTCGGCTGGGCTTCAACACATAAATGAGAGAACACTTCACAAGCCGCATGATAAAATTATTTGAGCTAGGAATTCACATGGGCCACATAAGACTTTCGGCCGAAAATTACATTTGATAATTAATTTCAAGATTAGACACCGCACTTCAAACATGGGAATACACGGCACCTTAGCTCATCATATATATATTTTCGTTTGGGGAGTGCCGCGGAGGAGATCTGAGGAGACGAGAAGAACAAAAACAAAATAAATAAAAGCCAAGAGGCAACGTCAATGGAGAATGAAGATTTTATCTAGATATTTTTTTAGGAGTATCTGGAGGATAGAGATGAGAGTCACATATTCCGTCAACTGACTTTAACGAAGAACACGAATTTTATTATTTTTCTTTTTCAATTTCATTATGAATTAAATTTATTTTCTAAAGTTTTGATATATTCTAATATTGAATACATAATTTATATTTCGAGTTATTTGATTTTTAATATTTTCATTATTGAGTGTTTAAATCTTGTTTTTAATGCTTACAATTTTTTCGTGAATTATTGTTTGATTTATTGAATTCCAATGAGACTGAAAGGTGATTTGTAATTTTAGTTTTAATATTAAACACTATTAGTTGAGTTAAAGTAAAGATATTTTATAGCAACTAATGTGATTTTTTTAAAAAAATCCAAAGAACTTAATGAATTTCCAATTAATTAAATTTTCATAGAGATATGGAATTATTAGTTGGAAATATTTTTAATATTATTCGAGAGAAAATATTAAATAGTTAAGGCATTTTTATTATCAACATGGGAGTTTTGGAATTTAATAATTAGAAAAAATAAATTATGTAAAAGTTTCTAGATAAAATCAAACGTTTTAGATCCATTTTTATTGTATGCTTACAATCTTAGATTTTAAACTTTTTTACTTTTTAAATTTATTTTTGTTAAGTAATTCAATTTAAATTTAGATAGTCAAATCTCTCTATTTGAAAGACACTTTACTACTTATTACGATTCAGTACTCAATCACCGTGAAAGACACTTTAAATTTAGATCGTCAAATGTCTCCATTCTCCATTTGTTTACGATCTTAGTGAGTTCCAGTATTTAATAACATAATTAATTCATGTGGGTTCGACATTCGTTTTCTTTAAAAATACTTTATTAATTGTTATGATTCTGTAAACTTACAAATATTTTTATATGAACAATCATTTTGATCTTTTTCTTCACAAGAAAATAAGAATGGTAAAATTCAACAAAGACATTTTTTGTTGTAAAATAATGGACATAAATTAATTTTTTAAAAGGTTTGAAACACAGAGTATTACGCAATATAAAAGTCCGTTTGGGTGAGTGTAAGACTAAAGAACCAATGTGTGAGAGCCAAAACTAAACCATCACCAAGAACAACTTTATAAGTGACATCATATTCAAAGTGAATAGACAAATTTGTGAGATGGCCAATGATATTATGAGAAGCAGCTGAATCGATGAACCATTTTTTGTTCTTTTATTGTAGAAGTTGTGGCACAATTTATAGTGACTTCATTTGAATGCAATTGAGAACAAATCTTTGTCGTGTGACCCAACTGGCTGCATATTTGATATTTGGGCTGATAACGCCTCTGAGTGTAATTGGCCAACCAAACCCATTATGTGAGCTACTTCTGCCTCCATTCCTACCAGGTTTCTTGGTCGTATAGTTTGCAGCAACAACAAGCTACTGGGTAATAGTTTCCAACCTCTGCAGGTAACTTTTATGGCCAATAAGGAATCATGAAGTTCCTTGAATGCTAGAAGGATCTCCTTTGCTCAAATTTTCACAACAATCTCCCAAAAATGAAAACCTAAATTATTTAAAATATAAAGAGTTAGGTCATCATTAGAAATGGAGTGGTTGATAATGGCAATTTCATCTGCCAAAATCTTCACAACATGCAAGCAGTATGAATCGATTTATTCCCACGCTGGATTAAGGTAAGTTTCTCTTTGAATTGCATTGCCATTGTCCTTGATCTGCTAGCATACATAGTATTTAGTTTCTTCCATACCTCATGAGATGTTTTAGTATTGACGATAAGGAGAGTAATGGTGGGAGAGGTAGAGGCTAGGATGACACTAAGTATGAGCTTGTGCTACCAAACCTAATGGGTCATTTGTAAGGCAGAGACGGAGATACTAATAAGGGAGAGGCATAGAGAGGTACTGGTGAAATAGTCTAGTAAATCATAGCCAAAGAGGAGAGTTTCAAATTGAGCACGCCATTGAGGGAACGTGGAGGGTGTTAATGTTGGGAATAAGCCTGAATTATGAATGGTAAATTTGAAATATCGCAGTAGAAATGAAAAGCACAAAAGAAAAAAAATTAAACAATCACATAAAGAACACATGATTTAAGTGGTTCGACTCAATGTGAGCCTACGTCCATTGTTGGGATTGTTCGAAATGAATTCACTATCACAAAGATGGAGTAAAAAGAGATCTGTTACAAATTCTCACAATTCCAAAGTCCTGATATACCTAGTGCACTCTCAGGATTGTTAACAAAAGGAATATCTCTCTCATAAAGTGTATGGTTACTCTCAAAAGTATCTCACTCAAGTCCCACGCAAATATAGCGAAAAAACCATGTATTTAATAAAGAAACGGCTCGGCTAGAAACAGGTACAAACTCGGTCGAGCGAAGTTAAATTTCGCTCAAGCGACAACTAGGGCTTCAATCTCATTAGAGTGAGATGTCGAGTGAGTGTCGAGTAAAGTTTCTGCCTGAATCTCGCTCGAGCCAGGTGTCGAGCGAGGGTCGAGTCGGATCTACAGTGTCGAGCTAGATCAAGCCAGAGTCAAACAACATCAAGCCACGCCTCAAAAAATACGTTTTCACTAGGTAATCAATCTAAACTCAACAAATCTCCACCTTGACTTGAATTTTGTCAAGCCTGAACAAAATCAATTCTTCATAGAAATTTGACAAATCCCTCAACCAAATCACAAAAGGGAATCACCAACTCCAAACACAACATCTATCCTTGAATAACTCAATTTCCACACAGAAGTCTTCAATACCATAGATGATTTGACCAAATCACAATTTTGGTCCTAATGAAGAATCAACATTTTCACACAAACGGTAATGCACCACTATACAAACTACTTACTTGAACAACAGCTTCTAAATACACACGAAAACTACCAACAAATATTCTCTGCCAAAGTAAGATGTTACAAAACCTGTATGAGCATATCCCAAAGGTGACCACATTGCCCCCTGTATCTATTAGATGAAACTGTAGACTTACTCTTACTGTGCGACAATGTCAAAATCAAAATCAAAATCAAAATTATATTTAATCTCAATAGCATGATCTAGAATACTACATGCACTCTATTGTGAAGCTCTCCTAGCAACTCCACCTTGCTATAACTCTGCTCTTCTTCTCTGTAGAAACAATTGAAAAGAAATTGTAAGAAAGGAGAAAATTCACCCAATAGTAAGCTATGTTGACCCCTTCACCCAAATCTATAGACAAGCCTGACAAACCCAAAGCATACTCTAGACTCTCAAACATAAGACCTATCTCATTCCATTTAGCTACTCCATTTATGTGGAGTGGATCCAACTGTATAGTCTGAACAATATTCTATCTTCTTGTCTATAGATTACTAGTCTTCTCAAATGCTTGAACACATCAAATACATCACAAAATAGATAAACAAATCTAGAATCCTTCTCAAATGGTCATCAGCAAAAATGAGTACAAACAGAGCACGATATCTCACAAGGTGTTCCCCAAAAAATCAGAAAGAAATAATTGCAGGAAACCTGATTATGTACAACTTCATAAGAAACACAATACAAACAAAAGAATCAAGTTTTTGTCTTCTAATTACACCAAGCAAAATGTACCTACTCATAACTGACCACATCTATCTAGCACAATCACATGTGTCGCTAGCGAGTAAAAACAGAACATCTGATGATGCTCTACCAATCACTGTACTACCCTAAAAAAGTAAAGACCATCTGTCTTCTTCCATGTCATTACCACTGAAGAGTCCTTGTAGATTCAGATGGCTCCACCTGCAGCTGAAAACTCATAACCAGAAGAATCAAGAATGCCCAAAGATACGAGATTTTTCTTCAAAGACGGAATATGCCGAACATTAGACAGAGTTCTAACGATTCCATCATACATCTCAATCTTGACTGAACCGATCCCAACAATATTATAGGCCATATCATTCCCAACCAAAATGAAGTCACCGTTGATTAATTCATAAGTAGTGAACTAGTCTATCTCAGAACACATACGGAACGTACAAGCAGAATCTATGATCCACTTGTCACAAAAACAACCGTTAGGGCCGATGACTGCTAGGACAATATCTGAGTTGTTAGGATGTTCTTCAACACTAACAATATTGGATGAATTTTCATCTTCCTCCTTATTTCTCAATCTAGGATACTTATTCTTGTAATGACCAAATTTGTGATAGTAATGACACTTAACTTTCTTCTTGTTAAATCTAGAGCTACTAGTGGAATTACCCCTACGTTTTCCTGAACATTCCTCCCCAGATCTATCACCAGAGGAACATTTCACGAACAAACCATTGACTTGATTTTCGATATCCTTTCCATTCAGTTTACTTTTCAATTCCTTTGAAATCAAAGTAGATTTAACATCGGCTAAAGAAATTGTGTCTCTACCATAAAGCATAGTATTGACAAAGTTATCGTACGACATGAGCAACGACCACAAGACAATTAACATTTAATCCTCCTCATCAATCTTAATGTCAATGTTCCTCAGATCCATAATAATCTTATTAAATTCATCTAAGTGTTCAGAGATAGGAGTACCTTCCTTCATTTTGAGCATGTATAATCGTTGCTTCAGATACAACCAGTTGGTGAGCGATTTCGTCATATATAGGCTCTCTCAAGTTTAGTCCACAAATCCTTAGCTTTCTCCACATCGGCAACCTCCCTCAAAACTCCATCAAACAGCGACAAAAGAATAGCACTATATGCCTTATCCTCTTCTTCCTTTTTGGGTATAGATTTGGCTTAATGTCTAGCACTTTAGCCAACCCTTGTTGTCGGAGCATCACCTTTATCTTGATGTGCCACAAACTGAAATTGTTCTGATTGTAAAATTCCTCTACTTCAAATTTTATTATAGAGGTTATCCCTTATTGATCTAGCACAGAGCCGAAACTCTGATACCAGTTTGTTGGAAATAAGCCTTAATTATGCATGGTAAATTTGAAGTTTCGCAGTGGAAACAAAAAGTACAAAAGAAAAAATGCAAACAATCACACAAAGAACACAAGATTTAATTTGTTCGGCTCAATGTGAGTCTACGTCCACTGTTGGGGTAGGTTGGAATAACTTTACTATCACAAAGATGGAATACAAAGAGATCTATCACAAATTCTCACAATCTCAAAGTCCCAATACACTCAGTGCACTCTCAGGATTGTTAACAAAAAGAATATCTTTCTCATAAAGTGTATGGTTGCTCTCAAAGTGTCTCACTTAAGTCTCACACAAATATAGTGAAAAAACCATGTATTTATAGAGAAACGGCACGGAACCCTATAAACAAGTACAAACTCGCTCAAAGGGAGTTAAATTTCGCTCAAGCGACAACTAGGACTTCAATCTCGCTCAAGCGGGATGTCAAGTGAGTGTCGAGCAAAATCTCTGCCTGAATCTCGTTAGATCCAAGTGTGAAGCGAGGGTCGAGCCAAATCTACAGGGTCAAGCCAAATCTAATGTGTTGAGCTAGATCAAGCCAAAGTCAAGCAACATCAAGCCACGCCTTAGAAAACACATTTTCACTAGGAAATCAAGCCAAACTCAACAGTTAATTTGTCATTAATTTAAGTAGTGATATTGAGACTAATGAGAGATGTTTCAGTAGATGAGAAGGGTTGAGTATTGAGATTGATAGGGGGTTGATATGATGAAGAAGACATTTTGGATATAGGAATCGTTGGCTCTTTAGAGTTCGACTTTTCTGATACAATGTAGTGAGTTAGCACTTAGAATTCTTCAATGGAAAATTTTCCTAAACATTTCATTAATTGCTTGGTTAGAGTTATATACAAAAAAACTTAAAATATACTTTAGCTAATACACATATATTATGGCTGTGAACATACAACAATTACAATCTACAATAAATACAAAAGATTATTGACAGCATGATTGTAGGGTAGGTCTTGACTTGTGACTTTGTCTTGATTTGTGCAATCTTCCTTAATAGCCCAGCCAAAAAGAACAAAGCCCAGCCCCCCATTTAAGATACACCATTTTAGCCCTTCTTTAAAACCAACTTATACTTCTTTGATTATCTCCCTCTCTTCCTCCATTCGATGCTAACAAGCCCAAGCTATCTTAGTAAGTAAGTTTAGTTGTCATTCATGAGATTTGTAATGGGTTTTACAATTTATTTCATTTACTGTAAATAGGTATGATTATATTAGTGGATTTCTTCAAATTTGAAGGAGTTTTTCTTTGGATATGCGTTAATCTCATGCATATGCATCTAAATTTAACATACTTTATTTTTTATGTGTCCCTTTTATGATCTGTCTATTTCTTATTGTGATTTTTGAGATCTGTTATTTTCATTTAATGGATGTATGCATATCAAGTAATCCATAAAGCATCTAAAGGAAAAAAAAAGGCACTTACCGAAAGGCTAGCATTAGAAGAATACACAGTGATTTTAAAGAGCAAATGGAGAAGATTAGAAAGCAAAATTGTGATTTATACAGAAAATACTAAGGTGGTGGAAGTCTTGAAACTTCTAGAGAGTGAATAAGGTGTTGGAAGAGATGGGGATGGGAGCATCGATTAGAATAACATAAGGGCAAGATGAAAAATATATTGTAGGACCCAAAAACACTATTTCTTTTTGGATTGAGGCTCAAGGCTTTTTATATATATATAAGAATTTTTTTTTTAAATTTTTGAGCAAGTTAAATTTCATTAATCTAAAAATGATACATGAGGAAGAGGTGGGGGTTTCCCAACAATTGCCCCAAAGTAGAAAATAATAATGCGAATGGTGAACAAAAAGAAAAAAAAAAGACTTATTTGAATCCAATTTCTTGAACCCTGCCTAAGTCCTACAAGAGGACGCCATCTTATAAAAAAAATGGAAATAACGTCTGCGCTAAAAAGCAAACGATGGAACCACCACTGATGGTGATGGAACTTCTGCTATAAGTTGTATGGTGACAAGTGCACTGTTACCTTTTATCTTGAGTTGTTTGGTGGAGAAGTCCATGATCCATCGTTCAAGATCACGGATTAGGGAAATCAGTAACATATGAAAGGAGACAGTATCTGAGCCAAGTCACTGGCAATGGTTGGTGACGCGTGGTGGCAATGGTGGCGCGTGTAGGACACGGAATACTTGAAGAGGTGAATGTTTGCATATGCAGCCAACACATTGGGTTGAATTGGATTTTTATTTCACAAAAATGGAGATCGGCGGCTGGAAAGGCTGTAGAGACCACACGCAATGGACAATGGATGCTGGTAAGCAGTAGATCGACTAAAGAGGTCAGCATTCCAATGAGGAAAATAAGAAACAAACTATTAAAAATGGAAAGGAACCGAAAAGAAACAAAAAATGGACCGAAAATTAGGAGGGACCAACCCCCTACTCTACCTATGGAGAAATCTAGAAAGCTACGGAAGAAGGCTCTATAATGTCCTGTGGTCTTTCATATAAGAACATTTTTATTGAATTGGTTAAAAATCAAATTCAATAAGAATTTAGACATTCAAGATTATTTTAAATCTATATTGGATTGTCCCAAGATCAAACTTTTTAACTTTTGTAAACAGTAAACTCAAGTCAAAAATCAAATATGGCCGATCAGTTAGATTGGCCAAATCGATTATTTTATTTTTTCTCTTTCATACTTCTCTATCTCTTGGCTTTCCGATTTCACTCATAATTTAATTATAGTATGATTATTAATTAACATATAATAGATTTAATAGTCAAATGTGACAAAATTAATTAATTTAATAATTACAAATAATTAAATATTTTTTTAATTATTAATTATTATATATCTTCATAAATGAAAAATCCAATATGAAGATTTAATGTGAATAATTAAAATCAAAAGTTAGTTGTATTATTTTATTGTTATTATTTAAAAAAATAGTCATTCCAATATGAGACTTATATAAATGAAATTATCAAAAGTCAAAATTTGAATTACATTAACTAAAATTATATTATCACAATGGCCAATCTAATGAGAGTAATCTAAAATATGGAGATAGACTTATTAAGAATCTTTTTGAATTAACAATTATATAATTATCTCTTTATTTAAAGAGTGAACCACCAACCACCAACAATCCCACGACTAACTAACTACATAAATTTTGTCTTCGTTTTCAACAAGTCAATGTCCATATGCTTGTGGTGCTCGTTATAATCATTTTAATATAAAATTTATGTGAATAAAATAGTCAAAAATCAAAATTTAAATTATATTAATTAAAATTATATTATAATAATGATCAATCCAACGAGAATAATATCAAATATGTAGATAAACTTGTTGAAAATATTTTTGAATTAACAATTATACAATTATCTCGTCATTTAAAGAGTGAACCACCAACCACCAACGACTAACAGCCAACCACTAACAGCCCCACAGCCAACGAACCACATAAATTTTGTCGTCGTTTTCAACAAGTCGATGTCCATATGCCTATGGTGCTCGTTATAATCATTTTAATATGAAATTTATGTGAATGAAATAGTCAAAAATCAAAATTTAAATTATATTAATTTAAATTATATTATAATAATGATCAATTTAATGAGAATAATCTTAAATATGTAAATAAACTTGTTTAGAATCTTTTCGAATTAACAATTATATAATTATCTTGTTATTTAAAGAGTGAGCCACCAACCACTAACAGCCTCACAGCCCACGAACTACATAAATTTTGTTGTCGTTTTCAACAAGTCGATATCCCTATGCCTGTGGTGCTCATTATAATCATTTTAAAATAAAATTTATATGAATAAAATAGTCAAAAATTAAAATTAAAATTATATTAATTAAAATTATATTATAATAATGATCAATCTAATGAGAATAATCTCTAATATATAAATAGACTTGTTGAAAATCTTTTCAAATTAACAATTATATAATGAGGACTGCTGTGTATAGTCCTGATTTGTGCAAATCTAACACATATAACGGTACTTTTTGTTTATATGAACATTGAATATACTGTTTATGTGTGTTAAATTTGTACAAATCAGGATTGCACCTACATTATTCCTCATAAATTATCTCGTCATTTAAACAGTAAACCACCAACCACTAACGCCCCACGGCCCACGAACCACATAAATTTTGTCGTCGTTCTCAACAACTCGATGAGCCCATGCCTCATAAATTATCTCGTCATTTAAACAGTGAACCACCAACCACTAACGCCCCACGGCCAACGAACCACATGAATTTTGTCGTCGTTTTCAACAAGTCGATGAGCCCATGCCTGTGGTGCTCGTTTTCTCACTCTGTCACAAATCCACTGAACCAGTAAGCCCTTTTTCTTTAATTCTCTCGGTTTCGAGACATTCTTTCAGCCTTTCAGGGTTCTCGTAGTGAATAATCATAACTCCATACATGACGCACATGATTCTCATCGAGTGACCAACTAGATGTTGAGATTTTTGTGACATCAAAATCTCAACACTAGAATCCATAATTTGCTTAGGTTAAATTTCCTTTTGGGTTTTCTCCATACTAAATCGGTGAAACCAGGTGAAATATCACTCGCTTCCCATCTTGGGTTTGGGTGTTCTGATATATTCATGGCTTTTGCAATGCTCAGTGGAGCTGAAAACCTCACAGTCATCAGAGGAATAACCCCAAATAGGTTAGCTTTTATTGGGTCAGATTTTCGTGGGAGGCATTTTACCGGCAAGGGTTTGGTGTCTAGTAGTAAGATTTTCAAGACTAGAACCATAGTCCTCAAGTGTAGTGTTTCGGCTGCAAGACCAGTTTCACAACCTAGGTTCATACAGCACAAAAAAGAGGCATTTTGGTTCTATAGATTCCTCTCGATTGTTTATGACCATATCATAAACCCTGGGCATTGGACTGAGGACATGAGAGAAGTTGCGCTTGAGCCTGCTGATCTCAGTGACCGGAATCTGATAGTGGTAGATGTGGGTGGGGGAACTGGGTTTACCACTTTGGGGATTGTTAAGCATGTGGATGCTAAGAATGTTGCGATTGTAGACCAGTCACCTCATCAGCTTGCTAAGGCTAAGCAGAAGGAGCCCTTGAAGGAATGTAAAATAATCGAGGGTGACGCAGAAGATCTTCATTTTCCTACTGATTATGCTGATAGATATATATCTGCTGGAAGGTATATTGTGCAATTCTTTATTCGGTCTTATTTTACTCGTCCTTTATAGCGTACCATGTTGTGTATGTTTTGGTTGTTGGCTGTTCATAATTTCAGTTCTTAATCATTTATTGTTTTTTATGAGTGGAATAGTAGTCTTGGTTGTGGATGATACTTTATTTGGTCAGATGGTCATGTTTGATAACGCTGTGGGTTGTTATGAGGTAAGTATCCCTTTGTTCACATGCCTAAACATTTTATTCTTCTTTTTCTTTCTCTTCCCTTTGGGCCAAAGCTCACTCACCCAAAAAAAAAAAAAAAAAAAAAAGAAAAGGGAAATGCTTAGTCAGAAGAATTGGGGATCAAATTTGTGCTCTAGTTTTTTAATTAGAGCAAAAGAAATAAAAGGAGGTGAAAATATATTTTCTCTGTAAAAAACAAGCTTTCCAAGATTTACCTATCAAGAAAGAAAAAAATGCTTGCCATATTCTTAGTTGAATTTTAATTCCAATTGATACATGTCGATAATCTATAAACGTGTTTGTTCTTGCATGTATGTATCACGAATGATAAAAGAATGATATGCATAGAATAGAAGATAAAGTTGTTTGCTTAGGGAGAGAGATATTAAGTTTGTGGTAGTGCCTCTTATGGAGGGAGAGAGATTAATTGTGGTAGTTCCTTACGGGGATTATTCAATTGTATTGCTCACTTTTCAGCATTGAGTACTGGCCAGACCCACAGCGAGGCATCAAGGAAGCATACAGGGTGTTGAGACTTGGAGGAAAAGCATGCATAATTGGCCCTGTATATCCAACATTTTGGCTGTCTCGCTTCTTTGCAGATATGTGGATGCTTTTTCCAAAGGAGGAAGAGTACATTGAGTGGTTCAAAAAGGCTGGATTTAAGGACATCAAGTTGAAACGTATTGGCCCAAAATGGTATCGTGGGGTACGGCGCCATGGATTGATCATGGGTTGTTCTGTTACAGGAGTAAAACCCGCATCTGGGGATTCTCCTTTGCAGGTAATTGTTATTTTCAACTTTTCAGTCCATGTAACATTACCAGTGGGCCCATCCATGAGTATTATGTTCCCTTGAGTGTTTAAGCATCTGGAGTGGTGTATATATTTGTAGGTTCTTTACCCACCCATCTGTGAAAGGTTATCACATATTGAATCTATGATAGCATTGTGACTTGGTAATTCACCTTTAGGATTTCTTGTTGATGGGTGCAGTTGTTGAGATTCCTAGAAACCTTAACTGAAGCGTTCTGTTGTTTGTACCCTTTCCTTATAATTTGTAACGAGCCTATTTTGGTTTGTCTGAAGGTTCTGCTTCATTGGTCTACTTAGAAGTATGGATGTTTGTGCCAACAGTCTTCCTAGAAGTACGTTTGTGTCTGCAAACATGTGTTTCATATGCTTGATGCTTTGGCTAACCGTACTCGGTAGCATATCCAGCTTATATATTTAGCTATGTTTCATTTTGTTGTAATGATCCCTTTGCATATCTACTTTGGTTGGTTTGGGCAAATTGCTGTCAAATGGGGTTTAAGACCATAAACCTATTGTATTTTTTTTTTTCCCTAATTAGATCACATACCTGTCGACTTATATTAGTTGTGGATCTGTGTGTTTGAAATTTATAATGTTGCTAAGTTACAAACTGAGGCATTCCGTAGAACCAAAAATGTTATATTATAATCTATAAAATAGCGTAAGTTTTCAGATACCAAGAAAAAAGAAAAAAAGAAAAGAAGAACAAAGAACTACACCGATAACAAATCTAACTATCAGTACAATTTACAAGACTGTGGTACACTAGGAATGCATGTTATTCAAATCATGATAATGCTGCACTAGGAATAATGGAATGACCTTATTCCTTTATTGCAAGTTTCCTTAATCATTTGTAATATTTCTGCATGGTCGGAGGTTCCACAAGTTTTGTTCAAAGATTTTGACAGATGGAGGCTTGAGTTCCTGTATGCTCATGCCATGACAGACAGATCTTGCTTTGCAATTATATGATTTCCCAACTAATGACATCTTTTTCCTCATCTTCTCTCTCTACATGTTCTGTCCGGATTTATGAGGTTGTGTATTTAAATGCAGCTTGGTCCAAAGGCAGAGGATGTAGCAAAACCTGTAAATCCTTTCGTGTTCTTCATTCGCTTCATTTTGGGTATGATGGCAGCTACATACTATGTTCTGGTTCCTATTTACATGTGGCTCAAAGATCAAATCGTTCCTAAAGGACAGCCAATCTGAGATTTCTGGTTGGCAGTTGCAGCAGATTATGACACCCTTCTATAGGGGTAGATTTTTCTCGTAACACAATTTGCATCTACCTGGCCTCTCATATCACTACTTTCGTTGTTTATTTTCCTTTTCAGAGTATATCATGTTTATTCTGCTTAATCAAACGATTAAGTTTCTTGCCAAAAACTACTTCGTATTGTGTTAAGGTGGCAATATTTCTGATAATGTATGCTTTATTATTTTCTAAAAAGAATGAGATGTTTATTTTCTCGTATGAAATGAGATGAGTTGAGAATAAAATTAAAATTTGAATAAAATATTGTTAAAATATTTTTTTAATATTATTTTTGTTGTGGGATTTGAAAAAATTAACTTGTTTATTTTATTGTGTGAGAATTTGATAAATTATAATGATTAGATTAGAGGAAATGAAATGAAATCGAGGGAAATTGTGAAAACAAAGTGACCATCATGCAATGTTTTTAATAACCTGTCAAAATTTGAGAAGAAAAAGATGTCACTACCCCTACAAGGGATGACTGTAGAAACCAACTTGTGCCAACCTCAGCCGCTTCTAATAGGGTGGCTGGATCATCCTTTTACACAAGTCTTTAATAGACACAATATTTGCATAACTATCTAATGTAAATATTTATTTTTTTAATTATGGGTGCTTTTGGTTTTTTTAAATGATGTCTTTTTTTTTTCTAAGCTATGATGATATTTATTAATTATACGAAACTTTTTATAATAACTTTTTCATATTACCTATTACAAGAATTTTCATAATAGAGAATAAAATAATATTTAAATTTGAAACTTCATGTACAGTTAGGAGTGTTCATCCGGATTCCAGATTTAGACAAATTTAAAATTTTCTTAACCATTTAAAAAAAAAATTTAAAACGTTAATAAATAAATAAAATTTTAAATTGAATCAGATTTAACCTGACCTGGATGAAGAGGTCTGCATGTACTTATAAGTGTTTGGTAAATCGTTTTTACAAGTGTTTGGCAAGTTGGTAACAGTCCGCCAATTTGTGCTCGCGTGGTAGAGGAGCATCTCTCCTCATCGTGCCTGTCTTGGAGATGTCTCCATATATTTTGGTGGGCACGGACCACGGTTGCCC
Organism: Platycarya strobilacea; assembly: GCA_036898215.1. Classification (NCBI taxonomy): domain Eukaryota; kingdom Viridiplantae; phylum Streptophyta; class Magnoliopsida; order Fagales; family Juglandaceae; genus Platycarya; species Platycarya strobilacea. The sequence goes on from CM072553.1 coordinate 11,779,218, forward strand.
CATGCGGGGGGAGACCCACCCCACCCCTCTCATAGCAATATAGCATTCACATTTTATTCAATTAAATTTTCTAAAAACAATTAAATTAAATTTAATTTTAATTCAAGAATATCTTAAATTTTACTAGTCTTTCAAAAGCATCCTACATTTTATTCCTTATAAATTCTTTATTTTATAAAATACTATTTCTTTACTTTTTCTCTCTTTCATTTTCAATCTTAACTACTACCTCTTTTATTTTTTTAATAGGTTAAGTAATATCAGCTTCTACATAAATTTAATAATTGAATACAAAGCATTTTTTTAAAATCTTGGTACAAGAATAGTGACAAAATTATTACAATTTTAAAATAAATAATATTCACATTTTCAAAGGATATTATATTTGTAATCGATAAATAAATTACAAGAATTGCAAAGGTATAAATAATAATAAATTTATTATATTTGTGACAAATAATATATCATCTTACAAATACTACTCTTTCCTGTTCACACTAGTCCCAAAACACAAATTTTCGTGAATGAAACAATGTTCAATTACATATACTGAAAACGTCCATGCACTAAAGGGGAGTGCTATTCACCCTGCTGGTAAGTGTCTCGATCCCATCTCGTTTCTTTTCTTTTTTTTTGAGTTTTTTTATATATAATTTTTAAGTAAATATTTTAAAATAATATTATGATTTTTTTATATTTTTAAAAAATATTTTAAAATGTTAAAAAAATTATTTTTAAAAAAATGTTTTTTAATATTTTTTTACATGATTTTTTTAATATATTAAAATATTTTTAAAAAATATAATAAGATCATAATTTTATTTAAAAATATTTATTTAAAAATCATATATAAAAAAACTCAAAAAAAAAAAAAAGAAAACGGGATGGGATCGAGACAATACACATAGGGGTGAATAGCATTTTCCATGCACCAAATCCAAAAGTTTATTACATGGATTGCTTAGAATTTAAAAAATAATTAATGTTCACCCTTCCAAAGGGTATTATATTTGTAACCGATAAATAAATTATAAGAGTTGAATAGGTATAAATAATAATAACGATGTTGTATTTGTAACAAATAAATATCGCCATACAAGTACTACTCTTACCTGTTCACACTAGCCCCAAAACGCAAATTACCGTGAATGAAACAAAATTACAATTACATACACTGAAAATGTCCATACACCAAATCCAAAAATTTATTACATAGATTGCTTAGAATTTTCCAAAATAAAGTACCAAAACAAATAATCACAAAATCAAAACCACAATAATCAAACCCATTTTTTTCAATTTTCTCCTATGCCTCTCTAAATCAATTTCTACTTGATGTTTAATGTGATGCCCACAGATTTCGCAAGAGATTGGCCGAACATCTGAAGCGTCGGGACATGCAACACAAGGTTACATGCCCCCGTTCATGATAAATAAAGATGCAATGCACCTAGCATTCATCTAACAGTATGCAATATTCACAGCGGATAATTTTCTTTCTTTAGCAATACTATGCACCAAATTAAAAATATCACAAATATTTAAAACATCCTTTATACAAAAGGACATAATAAACAACTGAAATTATAATGCTAGTCTAAAATGACTATGATCAAAGAGTACTGAGATGCAACTCCATAGTATAAGTATTGATTTAAGTTAACTACTATTTTAGCATTGACGACTCACCGTCACTCAATCAACCATCTCTAACTAGTTGAATTTTAGTTTTCTTTTGAGTTTTGCAAACAAGATTTACCATTTGGGGGGAATGGTAGTGAGACTATCACAATGAGATTTGATTACAAATCTCGGTAAGTTAACTAAGAACCTCCATACAGGTTAATGATGTATGCACGATAATAAAAGCATGAATGCATAGTCAAAGTTATAAGCAAACATTAAATAACTTAACATATAACATGACATAAACTGATATAACATGAACTTGAGACGTGAACGTGAACCTAACAGGACATAAACTTGATCTAAACAACATGAATAAGGACTTGAAGCATGACTGAACGTAAACTTGAACTTGAATTTGAACCTAAACTTGAACATGACTAAATATGAACTTGGACATAACGTAAATGTGAACTTAAAGTATAGTATCAACGTGAACTTGAAACAAAGCATTAACGTGAACTTGAACAAAACATGCACTAAAAAAATAGCATGAACGTGAACTTGAAACATAATATGAACGTGAACTTGAAATATAATATAAACGTGAACTTAATGCATAACTTAAATGTGAATTTGAATATAACATGAACGTGAACTTAACATAACATAATAACAGATTATACTCATTTACCATAGTAATCGACAGTGCATAACCTTGACCTGTCAGAATTTTTAGGAGAATTGCCTAGGATTATACCTTGACACAGCCTTTGGAGGACCAGGACAGTCACTTGGCTAGCTTGCATGCATGACTTAGCTCAGGCCCTGACACTCAGCAGGCGACTAGGGAGGCTACTAGCTTTGCGCAGTCCATGCGCGCGCCACATTGCATTTGCTTATGCGCGCGTTTGCGTTTACGTTTGCGTGTGCACCTGCACCCCATCACCCGCGCGCCCCTGCACCACTCATCAAGGCTAAAGGTGTGTCTTCACAGGCACGCCATCCAGCACGTGGCACTATCTCGTGCCCTGCAGAGTAAGCCAATGGCATGCCCACAAGGCATGTCATCCCGCTCATTGCAAAGCAGGCCAATCACATGCACACCACTCATGCCTTCCAGTGCACGGCACTAACCTATAGTGCCCAGACCACCAGTTTGGGTCATGCATGATCACCACCCCGGCACCCAGCCCAGGCTAAGAAGGACTACCGCCCAAGCCACATGACTGGGCCACACTAGTGCAGTTCGGTTTAGCCCTGTACCTACCACGAGGACCATGCATGATACCCTATCATGACTATCATTAGTTGGCCCTGCACAGTACCATGCCACACGCACCATCAGACGCCACACAGACAGACAACATGAAGATTAGCTTGACTGTGGACCTTGCAACACCATAACCCACCATGGGTCCATGTAAGCCACGACCTCACCATGCATTGGGCACCTATCTATATTTTATTTATTTATTTAATTGTATTTGGTTATTCTAGTAATTATCTTATTTTAGTCAGGGACCTATAGGGAGTTTCCAAGTCGTAAGACTATATAAATAGGACTTTTAGGTTTCCATTTTATATATTTGGATATTTGAAAACTTAAGTTGCTCTTGAGAAAGCGTTAGGCCGGCCACTGTCCTAGTGGTTTGGATTATTCGGTGCTTAGGCACTTGGGTTTCAAATGGTATAATTCGTGAATCCATTTAAAGAGAAACTCATCGTATAATTCGTAAATTGGTGTGTTTCATATCTATATTTTGTTTATATTATTTGAGGTATTTTTCAATTGTCGGTTTCGGGTTTGCCATTGTTATTAATTGTTGGAATTGTTGAAGTGTTCTTGTGTTGATTGTTTAATCTTTGAGTTGTGTGAGAGTAAGAGGCCGAATCCACATCACTTGTAGATTTGAAAATTGTGTGAGTTTCCATTAGAGTGAGTGTCAAATTCAACACCACTTGTGGAATTCGAAATTGCAAGGTGTGTGAGTGAGTGTTGTTGTACTGCATTGTTGAAGTGTTGAGGAGTATTGCTTGAAGTGTGGTTGCTAAATTCCCTCTCTTGTGTATTTCAAATTTTTGCATTGTGTCCTTGAAGTTCTTCCTTCGTTCATCCACTTTCTTGGGTGCTCATTGTTTTTCTTGAAGTTTTCCAATTGCCAAACACAAGGTTTGGCCAACCCTAGCCCAAGACTTTCCATAATCAACCATCCATATTGTCTTACACACCCACAACACCAAACCCTAGCCGGCAATCCAATCCCCAAATACTTCACATATTTTTGCCTCATCAAATCATATATTCATCTTCCAAATTTAGCCAAATCCGCCCACCACAAAGATTCCCATAGCCGGCCACCTCTTTCCTTCCATTCCAAAATAATTTAAATCCAAAACCTATCCACTTACCTATTCGGTCAAGCCACCTTGTCATAGCCGAAACTCACTCTTGCCACTTCATAAAATCTGATCTCTCATTCCATAATTGATTTATCAATCAACCCTCGATTGATTGAATAAAATCCTAGCCCATCTAATCCAATCCGTCCACCCCATTACCCATTCCCAAAATCAGCCATCAACAAACCCTTTTGAATTTCAACTCTCTTAAATTCAAGGGATCATCTTATCAACTCTAACCCTAGCCCAAATGACCCCACCTTTCCTTGGCCAAATTTCCCTCTTGCCCTAGCAACCATTTGGCCACCCCAAACCCTAAATAAACCTCAATCTTGCCCAAGCCTCCCAAGCACTTGTCGTGAGCACCATCATCCTCATAGCCGAACCCTTTAGCCCAAACACATACCCTTAGCTTCACATATTTTAATCTCACTTTACCCATACCATCACTTTTGTGATCATCACCAAGCATTGGAGTCCGTCTCGACTGTTGGAAGGAGCAACAAGACAATGAGGACCTTTTAGGTGATTGTAGACTTGACCGAGATCTCTATTATGACCGCAGTACTAAGTAGTGCATATCATCCTTCTATAATACGGCAGATTATTCTCCTTCGCCTAATACTAGGCAGTGCATAACATTGATCATAGTACTAGACAACACATATCATCCTTAACTGTAACATAACTTAAATTATTGATCTATCTATAGTTTGGCAGATTATACTCATTTACCCTAGTACTTAACAACGCAACCTTGGTCGCAATACTAGGTAGCGTGTATCATCCTTGACTATAGTATAATTCAACTGATAACTGAAACTTAATTGTTCTCAAATATACAATTATATTCAAAATGAAACATGAATGAAATACGAAAAGATAAAAGTCTTGACGTCATATAATATGACTTAAACGTAACTCGAGAGACATGCTTTACTTGATATAGAAACATTTTGTAGCATGACAACAAATGTAATAAACAATATTTCATAACATATCATATAAATAGAAGACAACATTTTGTAACATGGCATTATATGTAATAGTGAATATTATGTGACATAACATACATGTAACAGATGACATAACATGGCATATTTGTAACAATAGCAATACGTGATAGAATTATTGTGTAATAAATAATTATTTTGTGACAGAATAATTTGTATAATAGATAAACATGTGATGACATAACATGGCATGGCAAGGCATAGCATATATGATAACATACATACATAAACTGTAATTTCCTTACTCATCACACATATATAATAAGTTTCTAGTAAGTTAAGAGTTAACTTATCTTGATTATCACATTCTACAGAAATAAAGTGCGCAATACGAAGAAAGCGAAACAATTTAGAGTAAAATCATCATTTTACCCTCTACAAGTAGGAAAATGACTATTTTACCCATAATTTAAGGATTTCATATTCTAATTTCAAAAAGTACCAAAATTTACATTCCACATATAAATCTTGTTTTAAATTCAACTACCAACTCAAAAAAAATTTAAAACTCAACACAATCATAAAAAATCTATGGGGATTGAAAACATGCATAGACATTTTTCCCTTGATTTTTGTTGCAATTCTTTCACTTTCAAAACTCATGATCAAACCAATTTTTTGTAGCAAAGATCTTCATATGTTAAGTTTAAAGACATACTAAAGATATCCATTAAAAATATGCTATTTATCAATACCAAACTTTTAAGAAGAAAGATCCAACCTTTTTAACTAAAAAGATAAACCTTAAAATGATACGATTTGATCTATTTCAAAACACCTCAAAGAAATTGAAAAAATATAATTTTTTCTTCTAACATCTTCATAACATATTTCTAAGAACAATCATACTTTGAATTATCAAACAAAATTCATCAAAATCACAAAAACAACACTTAAGATTTTTGACTTTCCTCTAAGTCCAAAAATAGATTTTTATTTCTAACTCATTTTGATCAACCTCTTAATCCATGACTTGTAAAGAAGTAATTTTCAAACCAAAACATTAAATAGTTTAAGAAGGTTTCCTAAACTATATCTAACCTTTAAATTCAAGATCACGTGATTAAAAATCAATCAAAACATATTTTAGTCAAGAACCTTAACATTTTGACCTATCCAAATATTTTTTTACATACAATTTCATATCTTTGAAACTAATATTAAATATGTTCAAAAGAACATTCTAACATGTATATAAGAGACTTAGGGTCCTTCAATAAAATTATCAAAACCATTGGATTAGAATTAAACCACGAAATATTTAAACTTACTCAAGATAGAAACTATTTTTGCAGTTTCAATTCTGAAGTTTTTAGATCCAAGGAAAACTATTATCAAAAGCGTTATTCATAAAACAAAGACTCAATGATCATTCATTAACGCATGTTAACAATATTTCAAAAACTTTTCAGACCAAAATATGTCCATTAGATTGTTTAAAATTCTAAAATATAACTTACTCTCCAGTTTAATGCTTAGAATAATCTATTCATGGTTAAAACTACTTTTGACCCATCAAATAGCCATGAAATGAAACGTACAATATATCCACGAAAACTAGACTCAAAGAAGGACAGATTTTATGAAGGATTTATAGCACAAGATACTTACATATGATCCAAAATCACCATGCAAGAAGACACAAAAATCTGCTCGAGATAGTTGTTTCGGGTTTCTCTTTAAGAGTTGGGTGAAAAGGTGATGAAATAATATTAAGGGAGTCTTGCACGACGATCGATCTCTGGAGGGGGAATTTATGGTCTTGAATGACCCTTGACTGGAAGTGATTAGATCACATAAAATAAAGAGTGGTAAGGAGTAAGGCTAGCTGTTGTAGCTATGAAATATGGAGGGAGGTAAAGTGGCTTTGTACTTAACATCGAGGTACTATTGAGTGCAGCCAAAGACAGGGGATAGCCTGCCATGTGGGGAGGAAACTTTCTCAAGAATTTTTGTCAAGGTGGCCAATTTCATGGGTTTCAATGGGCCTCTACTAAGTGAGCTTCAATTTGCGATTTAAATGGGGTTTGCTAGTGTTTGGGATTCTATCAAGCCCAAATTCAATTTTTCTTAACTCAATCAAATTTTCAAATTTTAAAAAGTTGAATAATGATATAATAACATGAATTTGAAGAACTAATAGCATATGAAAGTGATTTAATTAAGTGATTAAAGACAATGTTAAAAATTGGATAAAATGAGTTTGTAAGCCAACTTTAGGAATTGAGAAAACTATTAGAATTTTGATTTCAACCAAACTTTTTGGGTTTCAATTGGATTCCAATCATTTAGGGTTTTGCTAGGGTTGAAACCCTCTTTGGTTCAACATAATTTGGACGGTCAAATGAAAAATAGGATTTGTTTAAGTGGTCAGTCTCACACATTGATTCCTCTTAGTGTCAAGTATCCAATGCTATTCACCAAGTGTGCCTAATATCTTGACAAGTGTCCAAATATAATTCATCTAATCCAATTTAGACATTGCATACTATGATACTGAAAATACTATGCTTGATACTACTATGAAGGTTACTATTCATTCCGAAAAAGTGAAAAAACAATTTGCACTAAAAAATCTTATATAATCAACTGAGAGTAAAAGTGTACACCATAACACAACCTAACACTTATAATTATATCAAAAGAATAAAATCACACTTCTGGCACCATAGTAAGTGGTAACACTAATTTTATTAACAGACTAAAACATACACGATTAGCCGATTTGTGAAAACTTATGGGGTCTTCACAAGATTCCTAAAGCCTATAAAAATTTCACTATTGAATTTCTGGCGGGCAGTTACATTTAACGATTTAGATGTCCATTGAGATAAGTATCTTATGGAGTTCGTTTTTTAATTGATAAATTATCTTTTAGCCATATGCTGATATTTTAGGATCACACTAACAGAAAAACCCACAAGCCTTCATAGCCTGCACAATTGACAAGTATTTAAGTTTGTAAATGATCGAGACCACAATATTAATTCATAAAAATCAAATAATCAATAATTTACAAAATTAACTCATAGTTTATGCAACTGAAAAATCGACAACTTCATTATCCTCAGTATAAGTAGTTCATTAAGATATTTTAATACTGTAAGGCCTGCAGCCTAGGCCCATTCCGGTTTAACAAAAACTCGGCCCAAGCACCGAACGGCGCCGTTTTGGCTTTAGGTAACCCTTTCGTTCCCTTCCGTTTCTTTTCCTTTCTTTTTTTTTTTCTTTTCTCCTTCATCCCCTGCCCCGACGGTTTCTTCTCCCCTGCTTTTTCGTCGCTATCCGTTTCTCTCGCACCAAACCACGTTTTCGGTAATTATTTTGTATCAGATGAAAATATTTCCCTCTATCTCACTCCCTTCGGCAAATTTACTCTCTTCTTCTTCCTTTAGTTTCCCTCTTCGCCGATTCTTCCCTGATTCTAACCATCAACGACGCACGCTGGTAAGCTTTCTAAAACCTCTCACTTTTCTTTCGGTTTCTACACCATTTTATGAATGCAATTTATGGACTTGGTTTTTTTTTTTTATATTTTTGTTGACGATCTGGTGTGTGGTTTCGGTGGGGGAACTCGGGCATAGCAGGTTCAGAGACCTCGACTCCTAGCTTCTTTCTCTATAGGCAATCCTTCTTTCAATTCAGGTAAGAATGATGGCTCTTTTGAATAGAACCTCTCTTACGTAATGGTATTACCGAATTGGAGTATATATTTGGTGGTATTTTTCTGGGTTCATTATCCATGTCGTTGCCGAGAGTGTACTGCTTTAGTTGGATGGTTGGGGAGGTTAGCGAGTTAGTACATGATAGTTGAAATTGATTATATTGTTGCTGAAGATTTTTGTGGGCGTGGAGAATGGTTGTTGAGCGTAATGACACTATTTTTGTTGATGTTACCTGTAACTCAGAATAATAGAAATTTTTTTTGAAGTGATAAATGATGTTTAATGTTCGGCTTGTATTGGCTAAATTCGTTTTTTTTTCTTTTTGTTTTGTTTTTATGGAAGTAGTGTGATTGTTAGAGTTGTGTTGGTTGATCCCTTGGGAGTTGCTGTTCAGATTATTGTATATGAGGATGTTGAGGATCTTTTGTTGAGAAAATTTTTACAAGTTCTGATGGAGTTATTTTCAATTTTATCTCTTGGTTGTTCTAAGTTTATGAGTATTTAGAGAGAAAATTTTTGTAGTGGCTGTTTGAGTGGGGTGTCCTCATAGTTGAGAAGCTTGGTTCTGACTCTTCTAGTAGAAAGTGTATTGTTGGTCAATAAGGGTTCTGTGTTGTTTAGATTGAAGTTGTGGGTTGTAATGCTTTATAAGTAGGACAAGTTAATGGAATGAAACTTGCTAAAACTCAATTTGGATTTGTTGCCCAGATGACTAACACAAGAGGGGGGGTGAATTGAGTTGTATTAAAAAAAATAACAATTATAAATCAAATATATAATATAAAATATAAACAAAATATGAAACAACAATAAATATAAAGAGTAAGGGTAAGAGAGAGGCAAACACAGTATGTTAATGAAGTTTTGCCCCACTGCCTACGTCCTCGCCTCAAGCTACCCCTTGAGGATCTCCAAATCTACTATTCAATCTCCTTTAGGTGGAGATAAAAACCTATTACACCTTTGAGCAGCACCGCTCCAAATAATCTGTGTAAAACACCCTCTACACTTCAAATCACCTTATACTTGGTGATTTAACTATTCTCCGTGTAGAACACCTTCTACACTTCCAATCACCTTACACTTGGTGATTTAACTATTCTCCGTGTAGAACACCTTCTACACACACAAGAGTTATACGTACCCTCTTACAAATACAAGAGTTGATAGTGGGTAGACTATCAAAATACACTCCTCAATGAGTGAGATAGAAACAATACAGCACAAACTATATCTTTCAAAATGAACAAGGGTTAAGGCTCAATACTTAGAGAAGAGAGAATGAAAGCTTTGAATGAATGTTGTATGCTCTTGGTGTTGTAAATGTGAAGCTCTCAAATGATCTATTTATAGGCATATGAGACTTCATATTCAAATTTAAAAAGATTCACATGTCAAAGACATCATCATTCACTTTTCAAAAATTTCAAACCTAATCTTTTTACTTTTTGCATGTGACAAAAGGAGCACGCTTTACTTTTCAAAAATTTCAAATCCAATCTTTTACTTTTTGCATATGACAAAAGGAGCACACTTTACTTTTCAAAATTTTCAAACAAAAACATCTACCTTTTGCATAAGTCAAGAAAATCATCCATCACTTTTAAAAATATTTAAATAAAATATGCACATGTAAAAGATGATAATCAATCATCTTAATATTTTCAAAATTCAAACATTTAATCATGTCATGCACATGTGAAAGATGACAATCAATCATCTTAATATTTTCAAAATTCAAACATTTAATCATGTCATGCACATGTGAAAGATAACAATCAATTATCTTTCAAAATTTTCAAATTTAATTTTCAAAATATTCATGCACTTGTGGAAAATATATTTTAATGCTTTATGATAAAATATTAATTTTGAGCCTTAATCTTAATTTCGAATTTTTAAGAGATTTACAATATTATTCTATGATTTTAATGTGAACTTGTTCCCTTCTTGCTTATACTTGCTTCCTTGATGTGCTTGATTCTATTGTGTGGACAATTTGAGCTTGAGACTCCTTTATTCTTTGAATTCATTTGTTATCATCAAAATCCATGTGTAGATTTACACGAAACTTGAAACTTTGAGTTCAACAAGATTATTAGTTTATAATTATTTTAGACAGAAGTTGCATTGCTGGTCATTGATATTTAGTGAATAATTTTATGAATAGGTGATGAGACTCTTAGAGGTCAAAATCAAAACTTTGATTATACGCTTCAGGAGTCAGGTAAGCAAGATTCGTATACTCGGTTTTATACAAAAAGAGGACTGAGGTTGACTTTTTTAAGAATTTGTGTTTTTGTTAGTTATGAAATAAAAACTTGAGAAAAACCAACCTCAGTCAATTATTCGCATTATTCATAAAGCTTATATAAAAGAAGGAAAAATATTTATGTCATGCATTGTGTAGACATGAGCTTGCTTTTTGTCATATTATTTTCTTAAATGTAAAAAAGAGCGTTTTGTCTATCTGAGAAAAATTATGCTTTGATTGCGTTGACTATGTTTTATTTATATAATCTTTATTGTGAAAATAGTTTAGAACTATGTATCTTTAATAACTCTGAAAACCTTTGGCATGTATTTTGGTTGGTATTTGACGCTATCTCTGCTTTGCTTTGCTCTGCTCTGCTCTATCTCTGTTCTGTTTGGATCGGTACCAATTTCCAATCTCTGAGTACACCCACTTTGGAAACAAAGTAGTTTATTGAGGGCTTTCCTGTGTGCACACTTGGGGCTCCGAGAACGAATAAGGAAAAATTTCACCTTTGTCTCTGCCTGGTTTGGTCACTGGGGTTTGCACAACCCTACCACGGGAGTAAACATGGTCTTTGCTTTGTGAGATGCTCCGTTTAATATAGTGATGATACTCAGATTTGTTATGCCAAAATACTTTATGATTTAATTGTTTTGAAAAAAATCATTTGTTCCTTTATACATAAAAAATGTTTTGTTCCGTACTTTATCACCTAGTAAATGCTCATGTTTACACACTTGTATAAGTTTTTCGCTTACTGAGTTGTGGAAAAACTCATCCCTTATCCCTTATACTTTTAAGATGATTTGGATGTTCCATCACAGGAACAAAAATAGAGTTTTGACCAAGTTTAAGCAGTTAGAGCCACTCAATAGATGGGAAAACAACTAATATTTATTCTAGATGTTCTGTATCTAGTTTATTGAATTTTAGAATATTATTTATTCATTATTGTTAAGATTATTGGGAGAATGTGAACCCTTTCGTTTATGACTATTCATATTCTTTTAATTATAACTTGGTGGACATTTTTATATGGTTTGGAAAATGTGGAAATATTTTTATTTGAACATTTTTGGAGACATATTATTTGTAAACGAGGACAAATTATACCAAATAGGTTGGATTCCTCGACCCCTACGAGTACGGGGCGTTACAAATACCATAATAACATACTGAGTATTCATACTGACGATCGTTTGCTGAGTGTGAGATATTGTTAGTGCTACTACTTGACCCATGGATTCAATAGTATTATCTTTTGTTTTGCTACAAGTTTGTAAACAAACAATTAACATTTCCATTATCGATGCTTAACTTTCTCTTATGAGGCCCCTAAACATACCTAAACTATTAACTCAATGGTGTGATCATTACAATCAAGGGATACACAACCAATATCATACTGAATAAAACAATTAGAGAATGTGATTTCGTTAGCCAACTCAAGAACTGAATGGTAACATATAAGAAATTTGGGACACTCAAATGGCTGCAACAACTAGGTGCCACTACTTCTTGGTTGTCCGGGTTACTTAGCCATTGGGGTATGAACTAAATTTCATGTATTCCCATGAGGCATTGTCATCATCATAGCTGATGGGGCTTAATTCAATAAAGAAAATTGAGCCACACTACTTCTCTATCACAATATAACATAATAAATTTAATTTACAAAATCCAACAAAATACCAATCAAATCTAAACAACATGCAAAATCAGAAAAAATATCATGCTAAATATGAGCATTCGCAGTTGGTGCCACATACCGAATGTATAGATAAATAGGACTTATTTATTTGTCTATTTACAGTATGTGTAAGCCAGGATCCCAACATCAAGTAGCTACAAAACTTTATCCAAATCCCTGTTGCCTTTTGTGAAAACTATCACAAATTGCAATATGACCATCTGGGTGAGGATTACCTTGGCGCAACCCCCTTGCATGAAGAATAATTATTGATTAATACCAAACATTGTAAAAGATCCAAAAACACAGATTAATTTAGAATGGAAAGAAAGATAAAAGTAATAAAGGATATGAAAATCTCCATACCATTGCTAATTTGTATAAAGTTATCAACAATTAACCATTAGATGGAAAAAATGTAGGGTAACATGCTCACAGGTTAACAAAGTATTTTAACTACTTTATGATTTTAGTTTTGCACAACTCAAGTAGCATAAGAGAACATGAACAACAATAGAAGGAAAAAAGAATCACACAAATATCAAGTACAATTTAGACAAGCATACTTTAGAAAAACTCATTATTCATGTACAAAGTTAAAGGAAATGAAGATAGAAGCCAAGACATACACGTACATAGAAGTATTAATGTGATTATAATATATTAATATGATTGTGACATGTATCTTGATCATATTATGCATACTTATAAAAAACTGCATTGCAACGTGTTTATCCACACTCAATTGCAATTCAATATGATAGTGCAATTCATAGCATAGAGCAATAAGACAGTACAAAATAATAAAATAGCATAGAGTAATAAAACTGCACATAGCAATGAAATAACACAAAGTAATGAAACAACACTGAGTAATTCACAACACAGAACAATGAAACTATACATAGCAATAAAACAACATGGTTGCAATGAAACTGCACAAAGCAATGAAACTGCATGGTCGCAATCCAATAACACAAAGCAATGAAACAACACAAAGCAATTAAGCATCATAGATCAACCCAACAACTTAAATAAATCTAGGATTTTTTTTCATAAATTGCAATTCACAGATCAGTGAAAAATAGCCCCAAATCTAAGTATAGATTACGATAATCTCAGCACATGGAGGAAATACATTTGACAAAAATTTTAGAAAGCACAACCATGAAGAGATTTGAAAACCCAATGCAAAATCTAGGGTTTTTTTTAAGTGTTGGATATGAAAATCTAGCCATAGAGAGACCTCATTCTCAGTGAAATGTGATAGAAGAGCTTGGTGCAAATAGGCATAGAGGATCTCAAATGGATAAAATTTCATACATGGAAGAAGCCAAAGAGATTGTGTGCGAGAGAGAATGGGGGAATTCAGCAACGGAATAAACTGAAAGGGGATGAGGGATACTTACAATGATAAACAGATGGAGAGGATATAGTTGATGTTGGCTGTGGTGCAGGAAGGGGCAAAAAGGACGAAGCACCCAACGGTCGAAAGGAAGGAGACACAGGACCAACAAGCAGTAGCCAACGAAAATCAGATTTATGGATGTATAGTGGCATTCAAATTCAAAATCCATATTTTAAAGATTTGGCTGGAGGAAAAGTTTGTAATGAAAACTCTACACTTTTCCCCAAATTATAATGGAAAAGGACCTTTGTGCCACCAAATGTAAATACTCTCAATTTATTGCCCCAATATCATACACGAGGATCTATCCTCTTTCAATTAAGTTCTTGTTGTATACAAAATAGTTTCATCTCATCATTATAATTTTTTTAAATTTCTATATAAAATATAATAAACAATTCAACATTTTAAAATAACAAACAATAATAATATTAAAAAAATAATATTCTAATAATATTTTATTCAACTTTTAACTTTCATCTAAAATCATATCATTTTATCTCACTATCCAATGTCACACATTGATACTAACCTAGCTTTGATATTATTATAACAACTCAAGAATAAATAAAATTTTAGTTGCCCTAAAAAGCGAGTAACTAGAAGAGGATTGGATAAAATTAAAATTAAATTTAAAATTCATAAAACTATAATAAAATCTAGTTCCACCTAATAGTCATGGGGTGATCTTCTATCACCTAGATACCTAGCTTGGCCTAGTTGGCATCCGAGTAAGCTTGCAAAGAAAAGAACCGAGAGGGAGTCATGAGTAAACCATGTTGAGGAGTGGCATTGAACCATATGAGGATTCTTTTAACAACAGTCTAATGATTGATGATGGGGTCGATGCATATATTGGGAAATTCAATTGACTGCAAGTCTAAGTTCAGACAACTGAGAAAAGCGTATTGGAAAGCACCAACCATGCTGAAATATAGTCTAAGATCATGAAAAGGATCACTATGAACAATTGGAGAGAATGTCCAAAGACATTGGAGTTGCAATTGGTTTGACATTAGACATGTTTGTTCGCCTGGGGTGGTAGGTCTTTTTGCTTGCTCTGGGGTGAGAGCACTTTTGGTTGCTAGTACTTTTGTTGGCCCCTACCCCTAGGGGCATTTTTTCTTGACTTTGGCCAAACTCTTATGCTAAATCACGATGCTTGTCGATGAGGCAAGCATTTTTGCTCTTCAAGGGGGGTGAACTTTGTTTCTCCTCATGGTGCTTGCCTAGGGTACGACCCTCGGGATGCTTGCACTCCTTGCTCGCTCCAAGGTACTGTTTGCTTGTTCCTCAATCTAAGAACTCTTTGCTCTCCTTTGGGTTCAAGCAGTTTTGCTCTTCTTGAGGTCTGTGCACTTGTTTTCTATGGTGTTTTGAAAAAGAAAAGCTCAGAGTCAGTTGAGTGTTTCGCCTTCTTTCACACCAACCACTAAGATCTCAACAAATATGACTTATTTGATTTATGATATGTACTAGTGTAGGGGATCATCTCTTTCATTTCTCCTCTCTTCCTCGTCTCCTCTTACCTCTCTGTTTGGTGAAACTTTCTCTTTCCCTTTTTATTCTTCTTGTATCTACCCACACACCCTCTCCTGAAAAGAACGTTCTGATAAGATTATTTTAACCTTTTAGGATTCGATTTATTCATGGTGATGCAATTTGTGGGTTCAAGACAGTATATCATTAAAATTGGTTTTGTGGGTTCAATTTTTGCAATTTTTTGTGGGTTTGAGATAGTAGATTTTTTTTTTTTAAAGAAAGTAAACTGCATTCATTTAGGACAAGTATTACAACTAGACTTAAAACATATATTACAAGCCAACTAAGGGGTTTTTTCATTTTTTCTTTTTTTATCTGTTTGGTTTTATTTTCTACTTGTATTGTTTCCAAAATTCCTCCAACGCCATACGCCAAACGCCAACGTCATATGTATTGCAGTCAATTATTTAAATGCATACTCAAACTTCAAGGCTAGTCTGCTTTCAAGATCAATTTAGTCCAGCGTTATGTTGTGACTTTTTCTAGCTAGGCAGCCGTTTTCTTTGGAAAAATCAGAGTACTCACTGATATATCGTGAACTTTACGAAGTCTACGTGATCATTTAATGAATTCTAAATCTATGAAGATCTTCACTTTCATTTTATTATTTTATTTATATTATTTCAAGGATCTTTATTTTTACGGAAATCATATTATTCAAATAATTGATTGTGTATTTTCTAGAATGACTCATTTATATTCTAACCGAGGAGTATATTCAACTCCAAGAATTATTAACTAGAGCATATACTTTTTCTAAACTAAAAAAAAAAAATGCAAATCAAAGTCATGGTCTTGTTGACAATAAGAATGCCCATGGTCGATAGGATCCCAGCAGCAATAAATATGATATAGAAATTTCTATTGTTGAACCATTGATCAAGAATGGGTACTTCCAGAAAATCTCGATCAAACGCTGAATGGGAATTTCTCGCACGCGTGTTTGACCATTATAATATATATATATATATATTTCATACTGCATGCTTTGAATATTCAAGAAACCTGTTATATATATGATAACTTCTCCAAAGCCCAGTTAGAATAATTAACCCTTCTTTCTTGAAAACCCCAGCAGTTTTCTCCACCTGGAATTAAAGCAGCAGCTGTGTGTGTCTCTGATCAGTTGATTACGTAGAGAATCAAAGCTTTAAACCCCAGCTACCATGGCAGATACACTGACAGAAGATCAGGTTGCAGAGTTCCGAGAAGCCTTTTGTCTGATTGACAAGGACTCCGACGGTGTGTTTCTACCAATCATGGTCTCTTTGTTATTACTAGGTTCTTGATAGTGTGTGTAATATTGCATGGTTCATCATTTTACAGTCAGTATTTGGCAATTTAGGAACCTTATATTTGATAGATATGGAGGCGATTTTGGCCTTTATTTCCATTAGCACGTATGAAAAAAAGATAAACATATGAAATCATGAGTTCTACAATATTTATTAAGTATTTGATATTATTCAAAAGAGTAATACTATTCATCATCATAATTCTGGTCTTCATTTCTTCATCATTCCATAATGTAATCATATTAAATGATTGGATACTATTTATTATATTTTATTTGTAAATCTACCATCTAATGTTACATTATGAAATGATGATAGAATAATGAATAGATTTTTTCAATTAAAAAAATGCCGATATCTTGCATAAATCATGATGTGGTATGCAGACTAGTCACTTATATTAATGTGTTTGTTTCTTTTCAGGATCAATTTTTAATCACTTTGTGTTTATTTTTCTCATACGAAACCTTTCAAATTCTTACTCGAATATGAGAATTATATTTTTTTTTTCCGCAACATATAAAGGAGAAGAAACAATGTGAATGCATAAGTTTTGTTTGACTTATTCTGACGACGCGGTATGCTGTAGGGTACATTACCATGGAAGAATTGGCAACGATCATTCAGTCATTGAATGAAAACCCCACAAAAGAAGAAGTTCGAGACATGATTGGTGAAGTTGATGCTGATGGAAATGGGACCATAGACTTTGAAGAATTCTTGAACATTATGGCAAGAAAAATGAAGGTACGTACGTTACAATATATGAACTTAATTTTAATTCAAATTTTTTGAATTTGGAGGTTTGTCTTATCTTTTTTAGCTTTTTAGATTGTTAGATGACGTTGATGAGGATGTGATTCTATTAGGAAAATGTTGCCGAGGAGCTTAAAGAAGCCTTCAAAGTTTTTGACAGGGATCAAGATGGATATATTTCAGCTAATGAGGTGAGCCTTGCCTGCGTTGCCCATATAAAATACTCTTTCTCTTTATTATTTATTATTATTTTTCACTTCTTTTTCACTATTATTTACTTATTCAATATCCTATCATTATTTTTTCAATACTTATTCAGTACTATTTATAGAATATATGAGATTTATACCACACTACCTAAAAACAACCTTACACTTTTTTTGGGGTGTATCGTTGCAAAATCCCCCAACTGTACTCAATAAGGAATAAATTTACCCAAAGATAAAAGATGAAAGACAGCAAAACTTGTATGCAATTTACTTCTACATTTCTATATTTAACCTTTACGCCTCTCATGCCCTCTCTCTGCCTTTCCTCTGCTTTTAGCTCTCGTTTTGTTTCATACGCTCGCTGTGGCGCCAATGCGATTTACCTGCATGCAGGCATCTTGCATGTAATATTGAAGCCTTGAGATTTTATTGATATAACCTAATTTATAATTAACAATGTTGCATATAGTCATGAAATGTATAAACATCACGCAAATGCTTTGAAAAATAGTAGTATCCACTAATAAAAAATTAGTTTCATTTTTTTATTTTTTATTTTTTATTATTTTTTTATTATGTAACATCAGCATTTACTCACTCTTTCAAAGCGATTGCTTGGTATTTGTGCATTCCATGACTGCAAATATTATTTCTTTTTATAGTAGATTTTGCTTTTCAATTTTTATGTGAGTAAGCAATTTATTAATTTTTTAAAAATGTGTATATTCTTCTGGAATTTGAATTTGAAATGCCTCTTACATTGAGTTTCACCATTCTCATGACTTTCCTTTTAGTGATCATGATTTGAGTTTTTTACCGAGTTCATTTCTCGCTGGATCTCTCCTAACACGCACGTACAGTACTTTCAAATTTCTCTAACATTCATCTGGCCATATATATATATTGAGTTTAGCATGTTTGAAAATACAACTATGTTATCAAGTATTTTCAGATGTTTTTAGATATTTTTAAATTTAATTTCTCTCCCTCCTTTCCTAAAATCTATTATAACATATATATTTTACTACTATTTACAGATATTCTAAGAACTGACACATATTTTCTTAAAACTGACACATATGTTCATGTCCTACGTTGGTATCAGATCACAATTTAGCTCCTCATATTTTAATTCTCTCCCAAAAAGAAATCTAGAGTTAAAGGAATCAAAGGAATAAGAAAAGCAATCAAGCAGCCAAGGACATGATATATAAAAGTATAACCAATATTAATGATTAATTATTTGTTCCCGCTTTTATTTCAGATTCAAATGAACGTGAACATGACTGCCATGATGATCAGTTATTTCTATTCCTACCTTGGCTAAACAAATACATTTTTTTTTTTCTTAATTTTGTTTTGTAGCTGAGAAATGTTATGATAAATTTGGGGGAGAGATTGACAGACGAAGAGGCTGAGCAAATGATTAAAGAGGCTGATTTAGATGGTGATGGTCAAGTCAGCTATGAAGAGTTTGCAAGGATGATGATGCTCAATTGATCATTTAAAACTTAATAAAAAAAAATATATAGAGTCATGATCATGACATGACCTTATACGTTTTAAATGCCCACATGCCTTTCCTTTCGTTGATGCATGCATGCTAGTGATTTCTAGCGAGGTTAGCATGAGGGCGATAGATCATGTACGTACGTACATAAAATTGTAACTTTGAGAACATAATAAACAGTTAAGTGTTGAGTAATTTGTGACACAATATCTATCCTACTCAAATGATTTCAAGCATAAAATTGAGACCATCGCTTCTAATGGAGATCTTCTAGTACACATTTCAATTTGATTTTACGCTTGCCATGCACATGTTTTAGAATTAGTTTGAAGAAGCTAATAATCATTTAGTATGTGAACTTGATAAAAAAGAAAAAAAAAATAGAGCTCGTGTAAACCTCCCTCGATGTTTTTATGAAAGTAGTAATATTGAGAAGGAAGATTAAAATCTGAGCAAGCATTGTAATTTGCATAAATTTATCATGAATGGTTTCGGATGGTGTACAAATCAAAATATGACAATGGAATTAACAAGATCAAAACGTCGAGTCTATGTGATTAGAAGAATACTCTAACAACAAAAGGATTACATAAAAGTAATTCTGTAAATTAAGCATGTAGTTTGATGTGATTTGTCAGATTATAAAATTATTTTTATTGTAAATTAAATCTAACTGATCAAATAAAACTACCTTAATTTGTGAGATTATTTTTATATAAACTTTCATGAATGTAGAAATTCTCATGTAATTAATGCATAATAGATATAAAGATTTGTAAAGAATGCATAATTAATGCATAAAAAATGTACTTGAGATTCGAAATCAGAATTCTTATACATTTATCACAAAATCACTACAAAAGAAAAAACGAATATATATAATCAATTAATTACAACTAAAATGATTATTTACAATTAAAACAGATTATTTTTATCGCAAATAGTTCTTTTGATTGTCGTCAATTGGTTATATATATATATATATATATCCATCTTTCTTATAACAAATCTTCTAGCCGTCAATCCATTTCTAAGTCGGTGACAGTGTACTCCTTAAGTTGGAAGACATAAAAACAATTAAATGAAAAACTCGTTTTGCTACCGTGTGTGCGTGCAAGTTGGATGGCAATCACTCAAGGACCAGGGGCAATGTGCACCATTAATACATAACCAGAGGGTAGCATCATTGTAACACCCCGGGCTTCTTGAGGCTTATGTTTTAGGAAAGCTGGTATATCACTGTATTTAGGGTTTTTATTTAAAATAATTTTATAAACAATCATAAAATATGCAAGTATTGTATAATCACTTAAAAATAAATAAATTTATTATTAAAAAATTATTATTTTTTTCATATTTATTCACTTTGTTCAAAATATTTGTGGATGCTTATACTTCGCAAATCCAAACACATTTCTTTTTTATTTATTGGAGGTAGTTAATTAGGATAAGTATAACTTAGGCTATCAGGCTAATTGTGTCTATGGTTTGAAGGTTTAAAGAGGAGGTTTCGCCGGCCTATTAGGAGGTGAACAAGCTCAAAGATTTCTTTGCCAAAACCCACGAAGGCCCATAAAACCAAACCCACTAAAGCCCAAGCCAAATCCCCCGCATAGTGCAATTTCAAATCGCATCCAAATTACCTAGAGAAATTCTGTATGCAGTAGTCCCCAATGGGGACTGCGCGTGCACACTCATCTCATGAAAAAATGTGTTTAATTAAACGGAAAAAATACTCCATTTTTAAGTACATAAATACTATTGTCCATCATTCAAAATCGAAATGTTTTGAAAAATTTGTGAAAGAAGTTAATGATAAAGATGGGTTTTGGACTCTCAACATCAGCCGGTATACGTCACTCACTCCCCCTACTATTCAAGTAGTGTGCGATTGCGATCCCTTTCCTGCTCTCCACATATCTGCAGAGCAGCAATATCTTCACCACTCATTGAATAAAGGCTTTTGATATTAAAATATTTGGCATCTCTATTGTGGCCTAGTGAAGGAAATTCTCCACTTTGCATGTATGCTTGTATTAAAATGTAGAAACCTTCGGTTGAAAATATCTAGCCATTCGTTGTTGAAACTAATACAATTCAATAATATTCTATTGTGGCCCAAAGAAGGAGAGTCTTCATCTTGTATGTATGCTTATATTAAAATATAGAGAACTTTGATTGAAAATAAATAATTCAACTTTTTCAAATTTTAAAATAATAATAATATTAAAAAAATATTATCTTAAAAACATTTTATTTAACTTTCAAAATTCATATCAATTCATCTATTCTCAACTCACAATTCAAACCATATTAAAGATTCAGTTTTATGAACAAATAGTGTATACATGTGGTGGTTGATCTTATTGTACTAATAAAATTGCATGGGTTGTACAAAGAATACGCGTTAATTAATGATATGAAGGATTGTTCATTAATGTATGTTACAGATTCCACAACCCACGATTAAGGTATTAAATTGTATGGACAAACAATATGAGAAAAACGATTATCCGTATACAGTTATTTCATGCCAAAATAACTATTTTATATTAAAATAAGTATGTTCGTTATAAATAGTCATATTTTTCACAAATAATTCATCACGAATACTCTTTTTTTTATTTAGTATATATATGTATAGTTAATTAATTAAACCTGTACCAAGTGATTGGGATTTTGGGCAGCATATAGTATATATAGATTTGAATTGTCATTTTACGGGTCACATGAATACAGCTATAGGAATATGGTCTTAATTTAGAAGGAAGCACTCAAGTGGAACTCATCTCTAGTCCTTAGGTTGACCAAATGGATTGAATGAGTATTCATAAATTGAGCATGCCTTGTAGGTTTGAACGTAGAATGCATACACGCTATTTTCACAGTTTGGGTGTCTTTTGCATATATGCTGTATAAAAATATTATTTGTCCATACCTTCTGATTTAACTATTCATGTTTCTGATTTTTGTTTATCTCCTCGTGTTTTTGTCATTTTTTTTTTGTATTTTTTTAATATTTTGACCTTAATATTTTGACCTGCCACGCAATCAATTCCGCAAAAGATACGCGGGATAGCATTATTCAGGCGCTAAATGGCAACATATAATTGCATGCAATAAGGTATGTGAGAAAGGTTACAAATTTCATCAGTATCAATAAAAAATTGTTCGGGAGTATGAATGATTATACAATGATCAGGAGATTAATGCATAGGCTGCACATATACATACCATGGTTTCTCTAAGATGAACACAGGCTTGCTGATTTTGGGAGTTCATTAGTATTAGTGATGGATGGATGTAAATTAATGGACCGACTAATTGCTAAGATAATATGATAGGAATAATTTATATATGCTTGAGGAGTGAAGTCGGCTAGAGTACATGTAAGTTAGGCTTTATAATGATATTAATAGTTCAAGGAAAATAGGTAATGAGAGATTATGTAAAGTGACATAATTATAGAGGAATGATTCAAATGATTACTGTGGAATCATGATTATAGCCAATGATTGCTTATGGACTCGTTTAGGCACTCGTTTAGATACTACGAATATATTATAAGATCTGTAAATAATACTATAATGATTTGCATATAGTAATAAAATAGTTTGATTTAGGATGTTTTAAGTTAAAATATTATTTAAATATAATTTTTATTACTATTTTTGTTTGAAAGTTTGAAAAAGTTGTATAGGATTTTGTATTTTGTTTGTGAGTTTAAAAATATTATAATGATTAAATAAAAAAGTTGAAAGTTTGAGATTGAAAAGTATTTTTATTGGAGAGGGATGTTTATAAAGAAAATATTTCAATATATTCTAATCGTGTTCCCAAACTTCTAGATTTAAGTTGTCTACGCCTTGAATAGATTCACATGTAACGGTTGGCACACCCACGAATGTGTGTATGAAAAAAATTGGCACTTTTCTTTAATTTGGTCGTTACTCTGCTGTTTAAAAAGAAGATTATAGCTTGCCTGAATTGAGATGGCATGATCAACAACCTATTTAGGAGAAAATACAATAGCGTCATGTATCTTATTATTTCTCCTAAACCAAAAACTCCATGTTATTAGAAAGAAATTCTGCAATTCCTCTTTTGAGCAGGTATTATGCACATGTTTTATAAGATTAGTGAAATAATAAGGCCTTGGGATATCCAATAGACAAGGAAAATGGCTTTTCCAGAATTCAACAATCTAAGAATAGAAAACAATAGCATGGCCCAAGTCCTCATCTTGTTCAGAACGCATACTACATTTTGGATCAAGATCCACATGTTTCTTGAGCAGATTTGAACAGCAGCCTTTGCATAATTTCCATGCAAAGATCCTAATTTTTGGTGGCCGCTTCATCCTCCAAATTGCTCCCCATAATTTGTTCAGATTGCTATTGCTGGAAGTCTGTCCTTCTGAGTCATTTATTTTGTTCTGTAGCAGTTTATAAGCACTCCGAACACCATATTCACCACTTCTTTCTTCAGTCCACATCCAGCTATCCTCATACCCCACTGGACATATTACTATTTTTTGAATCTTCTCTACTAATATTGTATTGAAGAGAGCTCTTAATTTTTTAATATCCCACCATTTTGTTTCCAAACTAATAAGAGAATCCACAATTTCTGTTCTCCCGTCCTGTGTCTCCTCTATTGGTTCTTCATGAAGTATGATTCTGTAACCATGTATCCATAGATCATGCCAAATTCTTGTTGACTTTCCATCCCCTATTCATTTCTGGCAAGCCTGCAGTAATATAGATCTTGTTTTCCAAATACCTTTCCCAGCATAGGAAGGATGTTGCCAAGTTTTGATTCCAGAAAATCAATTCTAGGGAACTGTTTTGCTTTAAAAACTTGATACAACAGAGAATCCTTTTGTGTGAGTGTTTTGCAAGAAGAGCTGTCTTAAACAATTTGAGATCTTTGAATCCTAACCTTCCTTGGAATTTGGACTTGAATAGTTTGTTCCAACTAATCCAACGGTTTTTTTTTTTTTCGTTCTCAATTCTACCACACTAGAATTGAGCCATCATGCTTTCAAGCTCTTTAATCAGACAATTATGTAATTTAAAGCAACTCATAGCATGAGTGGGTATGGTAAGAACCACAGCTTTGAGTAAGACTTCCCTTCCTCCTTTTGAGAGTTATTTTTCCTTCCAACATTGTAAATTTTTCCATAATCTCGATTTAATTTCTGAAAAGGCAGCAGACTTCTTTCTCCTTATCATTGGAGGCAATCCAAGTATTTTTCATGTTGTTGGATATCACTTCCCCCCTACAAATGTTTGATTTCCTCTTTCTTTGGATCACTAACATTTTTACTAAACACCATACTTGTCTTTCCTATATTCAATTTTTGCCCACATGCCAACTCATACCTCTTCAACAAAGCTTGTAACTCTATATTAGTGTGCCTATCAGCTTTGCAAAAGATGACACCATCATCAACAAAAAGTAAGTAATTTATTAATAAGCCCCCTTGCAAATTGGTATCACAAAATTCATAGCTGCTTGTTTTAATAACTTGATCATTCCTTCGGTATAGGAAAGAAAAAGATAATGAGACAATAGGTCTTCCTGCCTGAGCCCTCAAGTTGGTTTAACACACCATTTTGGAACATCATTCAGTAAAACAGAAAAGGAAATAGAAGTAACACACCACATAACCAAGTTTATCCATCTTGCATTAAATCCCAATTAAGTCATAACTTTTTTCCAAAAACTTTCTTTGAACATGATCATAAGCTTTACTCATGTATAGTTTAATAGACATGTAACCTTTTTTTCCTACTCTTTTTTGTCTTAGAAAATGGATTATTTCATAGGCTACTAAGGCCTGATTTGTTTTCCCAAATTATTTCATTTCAAATTCATCATTATACTTTTTCAAATTTCTATACAAAATAAAATAAACAATTTAACTTTTTCAAATATCAAAATAAAATTTTTAAATCTCAAAACAAAACTAATATTTAAAATATATATTATAACAATATTTTATTCTTTTTTTTTTTAATTTTTATCTCATTTCATCTCTAAAAATAAATTAGGCTAAGACATTATTGATGATTAATCTACCCAACACAAATGTTGATTGTGATTAAGAAATTCTCAATGCCAAAACAAGCTTCAATCTATTTGTTATCACTTTTGAAATGAGCTTATAGAGGATATTACACAGGTTAATGGGGAAAAATTTTGCTACGTTAGTAGGGTTTTCTTTCTTTGGGATCAAGCAGATAAAGGTATGGTTTAGTTCTTTAGGAAAAACATCAGAATTAAGAGCTTCTAGCACTGCCCGAAAACAACAGGTCCTATTGTATTCCAGTATTCTTGATTGAAAATAAGAGACTTACCATCAAGGCTCAGGGCCTTTGTTGGGTGCATTTGGCAAAGGGCATTGTAAACTTTTTTTGTTATATATGGTTTAATCAGCTTTTCATTCATTTGTCTTGTGATTTTGGCCTCCACATTAGTTGCATTCTCAACATGGTCTCTTGACTCTGATCTCAAGAACAATTGTTGAAAGTAATGCATCACCAATTCCTCATTTTTTTCCCTTGTTTCCAACTATTTTGATCATCTTGCAATTGATTGAGATGTTCTTTTTTTCTGTGAGAAGTTTTAGAGTGAAAGTATCTCAAGTATTGATCCTCTGCCAGAATCCACGTAGCCTTTGATCATTGGTGTCACATTTCCTCTTCTCTCTCTAGCCATCTATTGACTTTATCTCGAACTTGCTTATTTTCCTAAATGTCTAGACCAATAGGATCCCTTTCTTGCAACTATTTTAGTCTTATTTTAGCCTTAGCAAGCTTGACTTGAACATTTCCAAAGCTATTTTTATTCCAGTTCTGCTATTTCTCTCCACAGGTTTAATGTAACTTCATTATAGAATTTAGATCTCCTCCATTACTCATATCTCTCCAAGTATCTTTAATAAGCCTGGAACAGCCTTCAATCCCTACCCACATTGACTCAAACCTGAAGGGTTTATGGCCCATCATGCATACTTGAGGTCTATTTGTATCCACCCACAAAAGGATGTAATCTAAGTAAGCTATTGATCTGTGTATAACATTTGCTATAGGATTGTTCAAACACCAAATTTCATTAGTCAAGACCATGTCTAGTCTACATTGATGCACTTATAATCCTTTCTTCAATTTCACTAAGTATATGGACAACTATGTTATCCTAAATCCTTAACACCACAATCGTTGATAACTTTTCTAAAATTATTCACTTGCCATTATGGTCCCCCCCACTCCCCACTTTTGAGATTGGTGCATTATTTCATTAGAATCACCAATTAGTAACCACCTCTTCCTAGCATCACACTGCACAAATCTAATATGAGTCACATGTATAGTGTCTATTAGTTACGTTTGGATGTTGAAATTGTTTGAAAATATTTGTAAATAATAATAAAAAGTAAGTAAAAATTATTAATAAAATATTGAATAGTAATAAAAGTAGATGAAAAGTAATAATAAAATAGTAAATAGTAATGTAGAAATGTTTGAGAATGTTTGAGAGCTTTTACTTTCCAAACCTGCTTATAAGTCATCTTAGAAAATCCATAAATACCTGTAAGATACCAGATCATTCTCCCTTGCTCCTTTTCAAAAATTATAGAATGAACAAGATTTTTAGAGTACTACAGAATAGTTAAATCAATGTCTGTTTTCCAAAATAAAGCTAGACCCCATACGCCTTTCACAACTAACTGCTAAACAATTAACAAAGTCGATTCAATGATTACATTTTTTCATTTTAGAAATGTTGAGTCTAGTTTTCTAGATAAATAGAATGTCAAGATCTTCCTTCATAACAAGGTCACGAAGGTTTTGAATTCCACGTGGGTTCCCAAGCCCACATGAATTCCAGATTAATGTTTTCATTATTGCTGGCGGGGCTATGTGACATCCACTACCAATAAGTCAATATTGTGTCCAACCTTCTATGATGGAACAAGTATTATGCCTCTTCTGAACTCGCCCCTTCTCTTCTTCATCTTTAGTAAATCACGATGTCATCTACCTTGAGATCCTGTAACTTTCTGATCTTGTGCTATCATGTCTTGTGTATGCAAACCTCTTTTTTCACCTCTAGAGCTTGAGGCTAGTGTAGTATTTGTTGGATTTAGGCCTAGAAGGAGATCATTAGGCAAGCCCATGCGGCCCAATCCATCATAAGGTATCTCCAAATTAGGAAGTTGCGATCCTTTTAGGTCAACTGAGTCACCCACTTTTTGAATTTAAACTACTTTTTGCCAACCTTTCAATATCATCTTCTTTGAAACTGCTCTCCCCTTGATTTGAAATTTCCTTATTATTTGTAACATGAGCTATCATTTTAACAATCGCAATTGTTCCCTGATTTTCAATCACAGGATAAGCCCTATTCTCTTGAATTTTCGTTGCACTTTTCTAGTTTGGTTGCTGAACTGTCGTGGCCTTCTCTGATTCTACAGTTGCCGACAAAGCCACCTGCACAAATTCTTTTCTTGGGGGCTTCTTCTCCCATCCTCGAGCACTAGTGAAACCTCCCCTCAACCATGATCCATAAGGGAATCCCTCTGTTTCATAGAGTGTTTGATTTTTCTTCCATTGGTCACACTCCTTATGGCCATGGCCGAAACATCCACCGCAATAATAAAGGTTTGGTAATTTCTCATATTGAATCAAATCAAATATGGGACATCTAAGCCAACATTAATTTTCTTCCTGTGCATAAGGAGTTTAGTAATATCCAAACAAACACGAACCCTTATGAATTCGCCCCATTCCACTTCGCCAACTTCCAAAGTAATGTCTTCTACTATGCCCAGTATACTCCCCATCAAATTACCCACATAATGATTTTTAGCCATTAAAGTGAGATTGGAATTCTAACCCGGAATGATGCCTCATTCATACGAACTTGATGAACCTGTTGACGCCCATCGAATTCTCGAAGTAACACCAATTGTCTATCGAACAACCATGGACTCTCACATAAGACATGGACTTTATCCCTTTCATCCTCAAATTCTACCAAAATCAACACTGCATCAAGATCTTGAAATTTGATAGGCTTCATTGGGTGCCAGATTTTCCTCATGGTATTCTTAAAATCTTCCTTGTTGTGGTGTTTATTTGTGAGAAGTTTCACTATCAAATACTCGGTGCCCTTCGAAAGAACATTTTCAATTTGCCTTGAATCTACCTGTAATTCCTCCTCCTTCTGTTCTATCAACATTAACCATGTATATAGACTATGTAAGTCCTTATCCATGGTAAGCGAAACGCCCTTGAATCAAAACACAAACAACCTGCAAGACCTATAATGAGACAGGAAGTGTGACTCCTACCTAGAGGGAAAACTCAGAAAGGAGAAAAACTAATAATAGGTAGAATTTTAATTGCATCAATCATCTTTAGTAAAACTATTTGCGCCCTTTTACCAGCATTTAGTGGTTGGAAAAAATATAATCACGAGTAGAAAGTGAAGGCCAAGAAAATGTTTCGACCCATATGAAAACATCTACGAAATACATTAGATATAGTAAATTGTATTGCGGCAGACTAGAATCACAAAGTGACTTCATCATCAGGATCAGGAGTGACTGGATTGATCTGCATCAAAATCTTAAGTGGATAAATTTATCTTAACAACCCCCCTCAAACTCATAGGAGGTGGGGAGACCATCAGTTTGTCTCTTAGAAATAGAAACCAAGATGATGAAAGGCTTTTGGTAAAGATATCAGCACATTGATCAGTTGTTAATATGTAATGGGGTTCAATATCTTTGTGTAAGACCTTCTCCCAAATGAAATGATAGTCTACTTCAATATGTTTAATCTTTGCATGAAAGATGGGGTTAGAGGCAAGTGAAATAGCTCCTAAATTGTCACACCAAAACACTGGTGGAGTTGAAAGAGGCAGTTGAAGTTCTCGAAACAATATTCTCAACCAATACAATTCTGCTGTTGCAATAGCCATGGACCTATATTCTGATTTTGTACTTGATCTGGAGACAACTGGTTTTTTCTTATATTTCCATGATATTAAGCAATTGCCAAGGAAACTACCAAAGCCATTAGTAGACTTTCTATCAATTGGGTCCCCTCCCTAATCTGAATCATAGTATGGTTGAAGAGTGAGTGATCCAAGAGTAAAATTGAGGCTATAATCAGTTGTTTTTTTCAAGTAACGTAGTACCCTTTTTGCTGCAGTAAGATGAATTGTTGTAGGTGAGTGTAGAAATTGGCAAAGTTGGTTGACAGTGAAGGCAATATCAGGTCTAGTTAAATTGCAATACTGTAATGAACCAACAATGTGCCTATAAAGAGAAATATCTTCAATTGGATCTTCATCAAATTGGGCTAGTCTTTTTCTTGAGGTGCAAGGTGCTGAGTAAGGTTTGTCTCTAAGCATACTACCTCGATGAAGCAACTCTACAATGTACTTGACTTGATTTAGATGAAAACCACTTGTTGTTCTGTGCACATGTATTCCCTGAAAACAAGAAAGATTGCCAAGGTCTTTTAATCTAACTCTTGCTGTAAACTTTGGACAAGTTGTGTAATATGTGAGAGATGAGTACCAATGGCAATAATATCATCTACATAAACCAAAGCAAACAAATGAACTAGTGGTTTATGTAGCATAAATAGAGAAGTATCCACAAGTGAGGCTATGAACTCGAGAGGAAGTACGGCCTGTGAAAACCTATGAAACCAGACCCTTGGAGCCTGTTTTAGGCCATAAAGAGCCTTATGTAATCTACAAATATGTTGAGGTTTAGTAAGATTTACAAAACCCTTAGGTTGCTCCATATATACCTCTTCAAAGAGATGCCCATGAAGGAAAATATTTGACACATCTAGTTGCTTTAGGAGCTAGTAAAACTATAGTGCTAATGCTAAAAGTAGCTAAATAATTTCTGGCTTTATAACAGGACTAAAGGTCTATGTGAAATCAATTTTATCTCTTTGCTCAACTCCTTTAGCAACCAATCTTGCCTTATATCTGTCTATGGTGCCATCAAGTTTGGTTTTCAGCTGGTTACCCACTTATTGACAATGATATTCTTGTTTGATGGTCGAGGGCAAAGAGATCAAGTCTTATTCTCAAGTAAGGCATTGAATTCACTCTCTATAGCAGCCATCCAAAGAGGATTTAAAGAAGCCTTTAGAAAGGTAGTAGGCTTAGGAGGGAAAGAGGTTGTTGTCAAGGCTTTTAATGGATGCTTGGTGGAATAGGGCAGCTAAAAATCTGGAAAGGCTCGAGATTTAAGGTTTCCAGTTTGGGATCTAGTGACTACACGAGATAAGTGTTGATCTAAAGATGGAATTTGGTTGGAAGATGTGTCATTTTGTGATGAAGTGTTGATAGGCATAGGTATAGGATCAAGTTCATGAGTGGAGGAATCAACTTGAGAAGGTATATGGATAGGATTAGAAGGTAAAGTTTCAAGAGGGATGACATTGTTGTCAATAGAAGGTGATGATTCATGTCTGATAATACTACTGTCAGCAGGAGACAAGTTTTTATGAGAAGAATTAAGCCAGAATTGAGAGTCAGTTGTCAAGAAAATACCTGAAGGTGAGCTGCTACTACTGGAAAACTTAGTGATAGTTTTTCCCAGTGAAGGAAACAAGTGTTCATAAAAAATTACATGTCGAGAGATAAACAATTTGTTTGATGATGGATCAAAGCACCTGTAACCTTTGTAGCTGGAGCTGTAGCTTAGAAAAATACATTGCTTACTTCGAAACTCAAGCTTGTGTTTGGTGTATGACCTGAGATTTGGATAGCAAGCACATCCAAAATCTCTAAGATGAGTATAGTCATGTTCAAGTTTGAATAATTTAGCGTATGGGATGGAAAAATTAATGGAGGCTGAAGAAAATTTATTTATTAGGTACACAGTAGTTTGACAAGCCTCAATCCAATAATTTATGGGAAATTTAGATTGATCTAAAAGAGTTAGGGTTATTTCTATAATATGCCTATGCTTTCTCAAGACAACCCCATTTTGTTGGGGTGTATGTGGACATGAGATTTTGTGATGAATACCATGAGATGACAGAAACGAGGTGAAGGTATAAGATAGATATCCTCCTTCTCCATCAGTTTGTATTTGTCGAATTTTGGTAGAAAGTTGATTTTCAATGAAGCTTTTAAACTTAGAAAAGCATAGGAGCATATCTGATTTGAGTTTTAAGGGAAACAACCAAGTAAATTTCAAGTAATCATCTACAAATATAGCATAGTACTTAAAGCCATTTATTGACATAATTGGTGATTTCCAAAGATCACTATGAACTAACTCCAATGGAGAGTTTGTTACATGAGTGGAAGCAGAAAATGGAAGTTGCCTACTTTTACTTATTTGACATGAAATACATAAGATGAATCAAAACTAGCTGGAGAAGTTGGTAGATGATATGTGGAGCTTATTTTCTTTAGAATCTAGTCATTGGGATGTCCAAATCTCTAGTGTCGGATAGCTGAAGTGGTTATAGCTCCAACAAAGGCTACATGACTGTTCTTTTTATTAAAAAATTGTTGCTTCAACTTCACGGGATATAGACCATTTTCATTGGGTCCCTGTAGTAGAATCTCCCCTGTTGCATTATCCTTGACAAGAAAATAACTCTCAGTTAGTTTAAATTAGCAATTGTTATCTCTACAGAATTGTTATATAGAAAACAGATTAATAGAAGTTTTTGGGCAATGTAAAATATTTTTGAGATGAAGAATAGATTTTCATTTTCTGGTTTTGAAAGAAGAGGTGCTTGTGTGTGTGATATTATGACCACTACCATTTCCAATTGCAACTTGTTCATTTATTTTGTAAGGCTACTGAATGGTGAGGTTGTCCAATGAAGCAGAAATATGATTTTTTGCTCTACTGTCAGCTAGCCATTCCTCCTCTTCATGCATTGTATTGCTTTGAGCAACCATGGCTGCTAGTTCTTTGGGTGGGTGTCTGCCTTGAAAGGCATAGTCCATCCTGTGATAACAGTCTAATGCTTGATGGTTATTTCTACCACATATTTGACAAGGAAGTTGATTACCATACCTTTGTTTTGTTGAAGTAGGAGTATTTTTACTTTGGCTTGAATTTTCTCCATTGTTGTAATTCTTCTTGTAGTCTTTCTGTGTACTCGAGTGTTTGAAGAAGGGACCCTACTAAGTTCCACTATTTTCTTCTTAAAATGTGGACCTTTATGTGAGAAAAATGCCATAGAATTGTTGCTGTCACAACTGCTTGTTATTGCTCAAGAAGTTGCTCATGGCTGAGTAACTCAGATTGAAATTCTTCAATAGTTAAGGATCCACTTCTTGAAACAAATGAGAGAGAAGTGATAAAATGAGTGAATTGTGGGTTGAGTCCTCCCACAACATAGAAGATGAGATCATCATCTCCAATTGACTTTTCAACCAAAGCTAATTGATCAGCAAGGGTCTTAGCAGCATGAAGGAAGTTAGAGCAGCTTTTATTCCCTTGTCTGAGATTTTGCAGTTGTCTTCGAAGATGGTTGATGCGAACCCTAGAAGGTGGTGCATACTTGTTTGACAATGCTATTCATACTTGGTGAGAGGTGTTCAAACTATAAACAGTTGAAACTACCTTCTCAAAGAGAGTAGATATATGATTTAACTTAGAATGTATTGATCTTTTCTTTCCCAAACAAGGTAATCGAGATGAATTGTTGGATTTTTCTTAATAGAATTTGGTAGATGTTTTGGTGAAGAAGATTTTGTGCCTTCTATGATTCCTAGACAACCATTAGTGCGCAGGATTGAAAGGAATTGACAAACCCATATGAGATAATTGTTATCATCTAGTTTAGCGGAAACCAGATGAGCAATGTTTGGAATTGAGAAGGATGTTGCGAAACTAAGAGATGATTTGGCCATGGATTGTTGGTGTGAACCTTGGGGCTCTTATGCCACGAAAGTTTTCTAAAAGTAATGTTATGCAAAGCCAAGACACTTGGTTGTGTTGTATTGATTGATATAAATAGATGCTACAAGATAATGTTTGTTACATAATTTGAATTCAAAAGAATCATAACAGACTATTAATTACAACTGACTTTCTAATTACAAGTTGTTACAAACGGATTGTAATCTGTATCGAATCTCGAGTGACTGGATTAATCTGGGTCAAAATCTTAAGTAAATAAATCTATTTTAACACTTTCTCCAATCAATTGTTTCTCTTCTATAAGCAAGATATAAATTATTTCCAACTCATGGTCGAAGGAAGAGTTGTGTAGATGATGATGGAGTCCAAATATAAGTTCTAGAGATAAGAGAGTAAAGAATAAATAAAAGAGTGAAGAATATATGGATCGGGGTTAGAGGAAAAGCTTTTTAATTTTAAGAAAAAATCTTTAGAGCATCTACTATTGAGAGCATCCATTGCACTCATAAGTAATGTTTAAGGATAAACATTACTCATGAGTGTGATGGATATTCTTAAATAGTGGATTCTCTCTAGCATTGTTCTAATTTTAATTTATGTAAAAAATCGAGATTTAGAAGTCTATTACTTTGTTATAAAAAAAAAAGTATATTACTTTATGACGATACGGAGCGCGGAGATGGTTTGTTCTGATGGGCAATTGCCGGGGTTTCTGGGCTTTCCTCGACATTTCTGAGCATTCCCCAGTGAGTTCTTGCTCAGTTCCTCGAACCTCTCCACACAATTTCTAATCCAGGCGGTCTTTTAATCGAGCAAATGGGTACTCCAGCGTCACCAAATCTTGACGACTACTCAGCCGCTTCTACAGTCATCACGTTCGACCGCCCCCTCCCCTTGCTCCGCGGGCCCATCCGTGCCGGCCCCGCTGACGATCCCACTGCCGGGCCCTACCTCCTCGCATTCCGGGACTCCCGAGCCTGGACCTCCGCGCTCCAAGCCTGCCAGTCCAAAATCGTCCAGCAGTGCGAAAGCGGGGCAAGAATCGGGTGCGCCCTCTCGGCGTCCGACAAATGCAAACCCCCCTGGTGGCGCTCAGTGATCGGCCTGAAACCGACGGATCTAAGAGAACGAGAGCGGTGCGAGGAGCGAGAAATGGAGGGTTGTTTCGCGATGGCGAAGGAGAAGTGCATCGGGTTCGCGAGGGACAAGTGCGCGCCGCCTTTCCGAGATGCGCGGATTGCCGTCAGGGAAAGGCGGCTGATTCCGAAGGACCTTGGGAAGTTAATTTATTTGGCGTCGGTCCTGGATAGGAGTGCGTGGGTTGATTTGATTCTATTGGAGCAATTGAATTGTCGAGCGTTAGCTCCATCGAATTATAGGGCGAGTGAATTGCTCGGCTCTGATCCTGAATGTTTTGAAGTAGGTGGTGGGGGAAAAATCCGAAATGCTGCACTTGAAGCTGGTCCGCCGCAGAGGTAAGTTTGGATGAAATTCATATTTTTGTTTAAAAAGTTTGGATGAAATTCTGTTTTCCCTGATTTAGCATGAAAAAGAGTAGGAAAGATTTAAAGCGTGTTGGAGTGAAGAACATTGGTGTTTTGTGGTGGTAAGACGGATTAATTGGTCGCCACGGTTGATGAGTATTTATTGGCGTTTACCATGGAATAACTTGTTCAATTGTACTGAAACTTGAGGCGATAGGAATAATTTTAGTGATGAGTGTTTTTTTTTTAAATTTTTTGGATAAGTAAATTTTGATGACAAGTTGTGTGCTTTTTTTTTTAAATACAAAAATACTCATCCATCGTAGGACTTACTTTTTACATTGTATTTTAAAAAAGAAGCTCTCTGGGCAATCTGGCACCCGGATACTCTTGGACAGCTTTGCACATGAAGTTTCTGAGAGAAAATATTAGATCTATAGGAATAATCTCCTTCACAACCTTTCTACCTCCCTTTGGAGTCTCATTTTGATTTGTTGAGGTTGTTAACTACTCTTTGGGAGTCCTTAGCTATGGATGGTCTTTTGAGGCTATTACTTTTAGTGTTTTGCTTCATTCTTTTGATAATTGCGTTTTGCTTGATTCTTTTGATAAGTGCGTTTTGCTTCATACCATCTAACTAATGCCAGGAACTGAAAATGGAGTAACAGCCAACCTATAACCATGAAGATTGTTGCCTTTATAGTTCTCCACATTTTGCAGCATTAGATTCCAGAATGGTGTTGGTAATCAACATCAATATTTCCTATTTTGGTTGCACATCAATTGTATACCATTCCTTTATTTTGTTCCAATGTCACTTGAAATGACCTTATCCCAAAAAAAAATAAAAAAACGTTCACTTGAAATATGCACGTGTATTGTGTTGCAGCTTGTTGCATTTCTTGGTTGAGTTTTAGCAAGCCAATCATTGGGCGCGTGAAACTGTAGGAACCCAATGTACTGTTGGTTTTTTCCCTGCAATAAACTGCTTGTCAATAGGCATCATTCTTCTTTGATAGATTATTGCGACATCTTATGTAATAGCCCCCTCCCAGGTTGGGGTTGCCACTCACTTTTAAAAGAAGTTTCTTACAAACCGGGATAAAAGGTTCCATAAAATGAAAAAAAAAAACCAAACTTTATTAAATAAAAGAGAGTTATAGGTAGCATATAAAAAAAAAATTATCAATTCATGTTAATTCACAAAAGCACTCCCTGGTTAAGAGAGTTATAGTCTAGGCCCTTTTATATAAGTTGTAAAAGAGCATTTTCGATCACTTTTAGTTCATTTATATATTTACATGTATCCACCAATGGCCAGAACTTGATCCTCCTCCATGATGGGCATAACTAGGTGCACTGCTGGGGAGCCATTCCAGGCATTGCAGTCCACCCTTTATCTCTGGTACTGTAAATAATCATTGTTATGGCCACTTTTGGAAAAACATTCATTTCATGCATTAATTTATTTTTGTCCAATCTTGATCTTATCTTTTCCTTAATCTTTCCTTTTCCTTTCTCCTTTGCTTTCATTTTTCTATCTTTCATTCCTTTAATATACAATGATACAATATATATATATGATGGCAAGTAAAAGCATACAATTCATTCCATTGCATTCATCATGTCATATAATAACGATAGGGTACATTAACTTCTTACTTATCAAAAAATAAAAAATAAGAAGTTAATGATAGGGTACATGTAAGATGGGCTTCCAATGCACAGTCTATGCATTGTATATCTTTCACAACATGTACATATCATATAGCTTCGCTAAAACAGTATTTTTTGTTTACAAAATTAGCTAGAAGGGTATGATAATCATAGTTGCTTACCACTTAGTTTTGTGAAAACAATCAACAATCACGTCAACTAGCACCTGAACAACTCACATATATATCATAATATCAATTTCTATCTAAATGTTGATCCATTAAACTTGAAGACAGATCATGCCCTTGGTATGTAAAAGAAACACATGGTGTGCTACAATATTCTCAATGGTGTGTGTCAAAGTGACTGTTCTGTGGTTTAATACTATTTGTCCATTCACTAAGGTTCTTGCACATCAGGTAAAAGCTCTAAATTTTGATCCAATGATGTGATGTAACATGCATACTAACATATGGTCTGGAGGGTTGTATTAGGGTTTAACTCTAATGAGAGGAATTAATGAAAATCAGGTTCTAGGTCTCAGGTAAGTACTTTTGCTGCCAAAGCTTTTACTGATTTCCCTTTATGCTGTTAACATGGACAGCATCATGTGGCCATAGCTTGCTTTGAGTTTCTCAGTTAAGGTATGCTTATGTGTGTCCTTGTATAATGGCATGTGTAACCTGCATCGCATCCTATTTTAGGTGCTTTTTGAGGAATTTAGGTCCCCCCTCCCCCTTGCGAATATTGATTTTGACTAGATTTTTCATAACTAGAGGTTTGATTCATGTATCTCCAGTCTAGTAACAGCATTGTGATTGCCTTTTTGATGTGGTAAAGCATGTGTGTATACTATGTGATTCATTTATGAAATCATGGTATAAACTTTCAATATTATCAGCAGATTTGATGATTGGAAGATTCTATCTATATCTTTCTTACCTTATTTACATCAGCTGTACAGATTACTTTTCCTTTCTTAGCTTTGCTGAGAATAGCTGTAACTGTATAGTTATGTATATGTTATGAGCCCAATTATGTTGGGCCGGCCTGAGGGGCCTCATAATATTTCTAGGGCCTAGTTTAATTACAATAAGATTTAGTTGGTGTTTTTAATTACTTTATGTGATCTGGTCCATGGCCTTTATAATTTCCATAGTAGCTGATTATATTTCTAGAAAGGGGGAAGAATGTGGGGTTTCTTGAACCTTGGAATATTTTGTAGGAACCCTAATTTGGAGGAAGATGCCCCTCGAAGTGCATCAGCATGACTACGCATTTATCTAGCTTTTCTTTCATCTATTCCATTTCTGCATTCATCATTTCATCAAAGGTTTATTTGATCCCTTTATTCTTTTATTGCACATGTTTATCTATGGGACCCTTACAATTGGTATCAGAGACAGGTTTCTATTTAATGGAATTCTCAAAATGGTGAGAGGCATTTGGTCAATCTGATATAAGCATGACCAGTTGGCTCTCCTAGGCTTTGGAAATTGACAGATTTATTGGTCAGTCCATGACTTGGTGAGTTTGATGAGTATAGTCTATCCAATGGAGAACAGTAACTGAAAGTATTAGTTACTACACGAGCAATAAGTATTCTTTGAATCTTGAAGTTCTTGATTGTTGAAACTCAATAAATAGATGGAAAGGGATGCCAGAGTCTGAGGAGTGTTTTCTTGGCTATTCTTGGTTCTCAGATATTCAAAACTGTTGGGTTCTGCAAGGAGAAAAAGGGGTCACACTGCACAGAATCTTGGGGTTAATTTTCTTGAAAGAAAGTTGGGGTTGGATGAGAGAGAGAGGGGCAGCAGCTCCTATTGACCAAATATATAGATGCTAGGGTTTGCTGTAGTTTAAAATCTTGAGCCTTCTTGAGAGTGATAGGGTTTCTGCAGGGTTGTTTTTCTGAAATGACTCTTAAGGAACATAGGTTAAGTGACGGCCATTGGATAATTTTTAGGGTGTGTGCTACAGCTTTACTGGTGGTTAAAATATATTAGAAGACTTCTAATTGAAACTATTAGAAGATTTCTAATTAAACGACGCTTCCATGTCTGGGCATTCAATGATAATTATGCAGCCAAAATATCATGCCTATTTGTTAGGAACTCAATATAAGTGGGCCGAGCTTAATGACAGTATACATTTAGTCTTTCAATTGTAAGGGTTCTGTGGGTTTGAATGTAATGGAAGTAGCAGATGAACACAAAAATGTAAAAGCAAAAGAATGAATATAAAATAGATATGAATTTGTGTATGCACTTGAGGAAAAACAGATGAACAGTAATTAAAGATAAAAGGGATAAATGGATAATCACGCTTTGGGATATTCGAGGTCCTCAATTCCTCCCATCAAATTAACAAGCAGTTTTAACAATGATTTTTCAGATAACCAAACACTACCCCCATCCCTCCTACTTATTCTAATTCACCCAAGCTGTGGGCCAACTAAGACCATAGGCTACTCTACTAAGCTTACTAGGCCCAACAACAACTAACATTTAAACAATACAATTAAAATCAAAAGACTAAATGTATACTGTCATTAAGCTCGGCCCACTTATATTGAGTTCCTAACACTATTGATTTTGTTGCAGAACATAACAGGAATTCTATGCCCTTTATCACAGTTGCTAATGTCACTACCATCTGATCACTCATGTAGGCGATCCCCTAAAACCATCAGCTATAGCTGCATTATCCATGTAGTGTATTGTTTTCACTATCATCTCTATAACAGCTACTGATGCAAAGTTCAGTGCTACTGCACAACTACATCATTACTACTAATGCTTCCAAACTTTATGTCGCCACCATTAGCATGACCATAGAGTACCCTGAACTGTTTGTTCATTTCTTCACTCTCCTCCGCCCTCTCTTCCCTAAACTATCTACTAACTCATTTAGGCTTTCGTTTGATTATTAGAAATTATAATGAAAGGGGCTGTAATGAAGCTAGAAATTGCCTCGTTAATTTTTTATTTAGAAGTATTCTCGCTTTCTGTTACCAACATACATGCGTGCGTTGTCTGTGCCTGCATGAACTTGTGGATAACTTAATATTTAGTTAAAGAACCCCTACGGGTTGGCTCAAGTGGTAAAGGCCTTGGTTTTAGGGGTTATCGGACTTAGGGATTTTCCTCTTGAATTAACTGTGGTGCACTTGTGGAAAATTTTTGCCGAGAGCCTGTGCACCCCCTGAGATTAATCGGGACGCTGTGCCGAACACCTAGTGTCAATAAAAAAAAAATATATTTTAGTTAAAGAGACTTTAATACTGGATTATCTGTGGCTTTATGTATTCACATCATTGATCATGTTTGGGGTGGTCGAAAGCTTCACTTTTTGATAATGATTATGTTTTTCTTTTTCCTTCTCCTTAGACACTTTTTCTGGGTCTGGGAATGTGGGTGGCAGTAGCAGACTGGTGAGCTTCATTATGTTGTTGAGATGGATTTCAATCTCAATTTCTGGGAAAAACATAACCTGACCCAGAAGACGGGGGAATCTCAATTGGTCTGAACCTTAGAGGCTTTTAGGTCTTGATGGGGAATTAGTTTTCAATTTTTATTTTGGGTGGTTCGTTGCTGCTGCAACAAAACTGGGGAACTCGCTGTAGTTGCCTCTCTGTGCAGGCTGGATTAGGTACAGTCAGCATTAGTTCTTCAAATTTTGTTCAAGGTATTGCCTTTCGTTGGAAACTCAGGTGTATTCCACGGTTTTTTTTTTCCTTTTTGGGTTTTCCAAGTGGCAAGGTTAGGAAGCTAAATTTCAAACCAGCTTTATAGCCCTGTAAATTGGATAGATTCGAGTGGGCGAATGTCGAACTTGTTTCTTTTGGATAGTTATAACCTGCTTCTAGGCATAGGGCTTAAAACTTTTATTTTTGGCAAGGTTGGACATGGGCCTGGCTGTGCTGGACCCTGGTGAATCTTTATAGATATAATTTCTTTAACAATGCTACATAATCGCGAAAATGCAAATGCTTGAAAAAGAGTGGGGTGGACTATAAAAAAATTAGTTTTTTTTTTTTTTTTCATGTAGGGTTCTCAGCTGTATGAGCATTTGCATCCGGCTTCTTATATTTACCTTTTTAGCCAAATTTTGAAGAAAAACTAGTAAAACCATCTTGCAGCTGGCTTCTCATTTTGGAGAGCAACTTCAACGTTGATACAGTTGGCTTCCCAAACCGTAGCAAAGTTAAATGTTATTATTATTTTTTATTACTTCATTTTATTAAACATTTTATTCTCACAGTGAAAGATATTTTCTTTTTTCATTTTATACTCAATTAAATCAAAGATTTAGTCGCTTTTTATTTTGTGTTGTTTCATTTTATTTATAAAAAATGTATTGTTTATTTTGTTTAGTTATGCTTTTGTTATTATAAATGACCTATTTCAATCTTTTTTTTAACCATCAAACATTAATATACTTACATCATTTTTCAACGTTATTTGCAGACGACATCTGCCACACAATACGATAGTAACCCTTAATAAGTAAGTCCCTTCTGAAGTTTCCCGGCAGTTTCGTTTGCCAATTAAAAGGTCTATTTTATTCCTTCAAAAGTCATATTTGTTATGTTAATTCCAATTGCCAACTGCCTCAATTAAAAGATAATTTATAGCTATTTCATGGTAGTGACGTGTACGGGTTATACAAGAAAAACTATGCATATTATTAAATCTAGTAGTCCCATGGCTAAAAGTCATGCATTAGATAAGTATATTAAAATAAAATAGAAATTTGAGCATGGTTTCGGACGGTCTCGTTTGTTTATATAGATGAGGTCATAAAATGAGTTAATTTGAGATTATATTAAAAGTTTGAATAAAATATTGTTAGAATATATTTTTTAAATATTATTTTTGTTTTGAAATTTTAAAAAAATTTAATTATTTATTTTATTTTATATAAAAATATGAAAAAATTGTAAGAGATAAGTTTGAGAAGAATTTTCACAACAAACGAGGTAGTTGGCTTTTGGATTTGCCTCATGAAGTGGGTTAGGTGTACAAAGATTTCTATATAATTGTTGGTACCAACTAGGGCTACAAACGATCTGATCAAAGATGAGTTCGAGTCGAGTCGAGTCGAGCTGGACTCAAATAATTCGAGTTTGAGTTCGAGTCGAGCTGAGAGTTTACCGAGTCGAGTCGAATTCGAGCCGATCAAAGACGAGTTCGAGTCGAATCGAGTTATTTATCGAACTTTGTTTTTACTCTCTAACGAACGAGTCGAACTTAGTCGAGTAATTACTCGAGTTTCTTACTCTTTATAAATATTTGACTCAATAATTTTTTTATGAACTTAATACACTATTATTGTAAAGAAATAAAATGCTACTTCTACATAAAGTAATAAAATATATTACTTATACAAAATATCAAAAATAATATATATAACACAAAAAATATATATAATAAAAGAATATATGTAAGAATATATACAAGATTATATATATGTATATAGAAATATTACGAGTATTGTTACGAGCTCAAAACGAGTTTAATCGAGTTTATACGAATCTTGTTCATGAATACAAATCGAGTTTAGACGAGTCGAGTCGAGATTATACGAGTTTAGCTCATTTAATATTCGAACCAATATTAGTGCTCACGAACAACTCATTTATTAAACGAATCGAGTTCGAATCGAGTTTATACGAGTCGAGCTCAAATTGTTCACGAGCAGCTCTGTTTATTTGCAGCCCTAGTACCAACTGATATTTTACAAAAAAAGGTTGGTTGGATGTTTGGTTGCTATAGTCTCTCTGATATTCTAGTTTCTAACTTCTAGTTTCTAACTTCTGGTAAAATGATCAACGGTAAGGATTATTGGTCTGCCATTTTATTCCAGTATCGAGTGGGAGTAGGAGCCGAAAGCCCTTTTATTGTTGTGTTTGTCTTTTGCCCCATTTGCTGCATTCCACGACTATGAAACCATTGAAATGTAACCAAAAAATAAATGTGAAGACATAGAAAGAATCATTTGTGTTCCTGAACGTGACAAATGGTTTTTAAAAACACAAGTTTCTTGGTCAAGTTCAGAGCACATGATGTAGAAAGCTAAGTTTTTAATTTTTTCCATTCCATGGATAGGAAATTTCTGTGAGGTTTACAAGGAGAAGGAAGTCTTAAGTCGGGACAGTATTTAATTTAGCAGACATCGTTGGCAATTGGCCACCGAACAGAGGAAAAGACATTGTTTTTGTCGTCCTCGATGCATAGAAGTAAGCTGCCATCTGCACCCGAATTCAAAGGACAATGCACGTTGTCACTACTGCCATTAGCCTCATTGTCAATCACGATCCCACTGTCCACTTGGTTCTAAGATATTGTAAATATCAATGAAGGTGGAAGTTGCCCGGAAGTTGCACTTCACGGGCATGAAATGCGCAGATCTAGGTACCTTTGACTGGGTCAACTTTCACATGAAGTTTCGAGGTATGTTTCTTTCATTGATATATGAGCCCAGAAACATCATTATGATGGAAAATCTCATCTGTAATATAGCATTTTCCAGCCCGTGGAACACGATTCTGCACCGAACCACGACCGCCAAATGGGAAAAAATGGGAACTCACCGTTTGTTCTCGGAGAAACATATTCACCAGTAACTGGAAACTTGGAAAGTGGACTAACTCGACCAATTAAAGAGATATGCATGAAAGGACTGTTTGGTAGAGTAGATTTTTTTTTTTAATTTTTTTTTATTAAAAGTTATGGTGCAATTAAGGTCTAAAGCCGGTTTTTTATTCCCATGTTTTCAAATTTGATGAGAGTTGAAAATAATGCACCACAGATGAGGAGCCGCATTGTCTATTCGGATATGAGTTGAACTTATTTTAATTTATCTCAAATTTATTATTATATTTTTTTAAATTTTTATACAATATAAATTTTAATATAATGTTTTAAAATTCTAATATAATTTTTTAGAATTTTAATTTTTTTAAAATTAAAAAATAATATTTTATTTAATTTTTAAAATTTGTTTCATATTATTTTATCTAATTCCGAATCTAAACGACATCTTTGTCATCCTTGTTCAGTCAACAAAGTGAGGCTGCATGATGCAGCACGGAAAAATGGCCTGCCATGTAACTGTTGCCCAATTTCTAAAATGTACGAAACAAGATTGGGTTGAACCCCTCTTTCTTCTTTAGTTGGGTGACCGACCAATAAAACAAACGGCTCTTCGTCATATGTTAAAAAGAAAGAATATATGAGAATGCTAGAGATTTTTATTTGGGATCTTTGCAATGTTTTGGGTTTTGCCTCTATTTTTTTAAACTTTTTTTTTTTTACATAATTTTTATATTTTATTTATATGATTTTTTTA
This sequence comes from Platycarya strobilacea, assembly GCA_036898215.1. Lineage (NCBI taxonomy): Eukaryota > Viridiplantae > Streptophyta > Magnoliopsida > Fagales > Juglandaceae > Platycarya > Platycarya strobilacea. Next base: position 11,823,018 of record CM072553.1, read on the forward strand.
ACAACATTATTTGAAAATATTTATATAAAAACCATATAAAAAGACAAATAGAAAAAGAAAATCGAGAAGAAAGTAGAGATCCAAAGTAGGATCCCTAACATTTTTTAATATATATGTGGAAGAATTATTTGAAAAGTGATCAGGGCCATAGGAGTAATTTGAGGAATGATGGGAAAAGGCAGTCCGCTGTAGCATGAAAGTGTAGAAAAAAAAAAAAAGAGTAATATTAGAAAGTATCTACTATATATGAGCATTTATTATATTTATGAGTAATGTTTAAAGAGAAATTAGTGAGTAGTTTCTCTTAAGTATTATTGACGAGTATAATAAATACTATCAAATAGTGTCAAATAGTGAATGTATTAAAAAATTTTCCGAAAAGTTACCGGTGAATGATTCTTTTAAGAAAGTAGTTAAAAGTTTAAAAGTATATGAAGAAAAACTCTAGTTATTATCTCTACACAATATAGGTCACATTTATTTTATTTTATTTCTTATGTTTTTAATTAAAAATGTATTATATGGATTATGTATATGACAATTCAATTAGTTTAATAAGAATAAATTACAATTAAAAAATAAAACTAAAATATTTAGGCCTAGTTTATTTTTTAAATTTATCTCATCTTATCTTAAATTTATTATTATATATTTTTTAAAATTTTTAATATAAAATAAAATAAAAAATTTATCTTTTCTAAAATTTTAAAATAAAATTAATATTAAAAAATATATTATAGTGCGCGGCACTTCTCTGCAGTCATGTTTGTACCAACAACTTGCACCACACTTTAAGGTAGTGATCAGATCGAGATAAAAATTAAAAAATATATATATTAGTTGTTGGTACAAACATGACTGCAGAGGAGTGCCGCACACGTTTCCCATGCCCAAGGTAAGATGCATCTATTATAAGAATGGAGTTAGCCTTGTGATAGAATGAAGTTCTTTCCTGTCTGCTTCCAAATTCAATAATTTTCCCGATACCATGACAGGAAGCAATCGTTCGAGTTATGGCACGTTGCTGCTCGATACCATTACTAGTACTGCTACTATCATACAAGCCCAGAAGCGGTGGCGCATAGCAATCTGCTCCATCCGCTTCATGGTGTCCCTTACCAGAGAAATCAAATCTCAATTTTACTCTACAATTGCCATTCAACCAACCAGCTCCGACCATGTATTGCACCAACACATGATCACTTCTACACATAAAACCAAAGCTCAGAAGAGGTGGCGCATTGCTTGTGTCGTAATCTGTTCTGTCCAGTTCATGATTTCCCTTACTAAAGAGATCCAAACTGAAGACAACAGTCACGATTCTGAGATTTTGAAGTCTCCCTTTCTCACTGCCCTCAAAGTTGAACCAAGCAGCTCCAAGCATGGTGAAAATGAACGTTTGCCAGGCTCCTTTGACCCCACCATTGATCAATTCACTCTCACAGAAATTGTGAAAGAAAAAGATTTGGCATCTCTTCTCAGGCTCGGGGGCGTCGGAAAGATCATCACTGCTCTCAATACTGACCCTGAGAGTGGAATCTATGGCACTGATCATGAAATTGGCATGCGGCATGAAATGTTTGGTACAAACACTTACCGCAAGCCTCCTCCAAAAGGGTTCTTATTTTTTGTGGTGGATGCTTTCAAAGACACCACCATTCTCATCCTACTGGTCTGTGCAGCCCTGTCCCTTGGTTTTGGCATCAAGACACATGGAGTGGAGGAAGGCTGGTATGAAGGGGGAAGCATTTTCGTAGCCGTCTTTCTAGTGGTGGTTGTCTCTGCCCTCAGTAACTACAGACAGGAGAGGCAATTTGATAAATTATCAAAACTAAGCAACAACATACAAGTTGATGTTCTTAGAGATGCACGTCGCCACAAGATCTCCATCTTTGATGTTGTGGTTGGAGATGTCATCTTCCTGAATATAGGCAATCAGATTCCAGCTGACGGATTGTTTGTAGACGGACATTCTTTGCTGATAAATGAGTCAAGCATGACAGGTGAAAGTGATCCTGTTGAAGTAAACTCCACTGAGAACCCGTTCTTGTTCTCTGGTTCTAAGGTGGTGGACGGGTATGGTCGAATGCTGGTTACATCTGTTGGCATGAACACTGTTTGGGGCGAAATGATGAGCTCAATATCTGGTGATTCCAATGAAAGGACTCCATTACAAGCAAGGCTAGACAAATTAACCTCTTCCATTGGTAAGATAGGCCTTGCAGTTGCTTTTTTAGTTCTTGTGGTCTTGTTAATCCGTTATTTTACTGGGAACACAGAAGATAAGTATGGAAGAAAAGAATATAATGGTAGCCAAACAGATTTAGATGATGTATTCAATGCTGTAGTGCGCATTGTTTCTGCTGCAGTCACCATTGTGGTAGTGGCAATTCCTGAAGGATTGCCGTTGGCTGTCACACTAACACTTGCTTACTCCATGAAGAGAATGATGGCTGATCAGGCAATGGTCAGAAAACTTTCTGCCTGCGAAACAATGGGTTCAGCAACGATTATCTGTACAGATAAAACTGGTACTTTGACATTAAATGAGATGAAAGTGTCCGAGTTCTGTCTTGGTCAAGATTCCATCGAAGAATATTCTACACTTGTAAGTGCTGCAAATGTTGTTTCATTATTACACCAAGGAGTCGGTTTGAACACAACTGGAACTGTCTACATACCTGCGTCAGGATCTGGACCTGAAATTTCTGGCAGTCCAACTGAGAAAGCGATTCTCTCTTGGGCGATTTTGGAATTGGGTATGGATGTGGAAAAGCTAAAGAAAGGGTATAGAATTCTTCACGTCGAAACCTTCAACTCTGACAAGAAACGGAGTGGGGTTGCAATAAGGAGAAGTGCTGATAACACCATCCATGTGCACTGGAAAGGAGCTGCTGAGATAATCCTAGCAATGTGTTCAAGCTATTATGAAAGTAGTGGGACTATGAAGTGCCTAGATGGAGATAGGGTTAAGATCGAGAAAATAATCCAAGGTATGGCAGCTAGTAGCCTTCGATGTATTGCTTTCGCTCATAAGGAAATATCAGAAGAAGAAATGGGATGCCACAAGGACGAAAACAAGAATCAACTACAAACAGAAGGCTTAACCTTGCTAGGGATAGTTGGTCTCAAGGATCCATGCCGACCAGGTGTCAAGAAAGCAGTGGAAACTTGCAAACTCGCTGGAGTGGAGATCATGATGATCACAGGAGACAATGTTTTCACAGCAAAAGCTATAGCTACAGAATGCGGTATACTAGACCCTAATCACCAAGTAAATGGTAACGAAGTGGTAAGTGGTGCTGAGTTTCGAAATTATACGCATGAAGAGAGAATGGAGAAAGTCCAAATGATCCGTGTGATGGCAAGGTCATCCCCATTTGACAAGCTTCTAATGGTACAATGCTTGAAACAAAAAGGCCATGTGGTTGCAGTCACTGGAGATGGCACGAATGATGCGCCTGCATTGAAAGAAGCTGATATAGGGCTTTCCATGGGCATTCAGGGTACCGAAGTGGCAAAGGAGAGCTCAGATATTGTTATCTTGGATGATGACTTCGCTTCTGTTGCCACAGTTTTACGTTGGGGACGATGTGTTTATAATAACATCCAGAAATTCATCCAGTTTCAATTGACAGTGAATGTGGCAGCTCTTGTTATAAACTTTATTGCAGCGGTTTCTGCTGGAAAGGTTCCCCTCACAGCAGTCCAATTGTTGTGGGTAAATCTCATCATGGACACACTAGGAGCTTTGGCTCTTGCTACAGAGCGGCCTACTAATGAGTTAATGCAGAAGTCCCCTGTTGGTCGAACAGCGCCTCTAATTACAAATATCATGTGGAGAAACCTCTTAGCCCAAGCCTTGTTCCAAATATCAGTCCTCTTGACTCTCCAGTTCAAGGGTGAGTCTATATTCAATGTTAACGAGGAGGTAAAGGATACACTTATTTTCAATACATTTGTTTTCTGCCAAGTTTTTAACGAGTTCAATTCAAGAAGCATGGAAAAGCAGAATGTTTTCAAGGATATTCATAAAAACCATTTATTTCTTGGAATTGTGGGTATTACAATTATTCTTCAAGTTGTTATGGTGGAATTTCTGAAGAAGTTTGCAAATACGGTGAGATTAAATGGGTTGCAGTGGGGAGTTTGCATTGCAATTGCAGCTGTATCTTGGCCAATTGGCTGGATGGTGAAGTTAATAACTGTTCCAGATAAACCGTTCCTCAATTCTGTTAAGAGAGCAGAAGCGAGAGTCAAGAGAATATTGCGGTTGTTTAATCGAAGGGGACCCTCTTCCTGGAGGCTTGGAACTGGATGTGGAAAAAAGGTAAGGGCCTAAATCACAACATGCGCAAGTTGCTTTTTTAAGTGGCTTTATAGAATTTCAACATTTTCTAGTTGTTTTCTTCTTTAAATTAGTTGATATAATATTAGAGTTATGCTATACATTTTCATCCCACTCTCATTCCACCGTGTTGACATGGTATTATCCATCAATCATTAAATCAATTTTTGTTTTTTCAGATAAAAAATTCAAGAGCTGATGGATAATTACACTCCAACACAGTAGGATAGTAGTGAGAAGAGGGTGTAGTATGCAGTATTTTTCAAAGTCTTAAACATCCACTCTAAAGCCACTGAGAATGTAAATTTGCTCATGTGTCTGCTTGGTGTCCCAATGCTTTTATCAGCCGGTTTTAATCCCCAGGTTGATGACCTAAATTAAGCTCCAAACAGCTAATCCCAAGAATTGGGTTGACGAATGACAAACTTAGTGACAAGAAAAAATATTTATGCAATGTCCACACCCTACCTTCTCCACCAGATAGTCACCAAGATGCTTAGTATATATAGTAAAGATGAGGACTTTCAAAGTGATACTTGGTCAGAAGGAGGGCTAAATTTCGACCAGAAATCAGTGTGAGAGCAACCTCTCTTTGTTGTTGATGAAACAAGTAGTATTGAAGCAGTTTAGGTGGAGGAGATTACTCGAACTATGACCGACTATAGACAAGTCAACCATGATGGATTGAGATTCTCGCAAATTCATTATCTAGATAATAAGTTTCTCTCCAATTCTTTATCCGAATTGCGCTTCTACATGGCTGCCATACTGGCCGGGGACCCAGTACGGACAGCATTACAAAGTTGATCATCCACCATGGTATTTCAACCACATGATTGGTGATAAGAAAACTACTAAGCATGTCCAACTGTCCAAGTATAAGTGCAGCAAGTTAGTGATGACGAATGGCGAACAACACAGGTGATGCATGTGTATTTTAGAGAGGATGAGTATGGTGTTAGTGGGGGATAATGTGTGAATGTTTTGGCTTGTGAAATTATCAAGTTTAGCAATTCTATAGCGTTACCAATTTGTATATTCGCGAGTTTAGCAAGTTTGGTGTGGTTTGTAATTTGTATGAGTGGTGACTAATATTATGTGACTGTTGTACCATGTATTATTTTTCATTGTAGTTTCTAAGGGGATTTTATTAATCTTGAAAAAGTTTGTTACAAAGATAAGAAGAATTAACTTCGTTTAAAATGAGGTTCAAGGGACAAGTAAGTTGGACTTCGACATTCTTGCGTTTTGATTAACTTCTATGAATGTTCCCTCAAATCCCATATGAATTATGAAATGTCCAAAAATAAAATTTGGAACATTTGTGGCCTTAGAGTTACGTGGGTTATGTTCACACCACTTACCATAAATATGAGAAACTTGGCCTAAAACAAATAAGCATATCTTTCTAAAATATTCAGAAGGCTCAAATGACGGTGGTAATATATGGTGAACATCTTAATGGAGGAATGATGGGAATAGAATTGCATGAATTTAATTTATTGTTAATGATTTTTCAATATTGTAAAGTAAAGAAACATCTTGAGCTTTTTAAGCTCAAAGAACTTAAGGGAGTTACACCATCTTTTGGTGATGGTAGAGGATTATCACATCTTAAAATCGTAAAAGATAAAAGTGACTTTTTTTTCTAATATAAGTTTATTATAATAAAGTGACTTACAAGACTCTCAGGTATGTAGAAACGAGCGTAGAAATTATCCTCATTCTCATTGTAAGATTGAAGGGAAATATTGCATGTATGTTTCGTATAGGTTTGTGCAAATTTTTGAATATTTCGACTCCATCCGAATTCCGCTCCGATTTCAACTTTGTCAGAGTCAAAGTGTTCAAAAATTAGAATCAGAATTAAAGTAGTTCCGAATATTAGTTATATTAGATCTCGTTAAAATATTGAATTTGTTTCTTCTTACCCTTACTCTTTATATTTCCTGTTGTTTCATATTTCGTTTATATTTTATATTGTGTATTTATTTTATAAGTATTAATTTTTTTTAATATTACCCAATTCACCCCCCTCTTGTGTTAGTCATTTGAACAACATCATCATTTTCAGCAATGTCTTATTCATTATTGCATCAATCATTATGCTTCTGTGAGGTTGAAACCAAATTAAAATATGCAACGACTACAAAAAAAATTAGGACGACCGTTCTTAGGATGTACAAAGTACAACAAAGAGGTATGTACATTAGTTTGACTTTTATTAAACGTTTTTTTATGTGTTCGTCAATATGTTGTATCTTCTAATACATTTCATTTGTATGCAATAGATGTTCAGGGATTACTATATTGCAACTTTTTCAAGTGGGTAGATGTTAATTTAGTGATTGAGTTCCAACATAAAAAAAGATCCAATGAAGTTCTCGAGAAGAAGAAAGAGCTTGAGACGATACTTGAGCATCTTGAGAAGACACAAATTGAGTTACAGAAAATAGTTGATCAACTCGAGAAGTTGCCGATGGTGCTATCCAATAGCTACGATGAGGCGTTGAAAGAATTGGTGCGTGATGCACAAGAAGTTGAAAATAGACAATCACGCACACTGTTTTGAATTTATTGGAGTTTTGCTTTAGTGGTTACATTTTACCTGATAGTATTTAAGTAATTTATGTCCTATGTTTTTATTTTGGACTTCGGCACTTATATATAAGCATATTAGTTAAGTCTTGACATTTTCTAACTTTGTATGGATGTCAACGCAAGTTGTTTGATCACTTCTTTTGATATGTTGAAAGTGGCAATAGGTGATGGGAATGTAGATATTTAAATCATTTTCTGACTTTGTATGGATGCCAACGCAAGTTGTTGGAGAATGTTAATGAGGTTGTTTATTATAAGCTTCCTTGTTAATGGGACAGGTGTTGTATATTGAAGCTATGATATTGAGTGATGGCCTCGATAAATACCTTTTCAACTTCTCATATCATGTTGATGTAATTTATCAAATTTTGACCTTACGGGCTGCAAATCAGGATTTACAAGAGCCGTGAATTGTTGTGAACTGCAAATCAGAATTTACAAACAACAACGTGAATTACATGGACTGCAAATATGGATTTCAGCTAAAATTCTCCTTCAGTTGAATTGTTGATGTTCAGGTATTAACAAACAATAGTAGATGTGTGTCTATACTGACTATTAACAAACAAGAGCTGGTACCCAATATTTGATAAAAAACCTGCATCATAAATGTATTAACAAACAAGAGCTGATACACAATATTTGATAAAAAACCTGCATCATAAATGTATTAACAAACAAGAGCTGATACACAATATTTGATAAAGAACCTGCATCATAGTTACCACTTAAATGTGAAACACAATTCAAATAGGTAAACAATTCTGACTTTGCATCTTCAAAAACTGATTATTCCAGGATGTCTATATAAAAAATATATATAAAAGTTTAGACGAATCAAAGTTTTATAAAAAATATCATAGGAATGTCTATACCGAGCTATGTAAAAAACTAATTCCACTTACAAAAATCTTAACCATTCCAACTATACTTCTTGAAGGAAAATGCCAACTAGCCATGGAGGAACCCTCAAAATGTGTGGCTCAAAAAGTGAAAAATAATGACAAAACATGAAAGAACCTTTACAAGTGCTTAACAAGAATTAAAACCCCGAACCAATTTTCTTCACTATAAATCTCTTTTCACCATTCCTCTTAACATTTGAAGGCAAAACATTCCCAATGCTCAGCAAGATGCAGCCCACAAAGCTACTAAGTTTGTTGCAGACTTCCTCTCTTTTAAGCAAGGTGTTGAATCCATAATTAATAAATGCTCACAACCAATGCATAAGCAAGTTAACTAGGTGACTTACAAGTGCTCAACAGAATGTTATTATTTACTAATAACAAAAACACCTATTGTTTTAAACCTACCCACACAATCACAGTGATACCAAAACATCTTCCAAATTGGAAAATAACTTGATAATAGAGTAATATGAATTTTTCATCCAGTTTAAACTTGTCTAGATTAAAATTTTTAAGACAAGCTGGCATTATATATATATATAATTTCCTTCTAATCAACCAACTTATTAAAACTAATTCAAAAACATGACATTACCACCTGTAGGATGCAGGGATATTAGTTGGCAGCAGGGCTCGGTGACCACGCAAACACTGGTCCAAGTAACCGTGCATGTCATTTGGGATGTTTGGACATGTTGATGGTATGTCCTAGCAGGAAAATGGACAAGTTATTGAAGTATTTAACCAAATTAAAATATCAATTAATCTCGAATTCAATATTGATATATTTATATTAGATGATCTAATATATTGCAGATGGAGAATTTGAGCTAGATGGTCTTGACGTAGATAGATACCCTTTCTCATTTCCCATCTTAAGAGGGAGACAAATACATGTAATAAACTGAGTCACAAACATGAAGAGGAAAATATCAGAATTTTATGCATTGGTTCTTATTAATATTAATACATAAGTCATTATGCAAGTTCATATGTCAATTTGTTACTTCTTTTAAGTTGCAATCCTACACCTCTCGAATACTCTTGCACCAACTAGGAGAAAATTTGAATTATTATTACCATCACTAGGATTGGTTATTCGGAAGTTAAAATAACTAATGTCCATGTTGATAATACTAATACAAGGTTTATTTATAATTTATTGGATTTGGATTTGGAAAATGTGTAAAGGTTTTTTTATTTGGATGTTGAAATCAATTCATAGCAATCTACTCAAGTCTAGTCTTAAAACTTGTATTATTCCAAGTCCCAACATAACATAAACCTTGTATTATTCCAAGTCCCAACATAACAAACCAAAACACACTAAAGAGTAGAATTGCTAACATACCAACTACTAAATATTTACTAACAGAGGGACAAAAGAGTTAGGGAAAAAAGTTTCCTCTGTTTCACTAAACTTAGCCTACGTAAACGGTTTTTACAAAAGAGTTCTATTATAAGTCAAATAGAGAAAAGAACACTAGTAGTTTTTTAAGACAATCTACCACTAATGTGAGCCCTAAATCATCCATGTGTATAAAATGAGCCCTAAATCGTCCATGTGTAAAGAATGAGCCTACGTAAACGGTTCTTACAAAAATTGTTACTCGGCAGTTCGTCTGTGCAAAGGAAAAATTTTTGAAACTGAAATTTGAATATATCTGCATCAATGTAAAAAGAATGAGAACAACTAAAAAGAAATAAAGGAAAAATCACAACTTGAAGAACCGAATGACAGGTGAACCTGTCTCTATCCAAACGCACGACAGAGAAGCAGCAAACCTTTGTCCAAACCCACAATGTTGACCGCGGTAGGGCAATGGAGTGATGACAGCAACTAGTCCGGTAGATGAAGACGAAGAAAAACAACTGAAAAGAAATAAAGGAAAAATCACAGCTTGAAGAATCGAATAACAAGCAGGGGCGGACCCAGCTTAGATGAATAATTATATGTATTTATTATATGTATTAAATTATAATAAATACATATAATTAGATATATATATATATATATATATAATTAAAACTCTCTTTCAAATTAAAAATAAATAAAAATTACCCCCTCCAAATTTTTTTTATTAAAATTATTCATCTAAATCTTAATATATATTCATTTATATTCTAACTTTTAGTTTCACTTAAACTTAAATTACAACTTATATAATCTTACAGTTACTCAACTAACAATCTAACTCTAATAAAAAAATTAATAAAAAAATTGATTATAAATTTATATAATTGTAAAATTAATTGATTATATTTACTTATTTAGTTTCAGTCTAACTTGTATGATTATGAGATATAGTTTGTTAAAAATTTAATAGCATTACATCATTACTTATTAGAAAATTTTTAAATTTATTCTTAATCTATAATTTTTTTTTAAATCATAAAAAAATATGAGCAAGTACTTAAAAATAAATTTTTTTTTAAAGAAAAAGACGTGAACAATTCGAAAATTAATATACATTTAGAGAGTTCGTTAATAACAAAATATGACATTTTTATCACTGATGATCATCCTTATAACATTTATATTTATTATATATTTTATCGATCGTCCCTCCCAAATACAAAATTCTGGTTCCGCTCCTGATAATAAGGGAACCTATCTCTGTTCAGACGCATGGCGAAGAAGCAGCAACCTCTATCCAAACCCACAAAGTCGATTGCAGTAGGTGTTGGAAATCAACACGCAATTGAAGAAGTTGGAGGCTTCTGAAAGACGGCACCGTCAGTAGCAGCTGGAAGGTAGACGCCGCCGAAAAATTCAAGAAAATAGGCCGCCGGAATCTTCACATTATTTCTTTCTCTTATAAATACATGTAAGATTGTAATGAGAAAGTAGAGTTTGAGGTGAGGTTCATTGGAGAGATTAGAAGCTGTGAGAGTTGAGAGAAACCATTGTAAATAATTAGTTTGTTGTTTAATACAAATTCTCCTCTGTGTGTATGTGGACGTAGGTTAAATTGGCCGAATTACGTTAAATTCTGGTCTCCATATTATTTGTGAGTTTCTGCCGATCCCAACAATAGGGCAATGGAATAATGACAGCAACTAATCTGATAGACGAAGACGAAGTAGATGAAGAAATGGTTTAGCGTTCACCTTGGCATAAGAAAGAAGATGAGGCAAATGAACAAATGGCGTGCGAAAGAAGTCTTCCCTCTACTCCCTATTTCGTGTGTTTCTAATTTGTTTTTTTTTAAATAAATAAATTAATTAAGTTACGTCAGTCGGTTTCACATGATTACACACTTAACAGTTTCCTATTGCACTATTGTTCTTTTTTAGTTAGGAGCACTAGTATTAATTTATGCATTTGCATATTTTTTTAGTTAGGAGCATTAACAAATTCATTTTGTCATATGCATATGCATATATAAAACTCTCACATCCATTTATATAAATTTAAGGTAAAATAATAATAAAATATTATTTTACTTCAATTTCTTACTTTTTCAAATCATATATGAGATGTATTTCATTAATATACATATATATATATATAATACTGGAATGCTAATATATATATAAAATTAAAACGTTAACATGTATGCATATATATATAACTTATATAAAAAATATATATAACTTATATATATATAAAACTGGAATGTATTTTTTTATAAATATATATATGGTTAAATTAACATATATATATATATATAATATATAACTGGAATATATATAAAATTGGAATACATATTTTCGTAGATAAACAATATATGGTTAAATTAACATATATATATATATATATAATATATAACTGGAATATATATAAAATTGGAATACATATTTTCGTAGATAAACAATAGAAGGAGAGAGAAAAAAATATTAAAATATATTTGCATAAGTGAACAGTAACTCTTCAAATATTCATAATTACTATACATAACTATGCAAATATTTACATATGCATATTTCAATGTGGAGACTTTTTAGTCCATATTACATATATGCAAATATGGGTTTGCATATGCATATGTATAGACCAATGCCAATATTCTAAGTAACCCACCAATAAAACAAATGGCTCTACGTTATGTTAAAAAGAAAAAATATATGAGCAATGTTAGAGATTTTTATTTTGTAATCTTTACAATGTTTTGGATTTTGTTTTTTTATTTTTATTTGTTTACTTTTGTTTACATAATTTTTATATTTTATTTTTATACTTTTTAACATCTTAAAATATTTTTTAAAAATATAAAATAATCACAATATTATTTAAAAACATTCATATAAAAATTACGTAAAAAAAAAATCTGAAGAAAGTAAGAGTTCCTAATATTTTTAAAATTTTTTTAAAATATATATACTAGAAGAATTATTTGAAAAGTCATCAGGGCTATAGGAGTGATTTGAGGAATGATGGGAAAAAGGCAGCCGCTATAGCATGGAAGTGTGGAAAATAACCGATGAATGATTCAATAACTCCTTAAAGTATAAATAGTATACTGTGTTAAAGTATAAAAAGAAAAACCCTAGTTATCATCTCTGCACAATATACGACAAATTTATTTTATTTATTATTTTTTTTATTAAAAATATGTATTATATGGATGATGTATATAACAATTCAATTAGTTTAATAAGAATAAATTAAAATATAAAAAAAATTAAAATATTTAGGCCTTATTTATTTATTTAATTTATTTTATCTTATCTTAAATTCATTACACTTTTTTAAATTTTTATATAAAATAAAATAAATAATTGTTTTTTTTTCAAATTTCAAAATAAAATTAATATTAAAAAAACATATTATAATATTATCATAGCTATATAGCAGCAAGCAAATCATGTGGAGATGCTTTTGCTGCAACAACAACAGGAGAGGTATTTGCTCAATTACCTCAAAGAGATGACAACAAATGGAGCTCTCACGATGCATCAGCGGAACCAACCATCCCAATTAGGAATCGTCAGCTTATTCTTTACTTAGATAGTTCTAATGATTTTGAATCTTATGTTTTTGGAACAATTGCTTTGTGTGCAATACAAAAGGTTTTATTAGAGGTATAATTAGTCTGACTTGATCTAGTTTTGTATAAATTTTATAATTAAACTGGTATATACCAATTTTGAAATTTTAAGAACAGGTATAGGCTTGATGCACTATCGAAATTTGAACATTTGATTTTTTCAATTTTGATTCAATCTTGTCCAATTTTGCCCATTTTATGGGCTACCTATGTTAATAATAAGATGCATTATACTAAATAATTGGTCTATTTATATTATAGTATAAGTACATTATTTTATAATAATTAACACATACTATTATAATATTGAATGTAACTATAGTTTGCATAAGTTTTAGACTCTTTATATAAGTATATATGATCAAATATATAAGAATTACATTTACAAAAAGAATATACATTATAATTTATTATGCCAAAAATCTAAGATTTTTTTATGTTATATTAATTTTACATTGTTGAATATCAAATCAGTATTATTTTGATTTGATATTATTATGATTTGATATTATTATGATTTGAGTTTGAAAATGATCAAATTACTTTGATTTGATTTTCACAATATTAAAAATATTCACCTTGTTTTATCTAAATATAATTTTTCTATAAATATGAATGTATATCTTGTATTCAGCATTAGTTCAAAAAGAAAAGATGTAGTCCTCAAAAGTTTATAATTTTTCTATAATTTAAGGATAAACTTATGTCAACTGAATGGGTGCTCTCTGAAGCTTTATCTATGCAACAGTTGTGTAAGTCAATAAAAGCAGAAACACAAAATAGGGTTGGCAGACTTACTAGATGGCTTCCTCCTACTCATGATGTTGTAAGGTACTACATGTGGATGGAGCTATTTTCCATGAACAAGGTACTGCAGGTGTGGGATTGGTCTTACGAGATAGGAAAGGAGAGGTCCTTATGGCAGTTTCAAAAAAGGAGTTGGCTGTGAGAGATTCATATGAAATAAATTTGATTGTAGTTTTGAGAGGTATGCAATTTTGTAACTTTTAGGTCTACAAGAGCTACAGTTGCTTCTTCTTTGATGAGGCATATAGTCAAGGATATACAATAACTAATGCAATGACTTCCTCGATGTTCTATTCAGCATGTTTTTCGAGATGTTAATGGAGTGGTTCATAAACTAGCAAGCTGGTTAGCATGGAGTGTCCATGACTTACAAGTTCGGTGTGATGTTCTTCCTATTTGTATTCAGCAACCAGTTTGGGTTGATCAACAGCTGTAATACTTTGTTGTTATTAATGATAATTTGATGTTTTCTATTAAAAAAAAAGTAATAATAATCTAAAATTGCTGTTAGGTCCATGGAGAGCGTGAATGTTTGTGGGAGAAAATTTCGAGCAAAATGTCAACTAACGGCTGCAACTGCGAGTACATACCACTGCTGTCCAACATATAAGGTCAGAATTCACAAACATTAAAACTATAGCTCGTAACCTTGTAACTATAGCTCATAACCTTAAAATATAGCATTTAATATGCACTTTAGTCTCAAGGATGAACCACGAAGCCCTTAATCTCATCATTTTCTTGAGTAATCCTCGGTTTATCCTTTACTTCACATCCTCATTAACTTCAAGAACATGACTCAAAAGCCATTGAGGTCACAAATTACATCCAATTGCATAGCCCTACACTTTATAACTTACATCATCCAATCCAATTCCATTTCACTTCTACTTCTCAAAGATAATTAAGTTTCCATGCATTACCTTAAGATATCCAATACATCATTGTAAACTTCACAATACAATCCAACTACACAATCCAACCCAGTCAATGCATAACACTCTTTCTCCATTCATACACCATTCAACCCAGCTCTCAAATATTTAACAATCCAAGACCAAGCATAATTGTACAATTTCAAATTTTACTTTAGTGCTTAAACACAGCACATTCATGCATAAAAACAAATTCTACATACCTATAAATACGATCTTTCCAACTAAGTAATAGCATCAAGCTCCTATATGTTTTCAGTTCAAATTTGGCTAGTTTGGCATGCAGGTTGGCAAGGTGTTGCGGTAAAGTGGAGTTTAACTGATGTAGGAGTTGTTGTTGGCTGCTGGTGGTGGTTCAAGGCACGTATAGCAGTTGTTTGGTGATGTTCGGGTGGGCCTAAAAACAAAATTGGCTAATCTATTACATTCTTCCATGTTGGAACCGTGATATATAAAGAAGGGAAGATCAGAGGGAATGAGATTAAAATAATAGAGGAGGCGAAGGAGGACTAAGTTGTGGCCATGAACTAGAGTACTAGTGTGAGAGGCTGGAGAAGAAGCTTGGGTGCACATTGTGTTTCACACGTACCGCAAGGTCTCCTTGGACAAATGGGGGAGTGGACTGGTGAGCTTCATTTATGTTGTTGAGATGGATTTCAATCTCAATTTCAATTTCTGTGGAAAACATAACCTGACCCAGAAGATGGGGGAATCTCAATTGGTCTGAACCGAAGAGGCTTTTAGGTCTTGATGGGAATGATATTAAAGCTCTAGAGCCAAATAGTTTTCCATTTTTTTTTCTGTTGTTTCGTTGCTGCTGCAAAAAAACTGGGGCGCTCGCTGTAGTTGCCTATCTGTGCAGGCTGGATTAAATACAGTCAGCATTAGTTCTTCAAATTTTGTTCAAGGTATTGCCGCTCTTGTTTTGTTTTTTTTGTTTTGTTTTTTGTTTTTTTGTTTTTTTGTTTTTGTTTTTTTTTTCGAGGAGGAAAAACAATCCATTCATTAATAACGGGCATTACAAATGAAATTTAAAACATACATTACAAGTTAACTAAACGACGATAACTTCCAGTACACTAAAAATGACTGACATTTTCTAATCCTAACTGTAAAACTTTCTAAAACAAATTTTAAGAGACAGCTCTAACTATGTTCTAAGACAGAGTAACAACCAACTAAACCAAACCACAATTTCGTACTAAAACGGACTAAGGACAAACTCTAAGGACTACAAGTCTTAAAGACAAGATTTATTTATTTATTTAAGACTAACATACATAAATTAAAACTAAACTGGGAGAATCAGATCCTAGTGATCCGTTTCAACCTTAGAATAATTTAAAATGACAGCATAAGGGACCACCACTGTCAGTAGAAAGAGCTGAACGACTAGCGTCGGTGCTCTAGGTGCTATAGCCTTGTGCGTGGCTATGATAGATCTCTCCAGTGATAGCGTATGGGGAGCAACCGCCTATGTTAGAAACTCAGATGTATTGCTCGATTTTTTATCCTTTACTTTTTGGATTGTCTAAATGGCATTGTTAGGAGCTAAATTTCAAACCTACATTATGGCCTTGTAAATAGGATAGATTCGAGTAGGCGAATGTTGAACTTGTTTTTTTCTCTTTCATTGAAGTGCAGCTTTCAGGTAGACCTGCCTTCTAGGTATAGGGCTTAAAACTAATGTTTTATATACCATATTGGTAGGTGTACCGCTTAAAGTATTGGAACAAAATATTTCGATACCAATAGCGTTTTGTGTATCGTTTCGAAATAATATATATAAATAAATTATATATATAAATATATATATAAATTATGTTTCAAAATAATAGTCAATATATAAATAAATTATATATATAAATATATATAAATATTTTAGTCTGATTTGAGGTAAAAAAAAAATAGCAAGAAATAGAGAAAAAAAAATTCAAAATTTGGTACAGTTGAAATAGAGCCTGAAATATTGGCCGGTACGGCTAGTACCGGTAGGTACGACCAAAATATTTGCCGAAACAAAACAACAGTATTTCTGTACCAGTTCACTAGCTGGTACGACATATTTTGGCCGTATCGGCCGATACAATACGAAATTAAAAACTTTACTTACCCCCCCCTCCCCCCAAAATTCTTCAACAATATTATATATAGTTGTAAAATACGTAAATGTAGTGCAAATACTTTGAAAAAGAGTGAGGTCTACTATTAAAAAGTAATTTTTTTTTTCATGTAGAATTTATATTTACTCACTTTTTTAAAGTGATTATACAACATTTGTATATTTCATGACTGCAAATATTATTTTTCTAAATTTCTTTAGTTTAAAAGGTGCAAATGAAATTCAGCAGAATAAGCATTTGCATCCGGCTTCCTATATTTACCTTTTTAGCCAAATTTTGAAGAAAACCTAGTAAAACCATCTTAAACTTCAACTTGCTTCTCATTTTGCATCCGGCTTCCTATATTTTCCTATATTTACCTTGCAGCTGGCTTCTCATTTTGGAGAGCAACTTCAACTTTGCTACAGTTGGCTTCCCAAACCGTAGCAAAGTTAATGTTATTATTATTATTTTTTATAACTTTTTTTTCTTCATTTTTTTAAACAGTTTATTCTCACTGTGGAAGATATATATTTTTTTCATTTTATACTCAATTAAATCAAAGATTTAGTTGCTTTTTATTTTGTGTTCTTTTATTTTATTTATAAAAAAATATATTGTTTTATTTTGTTTGGTTATACTTTGTTATTGTAAATGACTCATGTATTGCTATTTCAATCTTTTTTTAACCATCAAACATTAATTACTTATATTATTTTAAAGCCCTTTTCAACGTTATTGATCATTTTTTATTACTGCTAAATTTCTATCAGCGAAGTAATTTCTATGGTAACTGCTAGGTAAAGTGCAATATCCAAGCAAGACAAGTCTAGGTAGGATTATGCGGATTCTTTCTTTTTCCCATCTGCAGACGACATCTGCCAAACAATACGATAGTAACCCTTAATAAGTAGTAAGTCCCTCCTGAAGTTTCCCGGCAGTTTCGTTTGTCAATTAAAAGGTCTATTTTATTACTTCAAAAGTCATATTTGTTATGTTAATGCCAATTGCCAATTGCCAGCTGCCTCAATTACAAGATAATTTATAGCTATTTCGTGGTAGTGACGTGTACGGGTTGTACGAGAAAAACTATGCATATTATTATAGCCCCCTAGCTAAAAGTCATGCCTCAGATAAGTAGATTAAAAAAAATAGAAATTTGAGCATGATTTGAGACGGCCTCATTTGTCTATACAGACGACATCATGAAATAAGTTAAGTTGACATTAAAATTAAAAGTTTGATTAAAATATTATTAGAATATATTTTTAAAATATTATTTTTGTTTTAAAATTTGAAGAAATTTAATTATTTATTTTATTTTATATGATAATTTAATAAATTTGTAAGAGATAAATTTGAGAAGAATTTTCACAACAAGGGAGATAGTTGGCTTTTCGATTTGCCTCATGAAGTGGGTTAGGTGTACAAAGATTTCTATATAATTGTTGATACCAACACAAATTCTTCAAAGAAGGTTGGTTGCTATAGTCTTCCTGTTATTCTAGTTTCTAACTTTTGGTAAAATGATCAATGGTAAGTGTGAGGGGATATCCCTCCTTTCGAGAAATAGGTCCTAGTCCACTTTGGACTAAGGATAAGAAGTCCAAGCCCATCCATGCAGAAGGTGGGGGGCGGGGAGCGCAAGAAGGAAATGACAATCATAGGATGATGGAAGGAGAGCTAAGTAGACTAAGAAGGGCGGTCAACACCAAGAGTCAGACAGCGATGATGGTCGGTCAAAAGGCACAGGCATCCCCATTCCGCATTTATGGTCAACAACCTATTATGAACACAGAGTATTAAATGCGTTGCTCTACTCCCCAGACACGCCAACTTTGGATGAGCACCCTCTCTCACCGCATTAAATGTGGGTTAGGGACTCGGACATGCCCTCTCGATCAGAGAGATGAGTCGGAACTCAGGGAAGACAGAGTGACCTTACTTGAATAAGGTATCCTCGAACCCCATAAAACTCAGGCTAGATGGGACAGATGGGACAACCACGACCAGCGTCCGCCTCACTCAGTCTGACTCTATGAATAGTCTAGAACCCTGCCACCACGGAGGTATGTGTTCTATCCATAAAACTGATTCCTTAGATGTTTCTCCTAACTCAGCTAACTTAAGCTTTAGAGTTGTCATAGGATGCCAAAGCCCCACCATTGACCACTTCCTACAGAGATAGGTTTTCCCTTTGGAGCCGTCTTGGAGCCCAGGGGTGGAACATGAAATCAACAGTGGCATTGTCTGTGGGATTCACTTGCAGACATAACGTGTACTCCGTATGCTGGCGACAACACGGTCTCAAACAACCCGTATAGAAGAACTCAATAACCAAGCGATGGAAGCCAGACTCGTAGTAATGGAAGATACCATCAGGAAATTGACGGAAGAAAACAAGGTTCTGCGGAAAAATGATGAGGAACACGCAGCTGACCACGAACCATTTGCAAGGGAGCATGCGTGCTCTCGACAAGAAGAAGAGACCCCCAACTAGGTAGAAGTCGAAAGATGCAAACTACACTAAGAGCCAAAGGCGCTAGGAGATAAGTATGAGAAAATGGCCAAGCTAATTGAGATGCTATCCATAACAGGCCAATTGCGCAGCAGCTCTGGGATGCCATACAACACTAACGTGATGGCGATGCCACTCCTGCCAAAGTTCAAAACACCACAAATAGAGCTGTATGATGGTGGAAAGAATCTGTTTGAGCATTTGGAAGCATACAGGATGCACATGAGCCTGCATGATTACCTAGAGGAAGTGGCGTGCAGAGCATTCACCTTGACCCTGAAAGAAGCTGCAAGGGCGTGGTTTGGGACCATTCCTACTGGAATAATCAACAACTTCAACTATTTAGCCCGCCTTTTTCTAACCCAGTTCTTGGGCAGTTACAAGAGGAAACGCCCAACCGCCTATCTCCTTACGGTCAAACAAAAAGATCGAGAAAGTCTGAAGAATTATTTAGCCAGGTTCGACTGAAAGCGATTGACTACGAACAACCAGGACAAGAAGATCACCTTGGCTACCTTCCTGGGAGGAAAATGGCCCAGAAACCCGTTTATGGTAGAGATAGCTTGAAAAATCTCATTAACTCTAACAGAGTTTATGGACCAAGCAGACGGGTACATAAATATAGAGGACACGCTATAAGCACTCATCGTGCCCCGACACGAGGAGATGGAGTGGGTAGATGCTAAAGCCACATACCTAAGTCAAGTGGAATGTATTAAAGGCTTAGGCCACCACCCGGGACGTGGACGGACTATCATAATAATTCCCACCTTATTCCTCTCAGTAAGAATTCGCAGGATACTTTGAGAGGATATCCATCCTTTCGAGAAATAGGCCCCGGTCCACTTTGGACTAACTAGGGATAAGAAGCCCATCCGTGCGGAAGGTGGGCGGGAAGATAGGGGGAGGGGCGAGAGAGAAGGAAATGATAACCATAGGATGATGGAAGGAGAGCTGAGTAGACTATGAGGGGCAGTCAACACCAAGAATCAAATGGTGATGATGGTCAGTCAGAAGGCACAGGCATCCCCATTCTGCATTTATGGCCAATCATCTACTACGAATATGGGGCATTAAATGCGTTGCTCTGCTCCCCAGACACACCAAATCTGGACGAGCCCCCTCCCTCACCACATTAAATGCAAGCTAGGGACTCAGACATGCCCTCCCGATCAAAGAGATGGGTCGGAACCTAGGGAAGATGGAGCGGCCTTACTTGAACAAGGTCCCCTCGAACCCCACAAAACTCAGGCCAGATGGGACGGACGGGACAACCACGACCAGCGTCCACCTTACTCAGCCTGACCCTATAAATAGTCTGGAACCCCTGCCACCATGGAAGTATGTATTTTATTCATAAAACTGATTCTTTAGAGATTTCTCCTAACTCAACTAACTTAAGTTTCGGAGTTGCCACGGGATGCCGGAGCCCCACCATTGGCCATTTCCAATAGAGACAGGTTTTCCCTTTGGAGCCGCCTTGGAGCCCAGGCTCGGAACACGACATCAACACTAAAGATTATTGCTCTTCCATTTCATTCTAGTATGATTAAGTGGGAGTAGGAGTCAAAAGCCCTTTTATTGTATTTGTCTTTTGCCCTATTTGTTGCATTCCACGACTATGAAACCATTGAAATGTAACCAAAAAGTAAATGTGAAGACCTAGAAAGAATCATTATGTGTTCCTATATGTTATAAATGGTGTATAAAAATACAAGTTTCTTGGCCAAGTTGAGAGCACATGTAGAAAGCTAAGTTTTTTTATGTGTTTCCATTCCATGGATAGAAAATTTCTGTGAGGTTTACAAGAGAGGATGAAGTCTTTAAGTCCAAACAGTATTTAATTTAGCAAACATCGTTAGCAATTGGCCACCGAATAGAGGAAAAGACATTGTTTTTGTCATCCTCGATGCATAGAAGAAAGCTGCCATTTGCACCCAAATTCAAAGGACAATGCACGTTGTCACTACTCCCATTACCCTTATTGTCAATCATGATGCCACTTGGTTCTAAGAGCATTCTCATTGGATTGCTCATAGCGAAAGTATATTTTGCCTTGACTTTTGGCCATTTATTTTATATAATCTCCACATTAGAATGATAATTTTCTCAAAATATAATAATAAAATAATATAACTAACTTTTGATTTTGATTATTCACATCAAATCTATACATTAGATTATCTATTTATAAAGATACATAATAATTAATAATTAATAATTAATATTTTTAATTATTTGTAATTATTAAATTAATTAATTTTATCAATAGTCGGCCTCCGCTATTTTGTGGAGACAATTATTTTTTCTGAAAAGTTAAAATGAGAATATTTCTTCAGTCTCAAGGTCGATAAATCTGGAAATATATTGTAAATGGGTCTTATATTCCAACAAAAGTTGTTGATGGGGTAAAGGTCAACAAGGAAGAAAAAAAATCTGATCATGAAGATGATAGATTTTATACAATGAATGTAATAGTTATGAATTTTCTGTATAATGCTCTCAATGACAATGAATTTAACAGAATAATGATTTGTAGGATAGCAAAACAAATCTGAGATAATTTGGAAGTAACTTATGAAAAAACTTTGAAAGTCAAAGAATCAAAAATTTATATTCTTACGCATGAATATGAAATGTTTAAAATGATTGATGATGAATCTATTTCCTATCTGTATACTTGTTTTACTAACATTATAAATAGTTTGACAGCTCTTGGAAAAATTTATTCTACCTTAAAGATAATAAGAAAAATTCTTAACTCTCTGCCAAAACGTTGGAAATCAAAATTAACGGCGATTATTGAAGTTAAAGATCTCAAAAGACTTAAAGTAAATGAACTCATCGGATCACTAATTACTCATGAGTACACATTGAAAAGAATAGAAGAAGAAGAAAAGCAAAAGAAGAGCTTGGCACTCAAAGTTGTTTCCCATGAAAGTGAAAGCGATGAAAATGAAGAATGCGATAACAAAGATGAAAAAATTGCAATAATCACAAGAATATTTCAGAAATTCTTAAATAAAAATAAAACTCCTCCAAGAAAATCTTTCAAAAGGTCTTCCAATAAAGATACAAGTAAAAATGATTCATTAATTTGTTATAAATATAAAAAGTCTGGATATATCAAAACAGATTGTCCCATGCTAAAGAAAGATCGATACAAAGGTAATAAAGTAATGAAAACTACATGGGATGATATTTCAAGTAGCTTTGACAGCGACGCAAGTAATGAAAAATCTGCAAATCTTTATCTTATGACTAAAAATGATCTTCAGGTAACAAATTTTAAAAATATTGAAAATCTTTCTTATGAAGAATTGTAAAATATTTTGGAAGAGATATATGAAGAACTTGAAAAATTGAGTATCAAGTATACCATTTTGAAAAAGAAAAATTCTTCTATAACAAATGAAATTGATGTTTTAAAAAAAGAAAATATAATTTCAAAAGATGAAAATGATGAGCTGAAAAAGAAAGTAGCTGATTTTGAAAAAATTATTGAAAACTTTACAAATTAAAAAAGAAATTTTGAAAGATTTTTTGGTAGTCAAAGATGTGTTTTTGATATGATAGACTTGGGATACATGCCAAACGAAAAAATCAAATCCTATAAAAATTTCTTTGATAAACCGACTAAATCAAAATCAGATTTTCAAAATTCTTTTCATAAAAATAGTTTTTCTAAAAAAAAAACATTATTACAATCATTCAAGTTTTTCAAATATGTCACATGTTATTTGTAATGTTTGCAATAGAAATTGTCATAACTATCATGTTTGTCCAATTAAAAGGAAACATACATTGACTATTACGGCCATATGGGTACCAAAAAATTTTGTTTCTTCTAATACTAATAAATAAAATACCCAAAGAATTTGGATACCAAGAAAAATTATTTTAATTGCTTTTGTAGGTATGCATGAAGTCTTTCATAGATAAAAGTAAATGGTTTTTAGACAGCAGATGCTCAAAACACATGACAGAAGACAAAATTAAGTTCATTAACCTCACTTCTAAAGAAGAATGACACGTGAAATTTGGAAATAATTTAAAAGGGAAGATCATGGGAATATGTAAAGTTGGTAAGAAGTCTTATGTTATATTTGAAGATGTTTTACTTGTTGATGGTCTAAAATATAATCTTTTGAATATAAGTCAATTATGCGATAAAAGATTTACTATTACTTTCAAAAAAGATGAGCACATTATTTTAAATAATTATGATTGTAATATTTGTTGTATTGCTCTTAGAAACAATAATAGTATAATCGAATTTGAAGAAATTGTCTCGCAAGATGCTATTTATTTATTAGCTCAATATGAAAATAGTTGGTTATGGCATAAAATGTTAGGTCATGTAAACATAGAACTTATTTCCAAACTTTCAAAAATTGATCTTGTGAGCAGTTTGCCGAAAGTAAACTTTTTAAATACAAAATTTGTGATGCATGCTAATTTGGTAAACAAACAAAAACATCTTTCAAAACCAATAAACATATTTCCATTACTAGACCATTGCAACTAATACACATGAACCTTTCTGAACCAAATAGAGTTGCGAGTCTGGGAGGAAAATATTATGCATTTGTTATTGTTGATAATTTCTCTAGATATACTTAGGTCATCTTTCTCGCTTATAAAAATGAGGTATATAATGCTTTTACCAAGTTATACAAGAAAATTCAAAATGAAAAGGGTTATACTATTTCAAACATCCGAAGTGATAGGGGAAAAGAGTTTGACAATAAAGATATTGAATATTTTTATGATGAAAATGGTTTTCTACATAATTTTTTTACTCCTTGAACTCCGCAACAAAATGGGGTAGTATAAAGTAAGAATAGATCTTTTCAGAAATTTCAAGAATAATGTTTAATGAGAATAGTTTACCTAGTTATTTTTTGACCGAAGTGGTAAGTATTGCATGTTATGTTATAAAAAGAGTTACGTTAAGGTCTAAATTAGATAAAACGCCTTATGAGCTTTGGAATGAGAAAAAGTACAACATTGGTTACTTTCATGTATTTGGATATAAATGTTTTATATTTAATGATAGAGATAATTTAGGAAAGTTTGATGCAAAATCTGATGAAGGTATCTTTCTTGGGTATTTAACAAATACTAAAACTTATAGAGTATTTAATAAAATTACTTTGACTATATAAGAATATATGCATGTAGTATTTGATAAATCTAACCCTCTACTCTCTAAAAAATCTATTGATGAAGAATCAGAAGGTATAAATAACACATATAGTCTCAATCTTAACAAAGATAATACAATGGAAGCAGTCTAACATGGAGATATCAGGAAAGATCATCAAGACTTAGTAAAAGATGCAACCAAATAGTGAAAACATGTGAAAGATCATCCAGTGGAACAAATTCTAGGAAAACCTTCACAAGGTATAAGTACTCAATCATCTCTTCAAAATATTTGCAATCACACTGCTTTTCTATCTCAAATTGAACCCAAAAATGTTGATGAAGCACTTATCGATGAATCATGAATTCTAAGTATGTAAGAAGAGCTAAATCAATTTAAAAAAAATGATATTTGGACACTTATTCTTAGACCCAAAAATCCTACTATTATTAGAACAAAATGGGTTTTTTAGAAATAAGAAAGATGAGTTGGAATCATTACTAGAAATAAGGCTCGACTTGTAGCCCAAAATTTCAATCAAGAGGAAGGAAATGATTATGATGGGACATATGCACCTGTCACAAGATTAGAAACTATTCGAATGTTACTTGCATATGTATGTTATAAAGATTTCAAAATTTTCAAATGGATGTTAAAAGTGTTTTCTTAAATAGATTTACATATGAAGAGGTATATGTTGAGCAATCTCCAGGTTTTGAAAATTATATCTGTTCTAATCATGTTTTTAAGTACACAAAAACGTTATATGGACTCAAGAGGAAAGATCGATATAACTCTTTTCATCAAATATGAACAGGATGATATTCTTCTAGTTCAAATTTATATGGATGATATAATATTTGGTACTACTAATGAAAATATGTGCCGATTTTGCTAAGAGTATGCATGATAGGAGAACTTAATTTCTTTCTTAGATTGCAAATAAAGTAAGCAAAAAGTAAAACATTCATTAATCAGTCAAAATATATCAAAGAGTTACTTAAAAAGTTTGAGATGGAATGAGCGAAGGTAATTGGAACACCAATGAGTCCAACCACCAAACATAATAAAGATGAAAACGGTAAGCCAGCTGATTCAAAAGTATATCGAGATATAATTGGTAGTTTATTATATTTGATAACTAGTAGACCTGATATTATGTTCAGTGTATATTTATATGCACGTTTTCAATCATCTCTAAAGTAATCTCATTTGATTGCAGTCAAACGTATTCTTAGATATCTTGCCCGTACCATTGACCTAGGGTTATGGTATCCTAAGCACACTTCTTTGGATCTTATCAATTATTTAGATACAGATTATGCTAGTTGTAAAGTTGATCGAAAAAATACTAGTGGATCATGTCATTTCTTAGTAAAAAATAAAATTTTGTTGCATTATCTACTGCTGAAGTAGAGTATGTTGCTGCAGGTAGTTGTTGTACTCAAGTTCTTTACATGAAGCAACAACTTGAGGATTTTAAACTTATGTACAATCAAATTCCTATTAAATGTGATAATACTAGTGCTATAAATATTTCAAAGAACCTAATATAACATTCTAGAACTAAGCATATTGAAATTAGATATCATTTTCTTAGAGATCATGTGCAGAAATGTGATATTGTACTAGAATTCACAAGCACACACGATCAATTGACGGACATTTTCATAAAACCCCTACCAGAAAATAGATTATGCATGATTAGAAGAAAAATAGGAATTATGCATGCCATGAATATCTGTTAAATATTTTTATTCCATTATCTCAAATGACTTACAAAAACTTGAGACTTCTAACCTCATCTTTCAACTGCATTTGCTCTTCATAGATCGATATGTTATTCTCGCCTAAAGAATTAGACAGTCGAAATGAAGAGATAAGTAAGGATTTTAAATCCTTATTCTATTACTTTAACTCTATTATTTTTCTATTTGACTCATAAACAAGTCGTTGAAGTACAGAAATCATTTTGCTAAACTTCTCAATTTCGTGAGTTTTGGACTGCAACCAAGTGGAAAAGGCAACAATGGATGATGAGTATCGAGTTCTGAGACTACAAGCTTATAAATGATGTCATGATCTGATTTATTAGCCAAATCAGTCTTTTGTTACTTCATGGCACTTACAACAAATGCAAAAATAGATTGATCACAAGAAGTACTGAATAGAAGTTGATGAGCCAATAAAAATTTGTAGAATGAGAATGCAGGCAAATTTCAAAGATGAGAAGAAGAATTGATGCAAATTAGATAAAGTTAAGGATTGCTCTTATAGAAACAAAAATAAGAACAAGATACACTATCATCTCTTCAAATTTTACTTAGTTAAACTTACAAGATATACTAGATGAGACGGGTGAGATGACTGATTGAGACGGTTCTTGGTTCAAATCTGAAAGATTACCAAAAGAAATTTTCTCCGTCTTTCTATCGTTTTTGATAAACAGATACTTGATCAATGAGCAATGTGAGGTTTTTCTTGTGAGTATTCAATGGGTGAAAATTGTCTTTTAAATAGCAACTCAAAACTTTCAAATCTTAATAATATCTCGTTTGTCAACAACGTCAAGCGGATTTGAATCTCCTTCCGCATCGAATTGCTAGAGCTAGGCCTCCAGCCTTTGTAGGATTTGTCGAACATGGGTGATTCCAATTATTCAACTCTCTACAATTTATACTAACGCACCATTTTATTTGGTTATTGCTTATTACGGGAAGAAATTTTATTAAAACCAATTGCGATTCTGTTTTAATGATGCCAAAAGGGGAAAAAGTCTTATACTAATATTATACTACCCTATTATATATACTAGAATCATGTTTATATTTTACTTGAAAAACTAACACATATTTTCAAAGGGAGCTTAAGTATTACTGCAGGTTGCAGATTTCTACTAAATATTTGTCATCATTAGAAAGGGAAAGATTGTTGAACCCAAGATTTTAATGATAATAAATAAATTTAAGACTCAAGCTTAAATTGTCTACACATGGAGAAAGCTAAACACATCAAGAAATCAAGTATGAGCAAAAAGAAGAACAAGTCTACAAATAAACCTCATAGAGTAATTTTGTACATCTCTTAAAATTTGAAATTAGATTAAGGTTCAAAATTAATCTTTTCTTATAAAGTATCAAGTTGAATTTTTTACATTTGTATAACATTATTAAAATTTTTAATTTCATTTTTTTTTTACATATACATAAAGATTTAAATTTGTAAGATAATTGATTGTTATCTTTGACATGTGCATATTTTGTTTGAAAATTTTGAAGAGTGATTATGTTTTTTTTACACATGCAAAAGATAATGATTTTGTTTGAAAATTTTGAAAGATGGTTGTGTTTTTTTTTTTACAAATGCAAAATATAAATGATTTTGTTTGAAAATTTTGAAGGGTGATTGTGTGTTTTTTTAACATATACAAAAAGAAGATGATTTGGTTTGAAAAATAAATCATGCTCATTTTCTTATGTATGAAAAGTAAAAAATTTGATTTGATTTCTTTGAAAAATGAATGGAGTTGTCTTTGACAAATATAAAAAGGAGATGTTTTTATTTGAATTTTTTGAAAAGTAAATAGTATTTTTGTTTGACATATGAACCTTTTTAAATTTGAATATGAAAATTCATTTGCCTATAAATAACTCACTTGAGTTTTGCAAAAATTATAACAAGAGTTATACATCAATTGCTAAGTTTTGCATAATTTTTCAAAGTCATCATTCTCTTTTCTCTAAGTTTTGTGCCTTAATCTATGTTCATTTTGACAGAGATATAAGTTGCGCTGTATTGTTCTTATTTCACTCATTAAGGAGTGTACTCTGATAATCTACCTACTATCAGCTCTTATAATTGTAAGAGGGTGCGTATAATCCTTATGTATGTAGAAGGTATTCTATACAGGGAATAGTTGACTCATCAAGTGTGGGGTGATTATAAGTGTAAAGGGTGTTCTACACAGATTTTTTGTAGCGATATTGCTCAAAAATGTAATAGGTTCTATCTCTACCTGAAAGAGATTACATAATAAATTTAGGATTTTCAAGAGGTAGCTTGAGGCGAGTACGTAAGTAGTGGGCTGAATCTCGTTAAAATACTGAATTTGTTTCTTCTTACTCTTACTCTTTCTATTTCCTACTGTTTCATATTTTGTTTATATTTTATATTGTGTATTTGTTTTATAAGGGTTAATTTTTTTTAATAAAACCTAATTCACCCCCCTCTTGTGTTAGTCATCTGGGCAACATCATTATCTTCAGCAATGTCTTCTTCATTATTGCATCAACCATTATGCTTCTGTGAGGTTGAAGCCAAATTAAAATACGCAACGACTACAAAAAATTTAGGACGACCCTTCTTTGGATGTGAAAAGTATAACAAATAGATATTTACATTAGTTTGGCTTAATTTAAACATTTTTTTATGTGTTCATCAATATGTTGTGTCTTCTAATACATTTCATTTGTATACATGAGATGTTATGGGATTACCATATTGTAACTTTTTCAAGTGGGTAGATGTTAATTCAATGATTAAGTTCCAAAATCGAGAAAGATTCAATGTAGTTCTCGAGAAGAAGAAAGAGCTCGAGACGATACTTGAGTATCTTGAGAAAGCACAAATTGAGTTACAAAAAATAGTGGATCAGCTCGAGAAGTTGCTGATGGTACTATCTAATAGGTACGATGAGGCGAGTTGGTGCATCACGCACAAGAAGTTGAAAATAGGCAATCACGCACACTCTTTCGAATTTTTTGGGGTTTTGCATTGGTGGTTGCATTTTACCTGGTAGTATTTAAGTAATTTATGTCCTGTGTTTTTATTTTGGATTTTGGCACTTGTATAAGCATATTAATTAAGTCTTGGCATTTTCTGACTTTGTATGGATGTCGACGCAAGTTGTTTGATCACTTCTTTTGATATGTTGAAAGAGGCAATAGGTGAAGGGAATGTGGATATTTAAATCATTTTCTAACTTTGTATAGATGCCAATGCAAGTTGTTGGGGAATGTTAATGAGGTTGTTTATTATTAGCTTCCTTGTTAATGGGACAAGTTCAGGTGCTATATATTGAAGCTCTGATATTGAGTGATGGCCTCAGTCAATACCTTGTCAATATCTCATATCATGTTGATGTAATTTATCAAATTTTGACCTTACGGACTGCAAATCAAGATTTACAAACAATAATGTTGTTGAATCTAAGGTTTCAAATTTCGTATTTACGTGTAGATTTTGATGATAACAAATCAATTCAAGTCTCAAGTTCAAATTATTTACGCAATGGAGCGAAGCGCACATCAATCATAAAAGAACAAGTCTACAAATGAAGCTTATAAATTATTTTTGTACATCTCTTGATAAAATTCAAAATTGGATTAAGGCTCTAAATTAGTCTTTTTTTCTCATAGAATATCAAATTAATTTTTTCACATATGCAAGACATCTTTAAATGTCTTAGTTTTGAAAATTATGTTTTTCACATGTGCATAACATCATCAAATAATATAATTTTGAAAAATTATATTTTTTTATATAAAAATTTGAATTTGTAAGATAATTGATTATCATATTTGACATGTGCATATTTTGTTTGAAAGTCTTGAAGAGTGGTTGTGTGTTTTTTTGATAAATGCAAAAGGGTAGTTGTATATATATATATTTTTTACATGTTGA
Organism: Platycarya strobilacea; assembly: GCA_036898215.1. Lineage (NCBI taxonomy): Eukaryota > Viridiplantae > Streptophyta > Magnoliopsida > Fagales > Juglandaceae > Platycarya > Platycarya strobilacea. Next base: position 11,853,059 of record CM072553.1, read on the forward strand.
ACCCAAGGTTTCAAGTCTCGTATTTACGTATAAATTTTGATGATAACAAATAATATTGAAAACTCAAGCTCAAGTTGTCTATGCATGAAGGGAGCTAAACACATCAAGAAATCAAGCATGAGCAAGAAAGATATCAAGTCTACAAATGAAGCTCATAGATTATTTTTGTACATCTCTTGATAAAATTAGAAATTGGATTAAGGCTCCAAATTACTCTTTTTTCTCATAAAACATCAAATTACTTTTTCCACATATGCAAGACATTTTTAAATGTCTTAGTTTTGAAAATTATGTTTTTCACATGTGCATAACACCATCAAACAAAATAATTTCGAAAATTATATTTTTTTTATATAAAAACTTGATTTTATAAGATGATTGATTATCATATTTGACATGTGCATATTTTGTTTGAAAGTCTTGAAAGGAGGTGGTGTGTTTTTTTGACTAATGCAAAAGGTAGATGATTTTGTTTGAGAATCTTAAAGGGTGGTTGTGTGTTTTTTTTTGACAAATATAAAAGATAGATGATTTGTTTGAAAATCTTAAAGGGTGGTTGTGTGTTTTTTTTTGACATATGCAAAAAGAAGATGATTTGGTTTGAAAAATAAATCATGCTCATTTTGTCTTGTATGAAAAGCAAAAGATTAGGTTTGATTTCTTTGAAAAATGAATGGAGTTGTCTTTGACAAATGCAAAAAGGAAATGTTTTTATTTGAATTTTTTAAAAAGTGAATAGTGCTCTTATTTGACATGGGAATCTTTTCAAATTTGAAATTGAAGACTCATTTACCTATAAATAGCTCACTTGAGTTTTGCAAAAATCAGAACAAGAGCTTACACATCTATTGCTAAATTTTGCATCATTCTTTCAAAGCTCTCATTCTCTCTTTTCTAAAGTTTTGAGCCTTAATTCTTGTTCTTGTTGAGAGAGATATAGTTTGTGCTGTATTGTTCTTATTTCACTCATTGAGGAGTGTTTTCTGATAGCCTACCCACTATCAATTCTTGTATCAGTAAGAGGGTGTGTATAACCCTTGTGTGTGTAGAAGGTGTTCTACACGGGGAATAGTTAAATCACCAAGTGTGAGGTGATTGGAAGTAAGAGGGTGTGTATAACCATTGTGTGTGTAGAAGGTGTTCTACACAGGGAATAGTTGAATCACCAAGTGTGAGGTGATTGGAAGTGTAGAGGGTGTTCTACACGGAATCTTTGGAGCGGTGCTGCTCAAAGGTGTAATAGGTTTCTATCTCCACCTAAAGGAGATTGAATAGTGGATTTGGGAATCCTCAAGGGGTAGCTTGAGGCGAGGACGTAGGCAGTGGGGCTGAACCTCGTAAAAATACTGAGTTTGCTTTCTCTTACCCTACTCTTTATATTTCCTACTGCTTTACATTTTGGTTATATTTTATATTGTATATTTAGTTTATAAGTATTAATTTTTTAATATAACCCAATTCACCCCCCCTCTTGTGTTAGTCATCTGGGCAACAAGTGGTATCAGAGCTAGAGCTCTATTATAAGATTAACTATCTTTTGAGTTAATATCTTATGGCTAACATTGCAGCTTCATTTGGTGAAGGTCAATCTAGCAGTCGGCCTCCACTCTTTTGTGGAGACAATTACTCATTCTGGAAAGTTAGAATGAGAATATTCCTTCAAGCTCAAGGTCGAGAAATCTGGAAATGTATTGTAAATGGACCTTATATTCCAACAAAAGTAGTTGATGGAGTAAAGGTCAAAAAGGAAGAAGAAGAGTTTAATCGTGAAGACGATAGACTTTATACTTTAAATTTAACTGCTATGAATTTATTATATAATGCTCTCAATGGTAATGAATTTAATAGAGTAATGACTTGTGCTACAGCAAAGGAAATTTGGGATAACTTGGAAGTTACTTACGAAGGAACTTCTCAAGTCAAGGAATCAAAAATTTATATTCTTACTCATGAATATGAAATGTTTAAGATGAATGATGATGAATCTATTTCTAGTATGTACACTCGTTTTACTAACATCATAAATAGCTTGACAACTCTTGGCAAAGTTTATTCCAAAGTGGAGATAGTAAGAAAAATTCTCAACTCTCTACCAAAACGTTGGGAATCAAAAGTGACAGCGATTCTTGAAGTTAGAGACCTCAAGAAGCTCGAAGTGAATGAACTCATCGGGTCACTTATCACCCATGAGTACACATTGAAAAGAGGAGAAGAAGAAGGAAAGTCAAAGAAGAGCTTGGCACTTAAAGCTGTTCCACATGAAAGTGAAAGTGATGAAGATGAGGAAAATGACGACAAAGATAAAGAAGTTGCGATGATAACAAGAAGAATTCAGAGGTTCTTAAAGAAAAATAAAACTCCTCCAAGGAAATCCTTCAATAAGTTTTCCAAGAAAGATTCAGGTAAAAATGACACTTTAATTTGTTATAAATGCAATAAACCCGGTCATATCAAGCCAGATTGTCCTCTGCTAAAGAAAGATCGAAACAAAGGCAAAAAAGCAATGAAAGCTACGTGGAATGATGATTCAAGTAGCTCAGATAGTGAAGCAAGCAATGGAGAATCAGGAAATCTTTGTCTTATGGCTAAAGATGACATTGAGGTAACAAATTTTGATAATATTGAAAATCTTTCATATGAAGAATTGCAAAATGTTTTAGAAGAAGTATATGAGGAATTTGAAAAATTGGGTATCAAGTATACTGTTTTGAAAAAGAAAAATTCTTCTTTAACAAACGAAATTGATATTTTAAGAAAAGAAAATATTGTTTTGAAAGATGAAAATTTTGAGTTGAAGAAAAAGAAAACTGATTTAGAAAATATTATTGAAAACTTTACAAATGGAAAAAGAAATTTTGAAAAACTTCTTGGTAGTCAAAGATGTGTTTTTGATAAGGCAGGCTTGGGATATATGCCAAAACAAAAATACAAACCTTATAAAAACTTCTTTGATAATCCTTCTACATCAAAGTCCAACATTCAAAATTCTTTTCATAAAAATAATTTTGTTAAAAAAATATACTATTATAATCACTCAAGTTCTTCATATATGTCACATGCTATTTGCAATTTTTGTAATAGAAATGGTCATAATTATCTTGTTTGTCCTATTAGAAGAAAACATACAATGACTATTAGGGCCATATGGGTACCTAAATATCTTGTTTCTTCTAATACTAATAAATAAAGGACCCAAAGAACTTGGGTACCGGAAATTGTTTTTAATTGCTTTTGTAGGTATGCATGAAGTATTCTACAGGTAAAAATAAATGATTTTTAGACAACGGATGCTCAAGATACGTGACAGAAGACAAAACTAAATTCATTGACTTCACTTCTAAAGAAAAAGGACGTGTGATATTTGAAGACAATTCAAAAGAGAAGATCATGGAAATAGAAGGAAAGATCATCAAGACTTAGTACAAGATGCAACCAAATAGTGGAAACATGTGAAAGATCATCCAGCGGAATAAATTCTAGGAGAACCTTCACGAGGTGTAAGTACTCGATCATCTCTTAGAAATATTTATAATCACACTGTTTTTCTATCTCAAATTAAATCCAAAATATTGATGAAGTACTTATTGATAAATCATGGATTCTAGTTATGCAATAAGAGTTAAATCAATTTGAAAGAAATAATGTATGGACATTTGTTCCTAGACCTAAAAATTATGCTGTTATTGGAACAAAATGGGTTTTTAGAAATAAGAAAGATGAGTTTAAAATCATCACTAGAAACAAGGCTCGACTTGTAGCCCAAGGTTTCAATCAAGAGGAAGAAATCGATTATGATGAGACATATGCACCAGTCACAAGATTAGAAGTTATTCGAATGCTACTTGCATATGCTTGTTATAAAGATATCAAATTTTTTCAAATGGTTGTTAAAAGTGTTTTCTTAAATAGTTTTTTTTAAAAGGTTTTTCAAGAGGAAAAATCGATATAACTCTTTTAATCAAATATATTCTTCTAGTTCAAATTTATGTAGATGATATAATATTTGGTGCTACTAATGAAAATATGTGTCAAGATTTTGCTAAGAATATGCAGAAAGAATTTGAAATGAGCATAATGGGAGAACTTAATTTCTTTCTCGGATTGCAAATCAAGTAATTGGAACATCAATGAGTCCAACCACTAAACTTGATAAAGATGAAAGCGGTAAGCCAGTTGACTCAAAGGTATATCGAGGTATGATTGGTAGTTTATTATATTTGATAACTAGTAGACTTGATATTATGTTCAATGTATGTTTATGTGCACGTTTTCAATCATTTTCGAAACAATCTCATTTGATTGCAGTCAAGCGGATTTTTAGATATTTTGCCAGTACCATTGACTTAGAGTTATGGTATCCTAAACACACTTCTTTCGATCTTATTAGTTATTCAGGTACCGATTATACTAGTTGCAAAGATGATCGAAAAAGTTTTAGTAGAACATGTCATTTCTTAGGTCATGCACTAGTTTCCTGGTTTAGTAAAAAACAAAATTCTGTTGCACTATCTACTGCTGAGGCAGAATATGTTGCTGCGGGTAGTTGTTGTGCCCAAGTTCTTTACATGAAGCAACAACTTGAGGATTTTAAACGTATGTACAATCACATTCCAATCAAATGTGATAATACAAGTGCTATAAATCTTTCAAAGAATCCAATATAACAATCTCGGACCAAAGTGCAGAAGGGCGATATTGCATTAGAATTCACTAGTACACATGATCATTTGGCAGACATTGAAGATAGACTACGCATGATTAGAAGAGAAATAGGAATTATGCATGCCATCAATATCTGCTAGATACTTTTATTCCATTAACTCAAATGACCTACAGAAACTTGAGACGTTTAGCCTCATCATTCAAATGCATTTGCTCCTCATAAATCATCATGCCATCCTTATCTAAAGGATTAGGCAATCGAAATGCAGAGGCAAGTAAGGATTTTAAATCCTTATTCTGTTGTTTTAAGTCTACTATTTTTTTATTAGACTCTTGAACAAGTCGTTGAAGAATATCGATCTTCTCATTAAGCTTCTCTATCTCGCGGGTTTTGGACTGCAACCGAGCGGAAAAAGAAACTATGGAAGATGAGTATCGAGTCCCGAGACCCACAAGCTCATAAATGGCGTCATGATCTGATTTATTAGCTAAATCAGTCTCTTGTTGCTTCATGGCACCCACGACATATGCAGAAATAGATTGAGACTGAGGTGAAGGATACCTCAAATCTTGATCAAGAGAATCACTGAAGGGAAATCTACGAGCCATTGAAAATTTGTAAAGTGAGAATGAAGATGAACTACAACAATGAGAAGAAGATTTGATGCGGATTAGATAAAGCTAAGGATTGCTTTTATAAAGATGGAAATAAGTAAAAGACAAACTGACATCTCTTCAAATTTTACTTAGTCAAGCTTACAAGATATGCCGGATGCATATTGTCAAAAGTTACCGAACTAAGCTAGCGAGATTAATTATCATTGTCCTTGTTTCCCTCGTGAAACGCTGCCATTATCTGCTGATGTTGACTCTGTGCTTGAACTCTTACTCGTTCCGATTCCTCTATTTGAAGTTTCAGAATACGAGCCAATTCCGTCAAATCTTTATTTTCTTGCTTTAACCTCTTATTCTTTCTGCCTTTATTTACAAGCTTTTGATGCAGAACAGATATTTGATTGTTAAGTCGATCAACCTCATTTGCCCTCGCTAGTAATCTTCGAGACATGGTCGTAACAGAGGCAGCATATTGAGCACTGAGAGTTCTTGATGCTGCAACAACCTCAGAATCAGTTCTATTTGAAAAATGCATCTCTGCTTCTATCATGGTATTGACAACCTCATGAGATAAAATGACTGGTTGATGCGTCAAGGGTTCCTGATTCAAGTCTGGAACATTAGTGGAAGAGAATTGTTTGGCCATTCTATCGTTATGGAGAAACAGAATTTAGGTCAAGAAGCAATTTTTTTTTGGTATCCGATAGGTGAAAATGATTTTTTTTATAGAAACTCAGAGCCTTCAAATCCGTTTGTCAACAACATCAGGCGATTGATCTGCTTTCGCACCGACTACTAGAGCTAGGCCACCTTTGTAGGTTTTATCAGACACGTGTGGCTCCGCACCGAACTGTCAGAGTTAGACTTCCAACATTTGCAGGTTTTGTCGGACATGCATGGCTCTGCACCGCATTGCCAGAGCTAGGCTTGCAGCTTTTGCTGTCTTTGTCGGACACAGATAATTTTAATTATTCAACTTCAAATCTCTGGAATATCTAATTCGTCAATAACATCAAGCGGATTTAAATCTTCTTCCGCACCGAGATGATAAAATTCGGCTTCAACCTTTGCAGGTTTTGTCGGGCACGGGTGGTTCCAACTTCTACTCTCTAACGTATCGTTTTATTTGATTATTGCTTATTACAAAAAAAAAAAAAAAATCTTGTTGAAACCAATTACGGTTCCTTTTTAATGATGCCAAAAGGGGGAGAAGTCTTATACTAGTATTATACTACCCTGTTATATATGCTAGAATCATGTTTATATTTTTCTTGAAATACTAACGCATATTTTCAGGGGGAGTTTAAGTATTACTGCAGGTCGCAAATTTCTACTAAGTATTTGTCATCATCAAAAAGGGGGAGATTGTTGAACCCAAGGTTTTAAGTCTCGTATTTACGTATAAATTTTGATGATAACAAATAATATTGAAAACTCAAGCTCAAGTTGTCTATGCATGAAGGGAGCTAAACACATCAAGAAATCAAGCATGAGCAATAAAGATATCAAGTCTACAAATGAAGCTCATAGATTATTTTTGTACATCTCTTGATAAAATTAGAAATTGGATTAAGGCTCCAAATTACTCTTTTTTCTCATAAAATATCAAATTACTTTTTCCACATATGCAAGACATTTTTAAATGTCTTAGTTTTGAAAATTATGTTTTTCACATGTGCATAACACCATCAAACAAAATAATTTCGAAAATTATATTTTTTTTATATAAAAACTTGATTTTATAAGATGATTGATTATCATATTTGACATGTGCATATTTTGTTTGAAAGTCTTGAAGGGAGGTGGTGTGTTTTTTTGACTAATGCAAAAGGTAGATGCTTTTGTTTGAGAATCTTAAAGGGTGGTTGTGTGTTTTTTTTTGACAAATATAAAAGATAGATGATTTGTTTGAAAATCTTAAAGGGTGGTTGTGTGTTTTTTTTGACATATGCAAAAAGAAGATGATTTGGTTTGAAAAATAAATCATGCTCATTTTGTCTTGTATGAAAAGCAAAAGATTAGGTTTGATTTCTTTGAAAAATGAATGGAGTTGTCTTTGACAAATGCAAAAAGGAAATGTTTTTATTTGAATTTTTTAAAAAGTGAATAGTGCTCTTATTTGACATGGGAATCTTTTCAAATTTGAAATTGAAGACTCATTTACCTATAAATAGCTCACTTGAGTTTTGCAAAAATCAGAACAAGAGCTTACACATCTATTGCTAAATTTTGCATCATTCTTTCAAAGCTCTCATTCTCTCTTTTCTAAAGTTTTGAGCCTTAATTCTTGTTCTTGTTGAGAGAGATATAGTTTGTGCTGTATTGTTCTTATTTCACTCATTGAGGAGTGTTTTCTGATAGCCTACCCACTATCAATTCTTGTATCAGTAAGAGGGTGTGTATAACCCTTGTGTGTGTAGAAGGTGTTCTACACGGGGAATAGTTAAATCACCAAGTGTGAGGTGATTGGAAGTAAGAGGGTGTGTATAACCATTGTGTGTGTAGAAGGTGTTCTACACAGGGAATAGTTGAATCACCAAGTGTGAGGTGATTGGAAGTGTAGAGGGTGTTCTACACGGAATCTTTGGAGTGGTGCTGCTCAAAGGTGTAATAGGTTTCTATCTCCACCTAAAGGAGATTGAATAGTGGATTTGGGAATCCTCAAGGGGTAGCTTGAGGCGAGGACGTAGGCAGTGGGGCTGAACCTCGTAAAAATACTGAGTTTGCTTTCTCTTACCCTACTCTTTATATTTCCTACTGCTTTACATTTTGGTTATATTTTATATTGTATATTTAGTTTATAAGTATTAATTTTTTAATATAACCCAATTCACCCCCCCTCTTGTGTTAGTCATCTGGGCAACATTACATATGCAAAAAGAAGATGATTTTGTTTGAAAAATAAATCATACTCATTTTTTCATGTATGAAAAGTAAAATATTAGGTTTGATTTCTTTGAAAAATGAATGGAGTTGTCTTTGATAAATGCAAAAAAGAAATGTTTTTATTTGAATTTTTTGAAAAGTGAATAGTGCTCTTATTTGACATGTTAATCTTTTCAAATTTGAAATTGAAGACTCATTTGCCTATAAATAGCTCATTTGAATTTTGTAAAAATAACAACAAGAGCTTACACATCTATTGCTAAGTTTTACATCATTCTCTCTATTCTAAAATTTTGGGTCTTAATTCTTGTTCTTTTTGAGAGATATAGGTTGCATTGTATTATTTCTATCTCACTCATTGAGGAGTGTACTATGATAGTCTACCCATTATCAACTCTTGTATCAGTAAGAGGGCGTGTATAACCCTTGTATGTGTAGAAAGTGTTCTACGCAAAGAATAATTGAATCACCAAGTGTGAGGTGATTGGAAGTGTAGAGGGTGTTCTACACGGATTCCTTGGAGTGGTGCTGCTCAAATGTGTAATAAATTTCTATCTCTACCTAAAAGAGATTAAATAGTGAATTTAGGATCCTCAATGGGTAGTTTGAGGTGAGAACGTAGGCAGTGAGGCTGAACCTCGTAAAAATACTAAGTTTGTTTCTTCTTACCCTATTGTTTATATTTTATATTGTGTATTTGATTTATAAGTGTTAATTTGTATAATATAACTCAATTCACTCCCCTTCTTGTGTTAGTTATCTAGGTAACAAACGTGAATTACATGGACTGCAAATCAGGATTTGAGCTAAAATTCTCCTTTAGGTGAATTGTTGATGTTCAGGCATTAACAAACAATAGAAGATGTGTATCTATACCAAGTATTAACAAACAAAAGCTAGTACCCAATATTTGATAAAAAAAAAAAAAACCTGCATCATAACTGTATTAACAAACAAGAGCTGATACACAATATTTGATAAAAAAACCTGGATCATAGTTACCACTTAAATGTGATACACAATTCAAATAGGTAAACAATTCTAACTTTGCATCTTCAAAAACTGACTGTTCCTGAATGTCTATAATATATATATATATATATATATAAAAGTTTAGAGGAATAAAAGTTTTATAAAAAATATCATAGGCGTGTCTATACTGAGATATGTAAATAACTAATTCCACTTACAAAAATCTTAACCATTCCAATTATACTTCTTGAAGGAAAATGCCAACTAGCCATGGAGGAACCCTCAAAATGTGTGGCTCAAAAAGTGAAAAATAATGACAAAACATGAAAGAACCTTTACAAGTGCTTAACAAGAGTTAAATCTCCGAACCAATTTTCTTCACTATAAATCTCTTTTCACCATTCCTCTTAACATTTGAAGGCACAACATTCTTAATGCTCAGCAGGATGTAGCCCACAAAGCTACTAAGTTTGTTACGGACTTCTTCTCTTTTCCTACAAAAGCAAGGCGTTGAATCCATAATTAATCAATACTCGCAACCAATGCATAAGCAAGTCAACTAGGTGACTTACAAGTGATACCAATATTTTAAAACCTGCCCACACAATCAGAGTGATACCAAAACATCTTCCAAACTGGAAAATAACTTGTGAATAGAGTAATATGAAATTTTCATCCAGTTTAAACTTGTCTAGATTAAAATTTTTAAGACAAGTTCATATATATATATATATATACATACAAGTAGCCCAAAAATGTTAGTAGTAGAAGATCTCACTAAGACTATCCCCTCATTGCATCGGTTGTGATCCTTCCAAATCATTATGCATTGGTAATAATATATCAAAATCTGTGTGCATTGCTTGTGATCCTTCCAAATCCACATGTGATGGTTTTGATCCATCCAAACACAGTTGGAACTATGAAAAATAATGATAGGAACCAAGAGAAAACAATGAAAAGAACACGGCAATTATAATGTGAAAATACCGGAGCAACTTACACTTTCTTAACTTAAAATCACTGTCTCTTAGGGTTGGCGAAATAAAATCCTGGAATTATCCACAACTAGTACATCTTCTCCATCTCACTGAGGTTCAAATAATAAATTTGATAGTTAACATTTATAAAATGAAAATGATCAGAATAATAATAATAATAATTACAACATGTTTGTGTTTCCCCTTTCCCTGTGCTTTCTTCTGGGTTTCCTTAATTTTTTGTATTTTTGTCTCCATCGTGGATGCTCTCCTCAGAGATGGGGGTCTCTCTTTCCCTCGCACAACTTGTGGACTGCGTACTTGTCTTGAGCTATCTGCTGGGGTAGTAGCAGTTGCCGAACTATCAACGATGATACTCACTTGGGTCAATGATGGGAGTTATTGGTTGGCTGAATACAGATCAGTCATTGTGCTTAACTTATCCAATGCATCCTCAATATACTCTTTTTTTTTTCATGCTGCCTTAGTAATCATCTTATAACATGCATTCAACATAATTGAATATCTATTACCATCTTCCCACCGATTCGAGCTATCATAACTGCTTTGAATTAACATGTATCTTCTTTTAATATCCTTCCTCCATCGATCTATAATGTACCTATCTGGCAACGATTTAACGCCATTACATTTGAAAATGGAAAACATGTGCCAGCACACTATCCCCCTCATTCCCCATAAACCACAAGAACACTTGGCAACTGCATCTTCCTCATTAAATTCCACAGAAAGTGTCACCAGTTTAGTGAACTCTTCGTATTGAACTTCATCCTCTACCGTATAGGTCTTTCTTGTACCATCCACGTCAAGCAAAACTGGGTCCAAGTATATAATGCCAGTAAGTTGCAGCTGAACTTCCCTAAACTTAGTATTTGTATACAAATTTTGAAATCTCTTTTCAATTGGAGATCTAGAGATGTATGGAATTGTGGCATTAAATGAGTGGATGTCAACGACATTTTCATTCTTAATTTTCTTTTTCAATGCATGATCATACTGATCAACGAATTATTTCAATGCGTTCATACTCTCGCTTCGCTGCATTGTATTCATCCCAGCCCAAAAAACATCTTTCACAAATGCTAGTACCCAATGTTCACGTTTAGTGAATAAACTCTACAGCCAAACATTCTCACCCAAGTTGTACATGATAATAAATTGATCCCAACATGTCTCAAACTCTGCTGGAGAGTGGGTGTTGTACACTCATTTCGCTAGTGTACTTTTCATTCCAGTTTTGTAGGACCCATAGGAGCTAAGCTATTCAAGGACTTTCTTCATGATATGCCATAGACAAAATCTATGTCGTCTTTCTGGGAATACAATTGCAATGGTATTTTTCATTGCCCTATCTTGGTCAGTGGTAATAGCCTTCGGCGCTACACCATCCATACAATACAACTAGGTTCTGAATAGCCACACAAAGGTGTCAATATCCTCATTAGAAATCAAGCTTGCTCCCAACAAAATTGACTGACCATGGTGATTCACACCAACAAATTGTGCGAATGGCATCCCATATCTATTCGTCAGGTATGTGGTGTCGAACGTGACCACATCACTGAAATTTGATAGGCTGCTCTACTACAAGGGTCTGCCCAGAATACATTTTTAACCTCTCGTCATCATCTAAGTTCATCAGTGCAAAGAAACCTAGATTTTTGTCTTGCATCCACAAAAAATAGTCTTGAAGCGTACCAGCACCACCTGCGCCCAGTCGTAGATGTCGTGCCTTGTTGATATAATGTCGAACATCTTTTTCTGTAAACCCAACTTTCTCATATCCACCCGCACCAACAACAAAAGATCGGTAACTCTTATTCTGTCATACGCCAAGAATGTCATTTGTATCTAAGACTCTTTTTACTGCTTCGCTCACCTCTCTATTACATTGAAAAGAGCGAGATTTCTTCGACTAAGGTCGTGGTTGTGGATATTATGAATTGTAGTCAGTTTAAACTTTCCATTAGCTCCTCTCAAGGCATTAATCTTTGCCTTACATTTCATCTTTCCTGTTGGACGTCAGTTGGCGACATTCAAAATTTTATTTCGGGCCTTTCCACCATGGGCACAAGCAAGGGTGACATATCTAATGTTTTGATCATCTCCCCTCTCACTCTGTTTTGTCATCACTCCCAGCTCGCATGTCTTACCATATTCCTTATAATAACTCATTAAATCTTCTATGAAATTAAACTCCATCCTTGACCTTGGCTCATTGTTATTATCCATTTGTACATTCTCAACTGTCCCAGCACTGGCATACTCAATATCTTCTGCATCTACTACATCTGTATTGCTTCCTGCAATTGGAGAGAATGTACATGGTGCTTCAGTTTCCCCAACATCAGGTGTAATATCCTCTATACCAAGAAAGCTGTCATTACTTTCTTCAATTGGATAGTATTTATCAAATGCATCAATTTCTCTACCACCAGGTCTATCTTTCTCTGTACCAAGAAAATTGTTTCTAATGACGCTTGTATTGGTCTGAGGAGTCGGAGCTTGTATTGGGTAACCAACATTCTACAATAATAATAATAATAATAATAATAATTATAATAAAATTTCCTTATAAACAACCAACTTATTAAAATTAATTTACAAACATGACATCACCACCTGTAGGATGCTGGGATATTGGTTGGCAGCAGGGCTTGATGACCACGCAGACACTAGTCCAAGTAACCGTGCATATCATTTGGGATGTTTGGACATGTTGATGGTATGTCCTAACAGAAAAATGGACAAGTTATCGAAGTATTTAGCCAAATTAAAATATCAATTAATCTCGAATTTAATATTGATATATTTATATTAGATGATCTAACATACTGCGGATGGAGAATTTGAACTAGATGGTCTTGATGTAAATAGATGCTCTTTCTTGTTTCCCATCTTAGGAGGGAGACAAATATATTGTAATAAACCGGGTCACAAACATGAAGAGGAAAATATAAAAATTTTCTGCATTGGTTCTTATTAATATTAATACATAAATCATTATGCAAGTTCATATGTCAATTTGTTACTTCTTTTAAGTTGCAAACCTACACCTCTCGAATACTCTTGCACCAACTGGGAGAAAAATTGAATTATTATTACCATCACTAGGATTGGTTATTCGGAAGTTAAAATAACTAGCGCCCATGTTGATAATACTAATACAAGGTTTATTTATAATTTATTGGATTTGGATTTAGAAAATGTGTACTGGTTTTTTTTTATTTGGATGTTGAAATCAATTCATAGCATACTCAAGTCTAGTCTTAAACCTTGTATTATTCCAAGTCCCAACATAACATAAACCTTGTATTATTCCAAGTCCCAACATAACAAACGACCAAAACACACTAAAGAGTAGAATTGCTAACATACCAACTACTAAATATTTACTAACAGAGGGACAAAGAGTTAGGGAAAAAAGTTTCCTCCGTTTCACTAAACTTAGCCTAAGTAAACGGTTCTTAGAAAAGAGTTCTATTGTAAGTCAAATAGAGAAAGGAACACTAATAGTTTTTTAAGACAATCTACCACTAATGTGAAACCTAAATCATCCATATGTAAAGAATGAGCCTACATAAACGGTTCTTACAAAAATTGTTCCTTGGCAGTTCGTCTATGCAAAGAAAAAATTTTTGAAACTGAAATTTGAATATATCTGTATCAATGTATAAAGAATGAGAACAACTGAAAAGAAATAAAGGAAAAATCACAACTTGAAGAAATGAATGATAGGGGAACCTATCTCTGTCCAAATGCACGACGGAGAAGCAGCAAACCTCTGTCTAAACCCACAATGTTGACCGCGGTAGGGCAATGAAGTGATAACAGCAACCAGTCCAGTAGAGGAAGACGAAGTAGACGAGGAAAAACAACTGAAAAGAAATAAAGGAAAAATCACAACTTGAAGAAGCCAATGACAGGGGAACCTGTCTTTGTTCAAAGGCATGGCGGAGAAGCAGCAAACCTCTATCCAAATCCACAATGTCGACCGCAGTAGGGTAATGGAATGATGACAGCAACCAGTCCAGGAGACAAAGACGAAGTAGACGAAGAAATGGTTTAGCGTTCACCTTGGCATGAGAAAAAAGACGAGACAGTTGAACAAATGGCATGTGAAAGAAGTCTTCCCTCCATTTCGTATTTCGTGTGTTTCTAATTTGTTCTTTTAAAAATAAATAAATTAATAAATTAAACCACGTCAGCCGATTTCACACGATTAGACACTTGACCGTTTCCTATAGCACTATTGTTCTTTTTTAGTTGGGAGCATTAGTATTAATTTATGCATATGCAAATGTAAAATCATTTCTTTTAAAGATTTATTTTATCATATATATATATATATATATATATACAAAATTTTTACATTGACTTATGTAAATTTGAGATAAAATAATAATAAAATATTCTTTTATTTCAATTTCTTAATTTTCTAAATCATATATGAGATGTATTTCATTAATATATACATATATATATATATATAACTGGAACGTATTTTATTTTTTATATATATAGTTAAATTAACACATATATATAACTTATATATATATATAACTTATATATATATATATAACTGGAATATATATAAATTGAAATATATATAATTGGAATACATATTTTCATAGGTAACAATAGGAGAGAAAAAAAAATATTAAAATATATTTTTATAAGTGAATAGTGACTCTCCTAATATTCATAGTTACTATTTATAACTATGCAAATATTTACATATGTATATTCTAATGTGAAAATTTTTTAGTCCATATTATGCAAATATGGGTTTGTATATGCATATGTATAGACCAATGCCAATGCTATAAATCGGTTAACTGACTAATAAAACAAACAGCTCTACGTCATGTTAAAAAGAAAAAATATATGAGCAATGTTGGAGATTTTTATTTTGGATCTTTACAATGTTTTGGATTTTGTTTTGTTTTTGTTTTTGTTTTCTTCTTTTACTTCTTTTTACATAATTTTTATATTTTATTTTTATATTTTTTTAACATCTTAAAATATTTTTCAAAAATATAAAATAATCACAATATTATTTAAAAAAAATTATTTAAAAATTATGTAAAAAAACTTTGAAGGAAAGTAAGAATTTGTAATATTTTTTAATTTTTTTTAAAATATATATACTGAAAGAATTATTTGAAAAGTCATCAGGGCTATAGCAGTGATTTGAGGAATGATGATGGGGGAAAACGTCGTCCGCTGTAGCATGAAGTGTGGAAAATAACCGATGAATGATTCAATAACTCCTTATATAAGTAGTATACTGGGTTAAAGTATACAAAAAAAAACTCCAGCTATCATCTCTGCACAATATACGTCAAATTTATTTATTTTTATTATTTTTTTTTTATTATTAAAAATACGTATTATATGGATGATGTATATAACAATTCAATTAATTTAATAAGAATAAATTAAAATTAAAAAAAATTAAAATATTTAGGCCTTATTTATTTTTTTAATTTATTTTATCTCATCTTAAATTCATCATTACACTTTTTTAATTTTTTATATAAAATAAAATAAATAATTTTTTTTTCAAATTTCGAAATAAAATTAATATTAAAAAAACATATTATAATATTATCATAGCTATATAGCTGCAAGCAAATCATGTGGAGATGCTTTTGCTGCAACAACAACAACAGGAGAGGTATTTGCTCAATTACCTCAAAGAGATGACAACAAATGGAGCTCTCACGATGCATCAGAGGAACCAACCATCCCAATTAGGAATCGTCAGCTTATTCTTTACTTAGATAATTCTAATGGTTTTGACTTTTATGTTTTTGGAACAATTGCTTTGTGTGCAATACAAAAGGTTTTATTAGAGGTATAATTGGTCTGATTTGAACCAGTTTTATGTAATTTTTATAATTGAATTGGTATACACCAATTTTAAAATTTTAAGAACAGGAAGATGCCTGATGTACTATCAAAATTTGAACATTTGATTTTTTCAATTTCGATTCAATCTTGTCCGATTTTGCCCATTTTATGCACCACCTATGTTAATATAAGATGCATTATACTAAATAATTGGTCTATTTATATTATAGTATAAGTACATTATTTTATAATAATTAACACATACTATTATAATATTGAATGTAACTATAGTTTGCATAAGTTTTAGACTCTTTATATAAGTATATATGATCAAATATATAAGAATTACATTTACAAAAAGAATATACATTATAATTTATTATGCCAAAAATCTAAGATTTTTTATGTTATATTAATTTTACAATGTTGAAGATAATATCAAATCAGTATTATTTTGATTTGATATTATTATGATTTGAGTTTGAAAATGATCAAATTACTTTGATTTGATTTTCACAATATTAAAAATATTCACCTTGTTTTATCTAAATATAATTTTTCTATAAATATGAATGTATATCTTGTATTCAGCATTACTTCAAAAAGAAAAGATGTAGTCCTCAAAAGTTTATAATTTTTCTATAATTTAAGGAGAAACTTATGTCAACTGAATGGGTGCTCTCTGAAGCTTTATCTATGCAACAGTTGTGTAAGTCAATAAAAGCAGAAACACAAAATAGGGTTGGCAGACTTACTAGATGGCTTCCTCCTACTCATGGTGTTGTAAAGTACTAAATGTGGATGGAGCTATTTTCCATGAACAAGGAACTGCAGGTGTGGGATTGGTCTTACGAGATAGGAAAGGAGAGGTTCTTATGGCAGTTTCAAGAAAGGAGTTGGCTGTGAGAGATTCATATGAAATAAATTTGATTGTAGTTTTGAGAGGTATGCAATTTTGTATCTTTTAGGTCTACAAGAGCTACAGTTGCTTCTTCTTTGATGAGGCATATAGTCAAGGATATACAATAGCTAATGCAATGACTTCCTCGATGTTCTATTCAGCATGTTTTTCGAGATGTTGATGGAGTGGTTCATAAACTAGCAAGCTGGTTAGCATGTGGCGTCCATGACTTACAAGTTCGGTGTGATGATGTTCCTATTTGTATTCAGCAACCAGTTTGGGTTGATCAACAGCTGTAATACTTTGTTGTTATTAATGATAATTTGATGTTTTCTATTAAAAAAAAAAGTAATAATAATCTAAAATTGCTGTTAGGTCCAAGGAGAGCGTGAATGTTTGTGGGAGAAAATTTCGAGCAAAATGTCAACTAACGGCTGCAACTGCAGGTACATACCACTGCTGTCCAACATATAAGGTCAGAATTCATAAACATTAAAACTATAGCTCGTAACCTTGTAACTATAGCTCATAACCTTAAAATATAGCATTTAATATGCACTTTAGTCTCAAGGACGAACCACGAAGTGTAACTCCATTACTTGCCCTTAATCTCATCATTTTCTTGAGTAATCCTCCGTTTATCCTTTACTTCACATCCTAATTAACTTCAAGAACATGACTCAAAAGCCATTGAGGTCACAAATTACATCCAATTGCATAGCCCTACACTTTATAACTTACACCATCCAATCCAACTCCATTTCACTTCTACTTCTCAAAGATAATTAAGTTTCCATGCATTACCTTAAGATATCCAATACATCATTGTAAACTTCACAATACAATCCAACAACACAATCCAACCCAGTCAATGCATAACACTCTTTCTCCATTCATACACCATTCAACCCAGCTCTCAATTATTTAACAATCCAAGACCAAGCATAATTGTACAATTTCAAATTTGACTTTAGTGCTTAAACACAGCACATTCATGCATAAAAACAAATTCTACATAACTACAAATACGATCTTTCCAACTAATTAATAGCATTAAGCTCCTATATGTTTTCAGTTCAAATTTGGCTAGTTTGGCATGCACGTTGGCAAGGTGTTGCGGTAAAGTGGAGTTTAACTGATGTAGGAGTTGTTGTTGGCTGCTGGTGGTGGTTCAAGGCACGTATTGCAGTTGTTTGGTGATGTTCGGGTGGGCCTAAAAACAAAATTGGCTAATCTATTACATTCTTCCATGTTGGAACCGTGATATATAAAGAAGGGAAGATCAGAGGGAATGAGATTAAAATAATAGAGGAGGCGAAGGAGGACTAAGTTGTGGCCATGAACTAGAGTACTAGTATGAGAGGCTGGAGAAGAAGCTTGGGTGCACATTGTGTTTCACACGTACCGCAAGGTCTCCTTGGACAAATGGGGGAGTGGACTGGTGAGCTTCATTTATGTTGTTGAGATGAATTTCAATCTCAATTTCAATTTCTGTGGAAAACATAACCTGACCCAGAAGATGGGGGAATCTCAATTGGTCTGAACCGAAGAGGCATTTAGGTCTTGATGGGAATGATATTAAAGCTCTAGAGCCAAATAGTTTTCCATTTTTTTTTTTTTTCTGTTGGTTCGTTGCTGCTGCAGAAAAACTGGGGAGCTCGCTGTAGTTGCCTATCTGTGCAGGCTGGATTAAATACAGTCAGCATTAGTTCTTCAAATTTTGTTCAAGGTATTGCCGCTTTTGTTTTGTTTTTTTGTTTTTTTTTGTTTTGTTTTTTTGTTTTTTTTTTTTTGAGGAGGAAAAACAATTCATTTATTAATAACGAGTATTACAAATGAAATTTGAAACATACATTACAAGTTAATTAAACGACGATCTGTAACTTCCAGTACACTAAAAATGACTAACATTTTCTAGCTTTAACTGTAAAACTTTCTAAAACAAAGTTTAAAAGACAGCTCTAACTATGTTCTAAGACAGAGTAACAACCAACCAAATCAAACCACAATTTCGTACTAAGACGGACTAAGGACAAACTCTAAGGACAACAAGTCTTAGAGACAATATTTTTTATTTTTTATTTTTTTTTATTTAAGACTAACATACATAAATTAAAACTAGACTGGAAGAATTAGATCCTAGTGATCCATTTTCAACCTTAGAATAATTTAAAATGACAGCATAGGGGACCACCATTGTCAGTAGAAAAAGCTGAACGACTGGCGTCGGTGCTCTAGGTGCTATAGCCTTGTGCGTGGCTATGATAGATCTCTCCAGTGGTGGCGTATGGGGAGCAACCGCCTATGTTAGAAACTCAGATATATTGCTCGATTTTTTATCCTTTACTTTTTGGATTGTCTAAATGGCATTGTTAGGAGCTAAATTTCAAACCTACATTATGGCCTTGTAAATAGGATAGATTTGAGTAGGCGAATGTTGAACTTGTTTTTTTTATCTTTCACTGAAGTGCAGCTTTCAGATAGTTTTAACCTGCCTTCTAGGTATAGGGCTTAAAACCAATATTTTATATACCATATTGGTAGGTGTACAGATCAAAGTATTGGAACAAAATATTTCGATACCGATAGCGTTTTGTGTATCGTTTCAGAATAATATATATAAATAAATTATATATAAAAATACATATATAAATTATGTTTCAAAATAATAGTCAATATATAAATAAATTATATATAAAAATATATATGTAAATATTTTAGTCTGATTTGAGGTTAAAAAAAAAATAGCAAGAAATTGAGAAAAAAATCAAAATCTTGTACAGTCGAAATAGAGCCTGAAATATTGGCCGGTACAGCTAGTACCGGTAGGTACGACCAAAATATTTGTCGAAACGAAACAACAGTATTTCTGTACCAGTTCACTGGTTGGTACGGCATACTTTGGCTGTATCGGCCGATATAATACGAAATTAAAAACTTTACTTAACCCCCCCTCCCCCCAAATTCTTCAACAATATTACATATTGTTGTAAAATACGTAAATATCGTGCAAATACTTCAAAAAAGAGCGAGGTCTGCTATGAAAATGTTTTTTTTTTTCCATGTGGAATTTACATTTACTCACTTTTTTTGAAGTGATTATACAACATTTGTATATTTCATGACTGCAAATATTATTTTTCTAAATTCTTTAGTTTAAAAGGTGCAAATTAAATTCAGCAGAATAAGCATTTGCATCCGGCTTCCTATATTTACCTTTTTAGCCAAATTTTGAAGAAAACCTAGTAAAACCATCTTAAACTTCAACTTGCTTCTCATTTTGCATCCGGCTTCCTATATTTTCCTATATTTACCTTGCAGCTGGCTTCTCATTTTGGAGAGCAACTTCAACTTTGCTACAGTTAGCTTCCCAAACCGTAGCAAAGTTAATGTTATTATTATTATTTTTTATTACTTTTTTTTCTTCATTTTTTTAAACAGTTTATTGTCACTGTGAAAGATTTTTTTTTTTTCATTTTATACTCAATTAAATCAAAGATTTAGTTGCTTTTTATTTTGTGTTGTTTTATTTTATTTATAAAAAAATATATTGTTTTATTTTGTTTGGTTATGCTTTTGTTATTCTAAATGACTCATGTACTGCTATTTCAATCTTTTTTTAACCATCAAACATTAATTACTTATATTATTTTAAGGCCCTTTCCAACGTTATTGATCATTTTTTATTACTGCTAAATTTCTATCAGCGAAGTAATTTCTATGGTAACTGCTAGGTAAAGTGCAATATCCAAGCAAGACAAGTCTAGGTAGGATTATGCGGCTTCTTTCTTTTTCCCATCTGCAGACGACATCTGCCAAACAATACGATAGTAACCCTTAATAAGTAGTAAGTCCCTCCTGAAGTTTCCCGGCAGTTTCGTTTGTCAATTAAAAGGTCTATTTTATTACTTCAAAAGTCATATTTGTTATGTTAATGCCAATTGCCAATTGCCAACTGCCTCAATTACAAGATAATTTATAGCTATTTCGTGGTAGTGACGTGTACGGGTTGTACGAGAAAAACTATGCATATTATTAAATTTCGTAGTCCCCTAGCTAAAAGTCATGCATTAGATAAGTAGATTAAAAAAATAGAAATTTGAGCATGTGAGACGGCCTCATTTGTCCATATAAACGAGATCATAAAATGAGTTGAATTGAGATTAAAATTAAAAGTTTGAATAATATATGGTTAAAATATATTTTTAAAATATTATTTTTATTTTAAAATTTGAAAAAAACTTAATTATTTATTTTATTTTATATGAAAATTTAATAAATTTATAAAAGATAAATTTGAGAAGAATTTTCATAACAAACGAGATAGTTGGCTTTTTTATTTGCCTTATAAAGTGGGTTAGGTGTACAAAGATTTCTATATAATTGTTGATACCAATAGAAATTTTACAAAGAAGGTTGGTTACTATAGTCTAACTATTATTCTAGTTTCTAACTTTTGGTAAAATGATCAATGGTAAGTGTGAGGGGATATCCCTCCTTTCGAGAAATAGGTCCTAGCCCACTTTGGACTAACTAAGGATAAGAAATCCAAGCCCATCCATGCATAAGGCGGGGAGGTGGGGGGTGAGAGAAAAGGAAATGAAAGTCATAGGATGATGGAAGGAGAGCTAAATAGACTATGAAGGGTGGTCAACACCAAGAGTCAGACAGCAATGATGGTCGGTCAAAAGGCACAGGCATCCCCATTCCGCATTTGTGGTCAACAACCTATTACGAACACAGAGTATTAAATGCGTTGCTATACTCCCCAAACACGCCAACATTGGATGAGCACCCTCCCTCACCGCATTAAATGTAGGTCAGGGACTTGGACATGCCCTCCCGATCAGAGAGATGGGTCGGAACTCAGGGAAGACGGAGTGGCCTTACTTGATTAGGGCACCCTCGAACCCCACAAAACTCGGGCTAGATGGGACAGACGGGACAACCACGACCAGCGTCCGCCTCACTCAGTCTGACCCTATAAATAGTCTAGAACCCTACCACCACGGAGGTATGTGTTCTATCCATAAAATTGATTCCTTAGAGATTTCTCCTAACTCAGCTAACTTAAGCTTCAGAGTTGCCACGGGATGCCGAATCCCTACCATTGACCACTTCCAACAGAGACAGGTTTTCCCTTTGGCACTGCCTTGGAGCCCAGGCGCGGAACATGACATCAACAGTGGCGTCATCTATGGGATTCACTTGCAGACATAATGTGTACTCCGTATGCCGGCAACAACACGGTCCCAAACAACCCGTATAGAAGAACTCAATAACCAAGCGATGGAAGCCAGACTAGTAGTAATGGAACATACCATTAGGAAACTGACGGAAGAAAACAAGGTTCTGCAGAAAAATGACGAGGAATGCGCAGCTGACCACGAACCATCTGCAAGCGAGCATGCGTGCTCTCAACAAGAAGAAGAGGCCCTCGACTAGGTAGAAGTCGAAAGACACAAACTACACCAAGAGCCAAAGGTGCTAGGAGATAAGTATGAGGAAATAGCCAAGCTAATCGAGACACCATCCATAACAGGCCATTTGCGCCGCAGCTTCAGGACGCCATACAACACTAATGTGATGGCGATGCCACTCCTACCAAAGTTCAAAACACCACAAATGGAGCTATATGATGGTGGAAAGGATCTATTTGAGCATTTGGAAGCATACAGAACGCACATGAGCCTGCACAATTACCCAGGCAAAGTGGCGTGCAGAGCATTCACCTTGACCCTGAAAGAAGCTACAAGGGCGTGGTTCAGGACCATTCCCACTGGAATAATCAACAACTTCAACTATTTAGCCCTCCTTTTTCTAACCCAGTTCTTGGGCAGTTACAAGAGGAGACGCCCGGCCGCCTATCTCCCACGGTCAAACAAAACGATCGAGAAAGTCTGACGAATTATTTAGCTAGGCTCGACTGAACGATTGACTACGAACAACTAGGACAAGAAGATCACTTTGGCTACCTTCCTGGGAGGAATATGGCCCAGAAACCCGTTCATGATAGAGATAGCTCAAAAAATCCAATTAATCCTGGCAGAGTTTATGCACCGAGTAGACGGGTACATAAATGTAGAGGACACGCTGTAAGCACTCACTGCGCCCCGACACGAGGAGATGGAGTGGGCGGATGCTAAAGCCACATATCTAAGTCAAGTGGAATGTATTAAAGGCCTAGGCTGCCACTCGGGACGTGGACGGACTATCAGAATAATTCCCACCTCGTTCCTCTCAGTAACAATTTGCACGGTACTGTGAGGAGATATCCATCCTTTTGAGAAATAGGCCTCGGTCCACTTTGGACTAACTAGGGATAAGAAGCCCATCCGTGCGGAAGGTGGGCGGGAAGATTGGGGGGAGGGGCGAGAGAGAAGGAAATGACAACCATGGGATGAAGGAAGGAGAGCTGAGTAGACTACGAGGGGCGGTCAACACCAAGAATCAAATGGTGATGATGGTCGGTCAGAAGGCACAGGCATCCCCATTCTGCATTTATGGCCAACCATCTACTACGAATATGGGCCATTAAATGCATTGCTCTGCTCCCCAGACACACCAACTCTGGACGAGCTCCATTCCTCACCACATTAAATGCAAGCTAGGGACTCGTACATGCCCTCCCGATCAAAGAGATGGGTTGGAACCTAGGGAAGATAGAGCGGCCTAACGTGAACAGGGTCCCCTCGAACCCCGCAAAACTCAGGCTAGATGGGACAGACGGGACAACCACGACTAGTGTCCACCTTACTCGGCCTGACCCTATAAATAGTCTGGAACCCCTGCCACCATGGAAGTATGTATTCTATTCATAAAACTGATTCCTTAGAGATTTCTCCTAACTCAACTAACTTAAGTTTCGGAGTTGCGACGGGATGCCGGAGCCCCACCATTGGCCACTTCCAATAGAGACAGGTTTTCCCTTTGGAGCCGCCTTGGAGCCCAGGCCTGGACACAACATCAACACTAAGGATTCTTGCTCTTCCATTTCATTCCAGTATATGATTAAGTGGGAGTAGGAGTCAAAAGCCCTTTTGTTGTATTTGTCGTTTGCCCTATTTGCTGCATTCCATGACTATGAAACCGTTGAAATGTAACCAAAAAGTAAATGTGAAGACCTAGAAAGAATCATTATGTGTTCCTATATGTTATAAATGGTGTATAAAAATACAAGTTTCTTGGCCAAGTTGAGAGCACATGATGTAGAAAGCTAAGTTTTTTTTATGTGTTTCCATTCCATGGATAGAAAATTTCTTTGAGGTTTACAAAAGAGAAGGAAGTCTTTATGTCCAGACAGTATTTAATTTAGCAGACATCGTTAGCAATTGGCCACCAAATAGAGGAAAAGACATTGTTTTTGTCATCCTCGATGCATAGAAGTAAGCTGCCATTTGCACCCGAATTCAAAGGACAATGCACGTTGTCATTACTCCCATTACCCTCATTGTCAATCATGATCCCACTTGGTTCTAAGAGCATTCTCATTGGATTGCTCATAGCTAAAATATATTTTGCCTTGGCTTTTGGCCATTTATTTTATATAATCTCCACATTAGAATGATTATTTTCTCAAAATATAATAATAAAATAATATAACTAACTTTTGATTTTAATTATTCATATTAAATCTCTACATTAGATTATCTATTTATAAAGATACACAATAATTAATGATTAATAATTAACTTTTTTAATTATTTGTAATTATTAAATTAATTAATTTTATCAATAGTCGACCTCCGCTATTTTGTGGAGACAATTATACTTTCTGAAAGGTTAAAATGAGAATATTTCTTCAGTCTCAAGGTCGAGAAATCTGGAAATGTATTGTAAATGGATCTTATATTCCAACAAAAATTATTGATGGCATAAAGGTCAACAAGGAAGAAGAAGAGTTTGATCATGAAGATGATAAATTTTATACAATGAATGTAGTGGCTATGAATCTTCTGTATAATACTCTCAATAGCAATGAGTTTAACAGAATAATGACTTGTAGGATAACAAAAAAAATCTGAGATAATTTCGAAGTAACTTATAAAGGAACTTTGCAAGTCATAGAATCAAAAATTATATTCTTACGCATGAATATGAAATGTTTAAAATGATTGATGATGAATTTATTTCCTCTCTGTATATTTGTTTTACTAACATTATAAATAACTTGACAGCTCTTAGAAAAATTTATTCTACCTTAAAGATAATAAGAAAAATTATTAACTCTCTGCCAAAACGTTGGGAATCAAAAGTGCCGGCGATTATTGAAGTTAAAAATCTCAAAAAACTCGAAGTAAATGAACTCATCAAGTCACTAATTACTCGTGAGTACACATTGAAAAGAGGAGAAGAATAAGGAAAATAAAAAAAGAGCTTGGCACTCAAAGTTGTTTCCTATAAAAGTGAAAGCGATGAAGACGAGAAATGCAATAACAAAGATGAAGAAATTGCAATGATCACAAGAAGATTTCAGAAATTCTTAAAAAAAAATAAAACTCCTCCAAGAAAATCTTTCAAAAAGTTTTCTAACAAAAATACAGGTAAAAATAACTCTTTAACTTGTTATAAATGCAAAAAGTCCGGACATGTTAAAGCAGATTTTCCCATGCTAAATAAAGATCGATACAAAGGCAAGAAAGTAATGAAAGTTACATGAGATGATGATTCAAGTAACTCAAACAGTGACGCAAGTAATAAATAATCTACAATTTTTTGTCTTATGGCTAAAGATGATTTTGAGGTAACAAATTTTGAAAATATTGAAAATCATTCTTATGAAAAATTACAAAATATTTTAGAAGAAGTATATGAGAAATTTCAAAAATTGGGTATCAAGTATACCCATTTTGAAAAAGAAAAATTTTTCTATAAGAAATACAATTGATGTTTTAAGAAAAGAAAATATAGTTTCAAAAGATGAAAATGATGAGTTGAAAAAGAAAGCAGCTGATTTAGAAAAAATTGTTGAAAACTTTACAAATGGAAAAAGAAACTCTTTGAAAGACTTCTTGGTAGTCAAAGATGTGTTTTTGATAAGATAGACTTGGGATACATGTCAAAAGAAAAACTCAAACTTTATAAAAATTTCTTTGATAAACCGAGTAAATCAAAATCAGATTTTCAAAATTCTTTTCATAAAAATAGTTATTTTAAAGAAAAACATTATTACAATCATTCAAGTTTTTCAAATATGTCATATGTTATTTGTAATGTTTGCAATAGAAATTTTCATAATTATTATGCTTGTCCAATTAGAAAGAAACATACATTGACTATTACGGCTATATAGGTACAAAAAAATCTTGTTTCTTCTAATACTAATAAATAAAGTACCCAAAGAACTTGAGTATTAAAAAAAATTATTTTAATTGCTTTTGTAGGTATGCATGAAGTCTTCCATAGATAAAAGTAAATGGTTTTTAGATAGCAGATACTCAAAACACATGACAGAAGACAAAACTAAGTTCATTAACCTCACTTTTAAAGAAGAATGACACATGAAATTTGGAAACAATTCAAAAGGGAAGATCATGGGAATATGTAAAGTTGGTAAGAAATCTTCTCTTATATTTGAAGATGTTTTACTTGTTGATGGTCTAAAGTATAATCTTCTGAATATAAGTCATTTATACGATAAATGATTTATAATTACTTTCAAAAATGATAAGTGCATTATATTAAATAATCATGATTACAATATTTGTTGTATTGCTCTTAGAAACAATAATATTTATACAATCGAATTTGAAGAAATTATCTCGCAAGATATTATTTATTTATCAGCTCAATATGAAAATAGTTGGTTATGGCATAGAAGGTTAAGTCATGCAAACATGGAACTTATTTCCAAACTTTCAAAAAATGATCTTGTGAGAGGTTTGCCAAAAGCAGACTTTTTTAAAGACAAAATCTGTGATGCTTGCTAATTGTGTAAACAAACAAAAACATCTTTCAAAACCAACAAACCTATTTCCATTACTAGACTATTGCAACTAATACACATGGTCTTTTTTTGGACTAAACAGAGTTGTGAGTCTAGGAGGAAAATATTATGCATTTGTTATTATTGATGACTTCTCTAGATATACTTGGGTTATCTTTCTCGCTCATAAAAATGAGGTATATAATGTCTTTACCAAGTTATGCAAGAGAATTCAAAATAAAAAAAGGATTATACTATTTCAAACATCCGAAGTAATAGAGGGAAAGAGTTTGTCAATAAAGATATTGAATCTTTTTGTGATGAAAATGGTTTTCTGCATAATTTTTCTACTCCTCGAACTCCGCAACAAAATGATGTAGTATAAAGTAAGAATATATCTTTTCAGAAATTGCAAGAACAATACTTAATGAGAATAATTTACCTAGTTATTTTTCGACCGAAGCGGTAAGTACTGCATATTATGTTATAAATAGAGTTACATTAGGGTCTAAATTAGATACAACATCTTATGAGTTTTGAAATGAGAAAAAACCCAATATTGGTTACTTTTATGTATTTAAATACAAATGTTTTATACTCAATGACAGAGATAAATTAGCAAAGTTTGATGCAAAATCTTATGAAAGTATCTTTTTTGGGTATTCAATAAATAGTAAAACTTATAAAATATTCATTAAAAATACTTTGACTGTACAAGAATATATGCATGTAGTATTTGATAAATCTAACCCTCTACTCTCTAAAATTCTATTGATGAAGAATCAGAAGGTACAAATAATACGTATAGTCTCAATCTCAACAAAGATAATACAATAGAAGAAATCTAATATGGAGACATCAAGAAAGATCATCAAGACTTAGTACAAGAGTACTAAGATGCAACCAAACAGTGAAAACATGTGAAAGATCATCCAATGGAACAAATATTTGCAATCACATTACTTTTCTATCTCAAATACCAAAAATATTGATGAAGTACTTATTGATGAATCATGAATTCTAACTATGCAAGAAGAGCTAAATCAATTTATAAGAAATAATATTTGGACACTTGTTCATAAACCCAAAAATCCTACTGTTATTAGAACAAAATGGGTTTTTAATAATAAGAATGATGAGTTTGGAATCATCACTAGAAACAAGACTTGACTTATAGCCCAAAATTTCAACCAAAAAGAAGGAATCCATTACGATGAGACATATACACTTGTCGCAAGATTAGAAGCTATTCGAATGTTACTTGCATATGTATGATATAAAAATTTCAAAATTTTTCAAATGGATGTTAAAAATACTTTTTTAAATAGTTTTATAAATGAAGAGGTACATGTTGAGCAACCTCTAGATTTTGAAAATTATATCTCTTCTAATCATGTTTTTAAGTTTACAAAAACATTATATGGACTCAAACAAGTTTCTAGAGTTTGGTATGAAAGGCTTAGTGGTTTTTTGATTGAAAAAGGTCTTTCAAGAGGAAAGATCGATACAACTATTTTTATTAAATATGAACAGGATGATATTCTTCTAGTTCAAATTTATATGGATGATATAATATTTGGTACTACTAATGAAAATATGTGCCAAAATTTCGCTAAGAGTATGCAGGAAGAATTTGAAATAAGCATGATAGGAGAACTTAATTTCTTTCTTGGATTGCAAATAAAGTAAACAAAAAGTAAAATATTCATTAATAAGTCAAAATATATCAAATAGTTATTTAAAAAGTTTGAGATGGAAGGTGCGAAAGTAATTGGAACATCAATGAGTTTAACCACCAAACTTGATAAAGATGAAAGCGGTAAGTCAGTTAACTCAAAAATATATCGAGATATAATTGGTAGTTTATTATATTTGACAGCTAGTAGACCTGATATTATGTTTAGTATATATTTATGTGCACGTTTTCAATCATCTCCAAAACAATCTCATTTGATTGCAGTTAAACGTATTTTTAGATATCTTGCTAGTACCATTGACCTAGGATTATGGTATCCTAAGCACACTTCTTTTGATTTTATCAGTTATTTAGGTGTAGATTATGCTGATTGTAAAGTTGATCGACAAAATACTAGTGGAACATGTCATTTCTTAGATCATGTACTTGTTTCATGGTTTAGTAAAAAATAAAATTCTGTTGCATTATCTACTGCTATGGCAGAATATGTTGCTGTAAGTAGTTGTTGTGCTCAAGTTTTTTACATAAAGCTATAGCTTGAGGATTTTAAACTTATGTACACTCATATTCCTATTAAATGTGATAATATTAGTGTTATAAATCTTTTAAAGAACCCAATATAATATTCTAGAACTAAACATATTGAAATTAGATATCATTTTCCTAGAGATCATGTGCAGAAATATGATATTGTACTAGAATTCACAAGCACACACGATCAATTGGCGAACATTTTCATAAAACCCCTATCAAAAAATAGATTATGCATGATTAGAAGACAAATAGGAATTATGCATGCCATGAATATCTATTCAACATTTTTATTCCATTATCTCAAATGACTTACAAAAACTTGAGACTTCTAGTCTCATCTTTCAACTGCATTTGCTCTTCATAGATCGACATGTTATTATTGTTTAAAGGATTAGGCAGTCGAAATAAAGAGGTAAGTAAGGATTTTAAATCCTAATTCTGTTGATTTAATTCTATTATTTTTCTATATGACTCATAAACAAGTCATTGAAGTACAGAAACCATTTTGCTAAACTTCTCAATTTCATGAGTTTTGGACTGCAACCAAACGTAAAAGGCAACAATGGATGATGAGTATCGAGTTTCGAGACTCACAAGCTCATAAATGACGTCATGATCTGATTTATTAGCCAAATCAGTCTCTTGTTACTTCATGGCACCTACGAAAAATGCAGAAATAGATTGATCACGAGAAGTATTGAATAGAAATTGACGGGCCAATAAAAATTTGTAGAATGAGAATGTAGGCAAATTGCAAAGTTGAGAAGAAGAATTGATGTGAATTAGATAAAGTTAAGGATTGATCTTATAGAAACAGAAATAAGAACAATACACACTATTATCTCTTCAAATATTACTTAGTCAAACTTACAAGATATGCTGGAAGAGACGGGTGAGATGACTGATTGAGACGGTTCTTGGTTCAAATCTGGAAGATTACCAGAAGAAATTTTCTCCGACATTTTATCGTTTTGGATAAACAGATACTTGATTAATGAGCAATGTGAGATTTTTCTTGTGAGTATTCGATGGGTGAAAATGGTCTTTTAAACAACAACTCAAAACTTTCAAATCTCAATAATATCTTGTTTGTCAACAACGTTAAGCGGATTTGAATCTCCTTTCGCATTGAATTACTAGAGCTAAACCTCCAGTCTTTGCAGGTTTTGTCGGACATGAGTGATTCCAATTATTCAACTCTCTACAATTTCTACTGATACATCATTTTATTTGGTTATTGGTCATTACGAGAAGAAATCTTACTGAAACCAATTGCAGTTCCTTTTTAATGATGCCAAAAGGGAGAGAAGTCTTATACTAATATTATACTACCCTATTATATATGTTAGAATCATGTTTATATTTTACTTGAAAAATTAACGCATATTTTCAGGGAAAATTTAAGTATTATTGCAGGTTGCAGAGTTTTACTAAATATTTGTCATCATTAAAAAGGGAGAGATTGTTGAACCCAAGATTTTAAGTCTCGTATCTACGTATAAATTTTAATGATAACAAATAAATTTAAGACTCAAGTTCAAATTGTCTACACATGAAGGGAGCTAAGCACATCAAGAAATCAAGAATGAGCAAAATTTTGCATAAATTTATTTGAATTTTATAAATAGCTCACTTGAATTTTACAAAAATCATAACAAGAACTTACACATCAATTACTAAATTTTACATAATTTTTCAAAGCCCTCATTTTCTCTTCTATAAGTTTTGTACCTTAATCCATGTTCATTTTGACAGAGATATAAATTGCACTGTATTGTTCTTATTTCACTCATTAATGAGTGTATTCTGATAATCTACCAACTATTAGATCTTATATTTGTAAAAGGGTGCTTATAACTCTTGTGTGTGTAAAAAGTGTTCTATACAGGAAATAGTTGAATCACCAAGTGTGGGGTAATTGCAAGTGTAGATGGTGTTCTACACGGATTCTTTGTAGCGATGTTGCTCAAAGATGTAATAAGTTCTATTTCCACCTGAAGGAGATTGAATAATGAATTTGGGATCCTCAAGGGGTAGTTTGAGGCGAGTACGTAGGCAGTGGGGCTGAATCTCGTTAAAATACTGAGTTTGTTTCTTCTTACTTTTACTCTTTATATTTCCTGCTATTTCATATTTTTTTTATATTTTATATTGTGTATTTATTTTATAAGTATTAATTGTTTTTAATAAAACCCAATTCACCCCCTCTTGTATTAGTCATCTGGGCAACATCATCATCTTCAGCAATGTCTTCTTCATTATTGCATCAACCATTATGCTTCTATGAGGTCGAAGCCAAATTAAAATACGCAACGTGTAATAGCCCAAAATTTTCTAAGGTAAATTATTTTATAGAAATTATTTTAAGGAGATTTATTTAATGTATTTATTTATTAGGAAATTAGAATGGGAGATTTAGTTGAGGAAATGTGAGATTTTACTTAATATTGAGAATTTTGCACTTTCGGATTAATCTGTCGAGTTTTAGGAAAATGATCATAAGTCAGCCATATGATGTCTAAATGAGGTGATTCCAATTGGTATAGAACCCTAAGAGATAGATCTAAAACTTTTATGTTTGAAGTTTTCTGAGATTCGGAAGGAATCAATGGCTTAATTGGGAATCAAGTAGGCAGCTTTGGAATAGGCTTAACTGGAACCCGAGTTGGGTAATTGAACTAGATTGGAGCATGTAACCAAATAGGTAATTGGTTTTAGGATTCTCTGGGATTAGGACATGTGTAGGGATAGTTAGGAATGAATGGAAAGTTGATTTGGAAGTCAATTGAATGGTTAGTGTGATGGGAACTCAAAGGAGCCAAAATCTGGTTGATTGGTGACTAATTGGATCAAACTTGGCTCTACCTTAACTAAACCATGGAGTGACCTTCTAGAACTTGTTGAGGGAAGACCTAAGGGAGTTGGGAAGGAACCAAATGGAGGAGAAAATCTGGAAGGGGCGTGTGACACAAGGGGGAGAGCTGGAGATGTGAGATGCATGCATGGTTAGGTGAATTGCCACCTCACCTCTTATCCCTTTAGCTTGCTTCTCAGCCATGGATCAAAATGGGCAGCCAAACCACCTCAATTGTGAGCCCTTGGATGACTAATCCAGCTGCAAAGCCTAGGATTTGGGAGGCTTAATCCTCATCATTAGATTTGGCCTAGATGGACACCTCATCACATGCAAATCTGCCAACTAGGGTACCTTGAGTGCAATTCCTTTTCTCTCCCTCATGTTGGTCGACCACCACCATATATATAGGACCTTGAGAGCTTCCTAAGCTCCTTTAGAAGGAGAGAGCACTTGCCTTGTGAAGCCAAACCCTCAAAGTATCCCCAAACCCTCAAAGTGATCACTTGTGAGTGAAGTGAGTGTGTGTGGGAGCAAACTTGGAGAAAGTGGGTTGGACTAATTCCCTAAGGCTTGGAAGAACTTGTAAGTCCATATTCTAGCTTAAATTAAGCATGGAATTGGTTTATTGGCATGATTGAGTTATATTTCATAGTAGTGAACACATGAGAACATATTTAAGTGTAAATTGAACACATGAGTAGGGTTAATGGTATTTGTCTTGTTTTTATGTTCAATAAAATTGTGGAAACTTAGATTTAGGCTTTTGGGAAGATAAATGGAGTGTTTGAAAAAGATTGGTGTGTTTGGAGTGGAAAAAACCCTTAGACCCGTAAGTTCGCTCGACCCTCGCTCGACATGTGAGTCGAGCGAAGGCAAAATGTGAACCCTCGCTAGAGTTTCGCTCGACACCCGCTCGAGCGAGTCCCAACCCGAGACTTCGCTCGATACTCGCTCGACAGGCCGCTCGAGCGAGATACCCTGTTTTGCCTAAACTTAGGGTTTCCTTGGAATAGAAGTGGTGTTTCAAATGGGAAGGGTTGTGAGTGAGATGATTCATGTGTATAAGAGAAGAAAATAAAGAAAGAAAATAATATATATAAGATTGAGTTAGTCACGTCATGACGGGGACGGCGATACGTAACGCCCGTATGACTGACGTGCCGGCAGGGACGGCGATACGTAACGCCTGTCGAGATTGAGTTAGTCACGTCATGACGGGGACGGCGATACGTAACGCCCGTATGACTGACGTGCCGGCAGGGACGGCGATACGTAACGCCTGTCGTGATATGAAATTGTGATCTCCACGGGGACGGCGAGACGTAACGCCCGTGTGATTGATCCTTGCGGGGACGGCGAGACGTAACGCCCGCAGTACTATGTGTATATATTTCGTGTCATAACGGGGACGGCGAGACGTAACGCCCGGATGATTGACACCAGACTCATCATAACGGGGACGGCGATACGTAACGCCCGGATGATTGATGAGTGTATGTGATGGGGACGGCGATACGTAACGCCCATCAGTGATATGAAAGAACAAGAATCTTAAAGGGGAAAATAATGTATCTTAATATAAGACAATGGGTATGTGAGTTAAGAAAAGTGTCAGTTAGACAGTGACCTGGTGAGGGGTATGTTAGGGTATATTCCCTTGTCGGTTGTGGTTTTAACTTTGTGGGTGTTTTCCCTGTTTCCTTTAAGCTGTTTATGTACTTACTGAGATTTCATTCGAAATCTCACTCTTTTGTGGCTCCATATTTTTGTGCATATTATTTTATACAGGATTCGATGACCAGCAGGGGGACAGCCCCGATGAGGCAGGAGACTTCGGGGAGTCCTGAGGGACTTTCCGATTACAGTCCCTTTTTGGACATTTCTTTTGTTTCCTTCGGACCTCCTATCAGACCCACCGGAGCTGGGAGTCTTGACGCATCCACTTTTGTCGAGGAGAGGAGACGTACTGGATGCTGCTTAACCTTAGGAGTAGACGGCTCGTTGTCCATGTGTGGAGTTTGTGTGACTCCACAGGGACAACATCTCCAGCGAGACTTTAGTATTAGCATGAATAGGTTTCGCTATGGGAAAGAATATCCCGAGGTTAAGAGGGAGAAAGGATGAGGTGAAGGAAAGTTTCTTTTGGGATAAATGTAATATATTTTGCTACAGTTGGGTTGTGTATATGTATAAAGCACAATGTTTAAGCTTAATGAATGTTGTATATATATAATTTCCGTGTGATCTTTAGAAAGTCTTATATTGAAAGACCTGATCCGCTGCGATTTAATTGTTTATACTTTTTAGTCTTGTTAAGTACGAGGGTGAGTAGCCGAGTGTTGCTCATCCAGACACCTTAATTTACGTTAAATCCCAGACGTAAGTTGGGGGCGTCACACAACGACTACAAAAAATTTAGGACGACCCTTTTTTGGATGTGCAAAATATAACAAAGAGATATGTACATTAGTTTGGCTTAATTTAAACATTTTTTTATGTGTTCATCAATATGCTGTGTCTTCTAATACATTTCATTTGTATACATGAGATGTTTAGGGATTACCAAATTGCAACTTTTTCAAGTGGGTAGATATTAATTTAGTGATTAAGTTCCAACATCGAGAAAGATCCAATGAAGTTATCGAGAAGAAGAAAGAGCTCGAGACGATACTTGAGTATATTAAGAAAACACAAATTGAGTTACAGAAAATAGTGGATCAGCTCGAGAAGTTGCCGATGGTGCTATCTAATAGCTACGATGAGGCGAGTTGGTGCGTCACGCACAAGAAGTTGAAAATAGGCAATCACGCACACAGTTTCGAATTTATTGGGGTTTTGCGTTAATGGTTGCATTTTACCTAGTAGTATTCAAGTAATTTATGTCCTGTGTTTTTATTTTGGACTTTGACACTTGTATAAGCATATTAATTAAGTCTTGGAATTTTCTGACTTTGTATGGATGCCAACGCAAGTTGTTTAATCACTTCTTTTAATATGTTGAAAGGGGCAATAGGTGAAGGGAGTGGATATTTAAATCATTTTCTAACTTTGTATGGATTCCAATGCAAGTTGTTGGGGAATGTTAATGAGGTTGTTTATTATTGGCTTCCTTGTTAATGGGACAAGTTCAGGTGCTGTATATTGAAGCTCTGATATTGAGTGATGGCCTCGGTCAATACCTTGTCAATATCTCATATCATGTTGATGTAATTTATCAAATTTTGACCTTACGGGCTGCAAATCAGGATTTACAAATAATAACGTTGTTGAATTCAAGATTTCAAGTTTTGTATTTACGTGTAGATTTTGATGAAAAAAAATAAATTCAAGTCTCAAGTTCTAATTATTTACACAATGGAGCAAAACGCACATCAAGTATAAAAGAACAAGTTTACAAATGAAACTCATAGATTATTTTTGTACATCTCTAGATAAAATTCGAAATTGGATTAAAGTTCCAAATTATCCTTTTTTTTTCATAAAACATCAAATTACTTTTTTCACATATGCAAGACATCTTTAAAAGTCTTAGTTTTGAAAATTATATTTTTCACATGTGAATAACATTATCAAACAATATAATTTTGAAAATTATATTTTTTTTTATATAAAAATTTAAATTTGTAAGATGATTGATTATCATATTTGACATATGGATATTTTGTTTGAAAGTCTTGAAGGGTAGTTGTGTGTTTTTTTGACAAATGCAGAAGGTAGATGATTTTGTTTGAAAATCTAAAGTATGGCTATGTGTTTTTTTTTTTTTGACATATGTAAAAAGAAGATGATTTGGTTTGAAAAATAAATCATGATCATTTTGTCATGTATGAAAAGTAAAAGATTTGATTTGATTTATTTGAAAAATGAATGGAGTTGTCTTTGACAAATACAAAAAGGAAATGCTTTTATTTGAATTTTTTGAAAAGTAAATAGTGCTCTTATTTGACATGTAAATCTTTTCAAATTTGAAAT
The DNA here is from genome assembly GCA_036898215.1 of Platycarya strobilacea. Taxonomy (NCBI): domain Eukaryota; kingdom Viridiplantae; phylum Streptophyta; class Magnoliopsida; order Fagales; family Juglandaceae; genus Platycarya; species Platycarya strobilacea. The sequence goes on from CM072553.1 coordinate 11,888,936, forward strand.
TGAAAATTCAATTGCCTATAAATAGCTCACTTAAGTTTTACAAAAATAACAATAAGAGCTTACACATCTATTGCTAAGTTTTGTATCAATCTTTCAAAATTTTCATTCTCTCTATTCTAAAGTTTTGAACCTTAATTCTTGTTTTTTTAGAGAGATATAGGTTGTGCTGTATTGTTTCCATCTCACTCATTGAGGAGTGTACTATGATAGTCTACCCACTATCAACTCTTGTATCAGTAAAAGGGTGCATATAACCATTGTGTGTATAAAAGGTATTCTACACGGGGAATAGTTGAATCACCAAATGTGAGGTGATTGGAAGTGTAGAAGGTGTTCTACACGGATTCTTTAAAGCGGTGCTGCTCAAAGGTGTAATAGGTTTCCATCTCCACCTAAAGGAGATCGATAGTGAATTTGGGATTCTCAAGGGCTAGTTTGAGACGAGGACATAGGCATTAGGGCTGAATCTCGTAAAAATACTGAGTTTACTTCTTTTTACCCTACTCTTTACATTTCTTGCTGCTTTATATTCTGTTTATATTTTATATCGTGTATTTGATTTATAAGTGTTAATTTTTATAATTTAACTCAATTCACCCCCGCTTGTATTAGTCATCTGCGTAACAAACATAAATTACATGGACTGCAAATCAGGATTTGAGCTAAAATTCTCCTTCAGCTGAATTGTTGATGTTCATGTATTAACAAACAATAGCAGATGTGTGTCTATACCGAGTATTAACAAACAAGAGCTAATACCCAATATTTGATAAAAAAAAAAACCTGTGTCATAACTGTTTTAACAAACAAGAGCTGATACACAATATTTGATAAAAAACCTGGATCATAGTTACCACTTAAATGTGATACACAATTCAAATAGGAAAACAATTCTGACTTTGCATCTTCAAAAACTAACTGTTCCAGGATGTCTAAACAAAAAAAATATATAAAAAAGTTTAGAGGAATAAAAGTTTTATAAAAAATATCATAGGCATGTTTATACCCGAGATATGTAAATAACTAATTCCACTTACAAAAATCTTAACCATTCCAACTATACTTCTTGAAGGAAAATGCCAACTAGCCACGGAGGAACCCTCAAAATGTGTGGCTCAAAAAGTGAAAAATAATGACAAAACATGAAAGAACCTTTACAAGTGCTTAACAAGAATTAAATACCCGAACCAGTCTTCTTCACTACAAATCTCTTTTCACCATTTCTCTTAACATTTGAAGGCACAACATTCTCAATGCTCAGCAGGATGTAGCCCACAAAGCTACTAAGTTTGTTGCAGACTTCTTCTCTTTTCCTACATAAGCAAGGCATTGAATCCATAATTAATAAATGCTCACAACTAATGCATAAGCAAGTTAACTAGGTGACTTACAAGTGCTCGACAGAATGTTATTATTTACTAATAATAAACACACCTATTTTTTAAAAATTGCCCACACAATCACAATGATACCAAAACATCTTCCAAACTGGAAAATAACTTGAGAATAGAGTAATATGAATTTTTCATCCAGTTTAAACTTGTCTATAAATTTTTAAGACAAGTTGATATACATATATATATATATATATATACACAAACAACCCAAAAATGTTAGTAATAGAAGAACACACCAAGGCTATCCCCTCATTGCATCGGTTGTTATCCTTCCAAATCATTATGCATTGGTAATAATATATCAAAATCTGTGTACATTGCTTGTGATCCTTCCAAATCAACATGTAGTGGTTTTGATCCATCCAAATGCAGTTGGAACTATGAAAAATAATGACAGGAACCAAATGAAAACAATGAAAAGAACACGGCAATTATAATGTGAAAATAGCGGAGCAACTTTCACTTTCTTGACTTAAAATCACTGTCTCTTAGAGTTGGCCAAATAAAATTCTGAAATTATCCACAACTAGTACATCTTCTCCATCTCACTGAGGTTCAAATAATAAATTTGATGGTTAACATTTATAAAATGAAAATGATCAGAATAATAATAATAATTACAACCTGTTTGCATTTCCCCTTTCCCTGTCCTTTCTTCTGGGTCTCCTTAATTTTTCGTATTTTTACTCTATCATGGATGCTCTCCTCAGAGATGGGGGTCTCCCTTTCCCTCAGACAACTTGTGGACTGTGTACTTGTTTTGAGCTATCTACTGGGGTAGTAGCAGTTGCCGAACTGTCAACGATGATACTCGCTTGGGTCAACAATGGGGATTATTGGTTGGATGAATACAGGTCAATCATTGTGCTTAACTTATCCAATGCATCCTCAGTATACTCTTTTTTTCATGATGCATTAGTAATCATCTTATAACATGCATTCAACATACATGAATATCTGTTACCATCTTCCCGTCGATCCGAGCTATCATAACTGCTTTGAATTAACGTATATCTTCTTTTAATATCCTTCCTCCATCGATCTATAATGTACCTATCTGGCAACAATTTAACGCCATTACATTTGAAAATGGAAAACATGTGCGGACACACTATCCCCCTCATTCCCCATAAACCACAAGAACACTTGGTAGCTACATCTTCCTCATTAAATTCCACAGAATGTGTCACCAGTTTAGTGAACTCTTCGTGTTGAACTTCGTCCTCTACCGTATATGTAATAGCCCTAAAATTTCATCCAAATTTAATTATTTAATTAAATGCTAATATGAAAGATTAGTGGCAATTTGTAAAAAAAGCTCTAAAGAGATGGGTTTGGGAGTGAAGCTTTGGAGATATGGATTAAATGAATGGGCCAAAAGAATAGTGGTGAACCCATAAGCCCATAGTGTGAACACATAACCCACCAAGCCCATATTAGGGACACTTGTCACTTGAAGAGAAACCCTAGAAAGTCATCCAAGGCTTGTAGGAAATTTCTAGTTGGTGAAGATTGACTAGTAGGTAGCCATGTAGGATGGAGTGTGGAATCTTATGGAGAGATTTTCCTATCACGGAATCTTGAAAATACAATGCACCATCCTTTGACTTTCCAATAGAAGTCATAGTGTATGTGAGTGTAACAAGTGTCATGAAGGGAAGGATGGAGGAAAGGAGCAAGGGGTTTCGGTGGGGATGCAATCCGTGAGCCACTTGGAGGATTCCATGGAGTATGGCCACCAAAAAGTTGATGAGACAAGGGAGGAGTGTGTGAGTGGATAAAGTAAAATTTGTAAGAAAGTATGGTGATGTGAAGAGAGGTATGGTGTGTGTGTAAGTGATGGAAATGATAAAGAAAGGAGATGAAGCAAATGGAGGTTTCGGTGGAAGCAAGGGCTTGGCCGGATCATGCATTGCTCAATTCCAAAAAAGCATGGTCTTGAGATCACTTGGATGGACACATGAGATGATGAAGGGAAGATGATTGAGTGAAAAGCAAGAAAAATGAGGACTAAGCACTCAAGGGGGCGCCGGCCATAGCAAGTGAGGGAGAAAGAAAACCAAATCTTCCAAAGCATGGCTAAGATTTGATCTTGGAATGACTTAGTGTTGTCAATCTTTCAATCCATCATTGGCCATACCTAAAAATGGTAAAAATTGTACCAAAGACCCTAGAGGAAGGGCTTGGCTGTGTGACCCTATGCCCATTTTCCTTAACTTGTTTCATTTGGACACAAGCAAACATATCCCTACCTCACTCTCTCCCTACCTCTCGGCCAAAACCATCCAATTACCTCCACCATTGTTTCTTCTTCTTTTACCACACAATTTGAAGAATTCTAAATTAGTGGAGCTAAGATCAAGAGTCTTGAAGTGGATATTACCTTGGAGAAGGTTAGTGCCTAGACTCATGCAAGTTTAGGAAAAACACACATACACATATAGCACCATTGTTTTAGCTAAAAGAAAATAAGGTTTCTTTTAAATCTTTATACTTATAATTAGTCTAATAAGAGATTCTATATGTGTATTTTCAGATTCTAATCAAAAATCTAATAGAAATATTGTAAGTATACATTCACCTTTTCTTTAACATTTCTTGTATATAGTTAGGTGATCATGCTTGTTGGATTAATTGTTGTATTGCCATATTTGGATTAAATTGATTTGTGTTAATGCTTGTCTTTGCTATGAACGTTCATTTGTAAATCTCTATGTTAAAATAAGATTAGAATATGAGTATAGATGATGGATCAAGTATTAGTAGCAAAAAGAAATGGAAAGCATGAGTATCATATGAAATGATGAAGTTGATGCATGATGGATCTTAGTATTAAGCTTATAAAATTTGGTATTGCTAAGATAAAATTTATTTAAGGAAATTAGTAGTATGATTGATTTATTAAGGAGGATATTGTTTTGAGGAAATGAAAAATGGATATGGGAAGAAAATATATGACTAATATGAATTGTAATGGTGTATACATGCATATGAAAAGAAGTAATCACTTGTATATGATGATTAGTAGTGTTTAATTGGAATCGTATGATGTTTAAGGTTAAGACTAGATGATTAAATTATATTGCTTTGTTGTGGAATTTTTTAGTTTAAGCTTAAAGAAGACACTTGTTGAAGAGGAAACTTTGAATGAATTAATAGAAGGAAATTTTCCCAAGTTAAAAGGTGAATGAAATAAGTTTGGATGTAAAAATGTTCACTTATTGGATAATAGGGTTTCGGTTACCCCTTTTTAAATATGGTATATATTTTAATTAAACACCTTTAATTCTTGGAGGATACTTAGAGTGAAATGATGAAGAAAAGCCCTAGGAAATACCCTAGGAGGTTTCGGCCTTGATGGTTTGGAGATGGGCTGAGTACCCTACTTCAATCCTAGGCCTAAATTTGGGTGTTAGAGCATGATGGCTAAGTAGGAAATTGTAAAGTTTGTCCCGATGAAAAAGAAAATGAACTAGAATGCACTCGAGTTCACCTCGGGTTTTGCATGAAAATGAGTAAGTGCTGCATGTCCCATGCATAAATCATGAAAAGCATGTTTTGAGTCAAGCATGTTTTTAAAAGAAAAGAAAATCAGTAAAGTTTTATAAGAATCCTAAAGGCTGGGACGGGGTAGTGCCCCAGTGGAATTCTCTGTCCACTCATGAGTGTTTAAAGTCGAGTGGAAGCCCCTGGGTCGACAAAGAACAGTCGGTGGACCGTGTATGGCTTCAGAAGGTGTCCGGAGCGCGGTCGTACCTAACACTGGTGGGTGCCAAAGACGGGTAAGGTGTAAGGACCTGCCGTACTATAAGCTACGTGACGCACTCACCTTAAGGTGATGCGGTAACCAGTAGGGAACACGCGGTGCTTAGGGGAACCGTGTTGTGTCTCATATATGCTACGCGATAAGTCATGACAAGATGGGCTTTCGAGCCATAAGAAAAGATCAATATCTGATAAGTGACGCCTAAGAAAGAATAAAAGATGCAAAATGTTTTAAGAAATGTTTTGAAAAGTACTGATATGAAAAGAAGTCGGAAAGAAGCAAGTCTGTATGAAATTTCACATGAGCATGTGCATGAGTTTAGTCATTCATTGCATATGCATTAATTATGATTGTTTGGTTCACTTATCTGTATATTTGAAATACTTTGGTTAAAGTGGTAGTATACTTACTGAGATTTCTCCCGAAATCTCACCCCCTTTTATTATCTCTACTATCTCTCCCTTGGGAACGATAGAAGTTATTGCAGGAAATGATGGATCCCCTGATTATGACTTTCGAGAAAATGGGTAGACCCTCAAGGGCCCGACTAAGACAGATTCTGCTGGGCCAGTGACCCTAGACCTGTTGGGTCAGTGGGCAGCAGAGTCGCTTCCGATGGCGACCTACTTTTTTGACGACTTACGCCCTACGTGGTACTGTTTGGTTTTAGGAGTGGACGGGCTCCTCCATATGGGACGCCTGTTTACCTCATCCTCTAGGATGATGTGTGATGTAGGCCCAGATTTAAGTTTAGACAGTCTTCGTTACGGTCCTGACTTTAAGAAGATAAAGGAAGAACTCGCCTATTAGTATGTTGGGCGGAGTAGGAGGGGATCGTTGATGCATCTATTTTGTATTGCCAATATATTTTGAGGAATTCTTCCCACTGTTTTGGGAAGTGCTTTTGTATAAACTGTTAACACTGGTGACCTTGACTTTTGATGTCTATGTGTATAATGTTTAATTGGGTTTATATTTCGTTAACCATGTGATGTGCGACAAGCATAAACGTTTTGTCGAAGTTTTTGGCTTGACCTTTTTTCGCTGCGAGAGAGAGAGAGAAAAAAAAAAGATGCTAAATAATGCTTTCACATGTAATGATGAGGGATGACTTCCTTGAGACGCTCGTCCCCGGCGTCGCAATTTGCGTACGAATCCAAGCGCAAGCTGGGGCGCCGGCAGTATAGGTCTTTCTTGTACCATCCACCTTAAACAAAACTGGGTCCAAGTATATAATGCCAGTAAGTTGCAGCTGAACTTCCCTAAACTTAGTATTTGTATACAAATTTTGAAATCTCTTTTCAAATGGAGATCTAGAGATACATGGAATTATGGCATTAAATGAGTGGAATTCAGTGACATTTTCATTCTCAATTTTTTTTTTCAATGCATTATCATACTGATCGACAAATTCCTTCAATACGTTCATGCTCTCGCTTCGCTACATTGTATTCATCCCAGCCCAAAAAACATATTTCACAAATGCTGGTACCCAATGTTCCCGTTCAGTGAATAAACTCTACAACCAAACATTCTCACCCAAGTTGTACATGGTAATAAATTGATCCTAACATGTCTCAAACTCTGCTGGAGAGTGGGTGTTGTACACTCATTTCACCAGTGTAGTTTTCATTTCAGTTTTGTCGGACCCATAGGAGCTAAGATTTTCAGGGACTTTCTTCATGATATGCCATAGGCAAAATCTATGTCGGCTTTTTGGGAATACAATTGCAATGGTATTTTTCATTGCCCTGTCTTGGTCAGTGGTAATAGCCTTTGGCGTTACACCATCCATACAATACAACTAGGTTCTGAATAGCCACATGAAGGTGTCAGTATCCTCATTAGAAATCAAGCTTGCTCCCAACAAAATTGACTAACTATGGTGATTCACACCAACAAATTGTGCAAAGGGCATTTCATATTGATTCTTCAGGAATGTGGTGTCGAACGTGACCACATCACTAAAATTTGATAGGCTGCTATACTACGAGGGTCTGCCTAGAATACATTTTTAACCTCCCGTCATCATCTAAGTTCATCAGTGCAAAGAAACCCAAATTTTTGTTTTGCAATCACAAAAAATAGTCTTGAAGGGTACCAACACCATCTGCGCCCAGTCGTAGATGTCGTGCCTTGTTGATATAATGTCGAACATCTTTTTCAGTAAACCCAACTTTCTCATATCCACCCGCACCAACAACAAAAGATTGGTAACTCTTATTCTGTCATATGCCAAAAATGTCATTTGTATCTAAGACTCTTTTTACTGCTTCGCTCACGTCTCTATTACATCGAAAAAAGCGAGATTTCTTCGGACGAAGGTCGTGGTTGTGGATATTATGAAATGTAGTCAGTTTAAACTTTCCATTAGCTCCTCTCAAGGCATTAATCTTTGCCTTACATTCCGTCTTTTTTATTGGACGTGGGTTGGCGACATTCAAAATTCTATTTTGGGCCTTTCCACCATGGGCACAAGCAAGGATGACATATCTAATGTTCTGATCATCTCCCCTCTCACTCTGTTTTGTCATCACTCCAAACTCGCATTTCTTACCATATTCCTTATAATAACTCATTAAATCTTCTATGAAATTAAACTTCATCCTTGACCTTGGCTCATTGTTATTATCCATTTGTACATTCTCAACTGTTCCAACACTGGCATACTCAGTATCTTTTGCATCTACTACGTCAGTATTGCTTTCTGCAATTGGAGAGGATGTACATGGTGCTTCAGTTTTCCCAACATCAGGTGTAGTATCCTTTGTACCAGGAAAGCTGTCATTACTTTTTTCAATTGGATAGTATTTATCAAATGCATCAATTTCTCTACCATCAGGTCTATCTTTCTCTGTACTAAGAAAATTGTTTCTAATGATGCTTGTATTGGTGCGAGGAGTCGGAGCTTGTATTGGGTAACCAACATTCTACAATAATAATAATAATAAACTTTCCTTATAAACAACCAACTTATTAAAATTAATTTAAAAACCTGACATCAGCACCTGTAGGATGCTGGGATATTGGTTGGCAGCAGACACTGGTCCAAGTAATCGTGCATGTCATTTGGGATGTTTGGACATGTTGATGGTATGTTTTAACAGGAAAATGGACAATTTATTGAAGTATTTAGCCAAATTAAAATATCAATTAATCTCGAATTCAATATTGATATATTTATATTAGATGATCTAACATACCGCGGATGGAGAATTTGAGCTAGATGGTCTTGATGCAGATAGAAGCTCTTTCTCGTTTCCCATCTTAGGAGGGAGACAAATATATTGTAATAAACTGGGTCACAAACATGAAGAGGAAAATATAAAAATTTTATGCATTGGTTCTTATTAATATTAATACATAAATCATTATGCAAGTTTATATGTCAATTTGTTACTTCTTTTAAGTTGCAAACCTACACCTCTCGAATACTCTTGCACCAACTGGGAGAAAAATTGAATTATTATTACCATCACTAGGATTGGTTATTCGGAAGTTAAAATAACTAGTGCCCATGTTGATAATACTAATACAAGGTTTATTTATAATTTATTGGATTTGGATTTAGAAAATGTGTACAGGTTTTTTTTTATTTGGATGTTGAAATCAATTCATAGCATGCTCAAGTCTAGTCTTAAACCTTGTATTATTCCAAGTCCCAACATAACATAAACCGTGTATTATTCCAAGTCCCAACATAACAAACGACCAAAATACACTAAAGAGTAGAATTGCTAACATACCAACTACTAAATATTTACTAACAGAGGGACAAGAGAGTTATGGAAAAAAGTTTCCTCCGTTCCACTAAACTTAGCCTAAGTAAACGGTTCTTAGAAAAGAGTTCTATTGTAAGTCAAATAGAAAGGAACACTAGTAGTTTTTTAAGACAATCTACCACTAATGTGAGACCTAAATCATCCATGTGTATAGAATGAGCCCTAAATCATCTATGTGTAAAGAATGAGCCTACATAAACGATTCTTACAAAAATTGTTCTTCGGCAGTTCGTCTGTGCAAAGGAAAAATTTTTGAAACTAAAATTTGAATATATCTGCATCAATGTATAAAGAATGAGAACAACTGAAAAGAAATAAAGGAAAGATCACAACTTGAAGAACCGAATGATAGGGGAACCTGTCTCTGTCCAAACGCACGACAAAGAAGTAGCAAACCTTTCTCCAAACCCACAATGTTGACCGCGGTAGGGCAATGAAGTGATGACAGCAACCAGTCCAGTAGACGAAGAAAAACAACTGAAAAGAAATAAAAGAAAAATCACAATTTGAAGAACCCAATGACAAGGGAACCTGTCTCTGTTCAAACGCATGGCAGAGAAGCTGCAAACCTCTATCCAGATCCACAATGTCGACCGCGGTAGGGTAATGGAATGATGACAGCAACCAGTCCAGTAGACAAAGACGAAGTAGACGAAGAAATGGTTTAGCGTTCACCTTGGCATGAGAAAGAAGACGAGGCAGATGAACAAATGGCATGCGAAAGAAGTCTTCCCTCCATTTCGTATTTCATGTGTTTCTAATTTTTTTTTTAAATAAATAAATTAATAAATTAAGCCACGTCAGCCGGTTTCACACGATTAGGCACTTGACCGTTTCCTATAGCACTATTGTTCTTTTTTAGTTGGGAGCATTAATATTAATTTATCATATGCAAATGTAAAATTATTTCTTTTAAAGATTTATTTTGTCATATGCATATACATATACAAAACTCTCATATTGACTTATGTAAATTTGAGACAAAATAATAATAAAATATTTTTTTACTTCAATTTCTTAATTTTCTAAATCATATATGAGATGTATTTCGTTAATATATACATATATATATATATATAACTGGAACGTATTTTATTTTTTATATATATAGTTAAATTAACATATATATAGATAACTTATATATATATAACTGAAATATATATAAAATTGAAATATATATAAAATTGGAATACATATTTTCATAGGTAAACAATAGATGGAGAGAGAAAAAAATATTAAAATATGTTTTTAAAAGTGAATAGTGACTCTCCCAGTATTCATAGTTACTATTCATAACTATGCAAATATTTACATATGCATATTCCTATATGGAGAATTTTTAGTCTATATTATGCAAATATGAATTTGCATATGCATATGTATAGACCAATACCAATACCATAAGTCAGTTAACTGACTAATAAAACAAACAGCTCTACGTCATGTTAAAAAGAAAAAATATATGAACAATGTTGGAGATTTTTATTTTGGAATCTTTACAATGTTTTGGATTTTGTTTTCTTTTTTTACTTCTTTTTACATAATTTTTATATTTTATTTGTATATTTTTTTAACATCTTAAAATATTTTTTAAAAATATAAAATAATCACGATATTATTTAAAAACATTTATATGAAAATTATGTAAACAAAATCTGGAGGAAAGTAAGAATTTCTAATATTTTTAAAATTTTTTTAAAATATACATACTGAAAGAATTATTTGAAAAGTCTTCAGGCTATAGGAGTGATTTGAGGAATGATGGGGAAAAGGTTGTCCGCTGTAGCATGGAAGTGTGATGAATAATTCAATAACTCCTTATATAAATAGTATACTGGGTTAAAGTATAAAAAGAAAAACTCCAGTTATCATCTCTGCACAATATACGTCAAATTTATTTTATTTTATTTTTATTTTATTTTATTAAAATATGTATTATATGGATGATGTATATAACAATTCAATTAATTTAATAAGAATAAATTAAAATTAAAAAAAGTTAAAATATTTAGGCCTTATTTATTTTTTAATTTATTTCATCTCATTTTAAATTCATCATTATACTTTTTTAAATTTTTATATAAAATAAAATAAATAATTTTTTTTGTCAAATTTCAAAATAAAATTAATATTGAAAAAACATATTATAATATTATCATAGCTATATAGCAGCAAGCAAATCATGTGGAGATGCTTTTGCTGCAACAACAACAACAGGAGAGGTATTTGCTCAATTACCTCAAAGAGATGACAACATATGGAGCTCTCACGATGCATCAGAGGAACCAACCATCCCAATTAGGAATCGTCAGCTTATTCTTTACTTAGATAATTCTAATGGTTTTGACTTTTATGTTTTTGGAACAATTGCTTTGTGTGCAATACAAAAGGTTTTATTAGAGGTATAATTGGTCGGATTTGATCCAGTTTTATATAATTTTTATAATTGAACTGGTATATACCAATTTTAAAATTTTAAGAACAGGTACAGGCCTGATGCACTATCAAAATTTGAACATTCAATTTTTTCAATTTCGATTCAATCTTGTCCGATTTTGCCCATTTTATGCACTACCTATGTTAATAATAAGATGCATTATACTAAATAATTGGTCTATTTATATTATAGTATAAATACATTATTTTATAATAATTAACACATACTATTATAATATTGAATGTAACTATAGTTTGCATAAGTTTTAGATTCTTTATATAAGTATATATGATCAAATATATAAGAATTACATTTACAAAAAGAATATACATTATAATTTAATGTGCCAAAAATCTAAGATTTTTTTATGTTATATTAATTTTACATTGTTGAAAATAATATCAAATCAGTATTATTTTGATTTGATATTATTATGATTTGAGTTTGAAAATTATCAAATTACTTTGATTTGATTTTCACAATATTTAAAATATTCCCCTTGTTTTATCTAAATATAATTTTTTTATAAATAGAGATGTATATCTTGTATTCAGCATTAGTTCAGAAAGAAAAGATATAGTCCTCAAAAGTCTTTTGCCCTCTTTCTCTCTTCTCCATCTTCTTGTTCTATTTTATTTTTTACATGGTATTAGAGCCCTTAGCTAATGCTAGGCTTGATCTTGTGGAATATTTATTCTTCCGTTAGCTTTACTCCTCACAAACTTTTCCTCGATGTTCAATTATCTATCATCTCAAGTCAATGAATTTGGAGTATCTCTATTAGTTGTGAGACCTTTTTTTATTAGGGTTTGATCGGTTGTGAGCATTGTTTTAAATCTTAGATCTAAGTTTGACATTTTGATTTTGGTCCAATAGTTCACCAAAGCCATATACAGCCCATTGTTAACGACAACTCCAAATTTGATCTTCCAGTTGCGCCACTTTATCATCGATATTATCATCTCATCAACGATCAATGATCATTTAATGAATATGAAGGCTACTACTTTCAAATTGCAAACTTAAGTTTTCGTTCTCTGCCTTGAGTTTGAGTTTGAGTTTGAGGGAAAATGTTGAAGATAATATCAAATCAATATTATATTGATTTGATATTTTCATTATTTGATTTTCAAAATTATCAAACCTCTTTGATTTGATTTTCATAAAATTTAAAATGAGCAATGCTAGGAACAAATGCCAATTGATATAGCATGACAAATAAAATGCACCGTTTTCATTTCTTTCACTTCGAATACATTTCTTCATTTTTCAACTCATATATATGTGCAGTATAAAACAGACACCAAGCACCACAGATTATCAATTAGTTTTTATCTCTGACATTCGTTCCTAGCATTTATTATTTAAAATTTTTACTTTATTTTATCTAAATATAATTTTCTTATAAATAGGGATGTATACCTTGTATTCAACATCAAATAAAAAAGTAAAAATGTAGATATGAAAAGTCTTTTGTCATCTTTCTCCCTTTTCCATCTTTGTATTCTATTTTATTTTCTACATACATTATAAGATTATATCATAAAATTCGTATTAATTTTATAGCATTTAATCGACATTGTTCCAGTTGATCGTTAGATCAAACATTTAGGTGAATATTCGATCAAGAATCGTCACCAGGGGATGAGCTGGACAACAAATAATAAATATGGAGCCACGCAGTGGATGCAACAAAGAGAAATAAAACTAAAGATGCTAAACAGTAATGGCACCAAACTTTGAAGTGGTTCAGCTCAAACTGAGCTTACATCCACTATTGGGTCGATCTTAATCACTATAATATCAAACTATGGAGTACACTTTTGAGGTTACAAAGCTCTCTCTCTCATAAGGCTCTCAAACCCTTTCCAAATGGCTCTCAGATCTACAAAATCAAACAAGAGAAAAAGAAACGGACGCTACTGTGTTCGTCTTCTCGCTCGAGCGGAATATTCAGCTCCTCACAACACACAACCAGCTTCTGCTGTTCAAATGCACGCGATCCTTATATAGGCGGTATCTCGCTCGAGCGATATCTTTTCGCTCGAGCGGAACACTATTCCAGACGGCGCTAACCCTAATTCCTGGAAGCGATGCAAGCCTAGGACTGATTCTCGCTCGAGCGGGAGGTTGAGCGAGAGTCGAGGGAAATCTCTGCCTGGATCGAACACTCTGTCTGATGTCTCGCTCGAGCGACTGTCGAGGGAGGGTCGAGCGAAGTTACGAGTTGAGACTCGAAGTGCAATCTGATGTGCTTTATTCAAGCCACATCTCAACAAATCTCCACCTTGGCTTGAATTGTCACAAACCCCACAAAATTCTTAAGACCCACAAATCCTTCAATCACAGAAGGAATACCCAACACGAAATATGAAGTCTATCTTTGGAAAACTCAATTTCCACACAAAAGTCTTCAACACCATAGACGACATCTGAAGATTCATTATCTTCACACAAACGGCAATGCACCACATTACAGACTGCTTACTTCAACAAACGGCTTCTGAATACAAATGAAGACAACCAAATATTATTCTGCCAAAGTAAGAACCAACAAAAGCCTGCATGAGCATACACAAAAGGTGGCTAAACTGCCTCCTCTATTTACCAACTGTAGATCTGTTCTCACTGTGCACCAATGCCAATAAATTATGAAGCTCTCTGCAACTCCACCTTCTTGCTATAACTCTTTCTCCTTTCCTGTGGAATAAAAGAAGAGAATGTTCATCAAATAGCAAGATGCATTGTCCGTTTCACTATCGATCTATAGACAAGCCTGGCAAACAAAAAGCAAACTGTAGACTCTGTCGCTCAAAGCCCACCTCATTCCATTCAGTTACTCAGTAGTGAAACAAAATTGTATGGTCTTAGTAACGCTCTACCTTCTTGTCTGTAGATCATTTGTCTCTCAAAATCAGATAAACAAAACCAAACTCTTCAATGATCACTGAAACAAATATGAGTTTAATATAAAATAAGACTTTACACAAGATATATCCTGATCAAAAATTTTACAGGAACCTTGATTCTGCACTGCTTCCCAAGAATACAATGCAAACAAAAAACCAAGATTACTATCTTCTGATCACACCAAGCAAAAGCTGTCGAATCATAAATGACCATCATGTCTGGCGCACTCGCATGTGACACATGCGAATGAAATTTGAATCTGGAGCATGTAAGGATACTCCACCTTGTTACCATACTGCCCTAAGGAAGTAGAGACTAACTGTCATCTTCTTCGCTGTCATCACTACTAGAGGAACTTTCCTCTTCCTCCACATTTTTTAATTGAGGACACTCACTTCTGTAATGACCCAACTTATGGCAATGGTAACACTTCACTTTTCTCTTGTTAGATCTAGAGCTACTGGAACTGGAACTACCTCTATTCTTCCCTGAACATCCTTCTCCGGATCTATCACCAGATGAACATTTCACAAACAAACCCTTGGTTTGATCGTTCATGCCTAAACCCCCAAACTTTGTTCTCAATTCCTTAGAATTCAAAATAGACTTGACATCTACTAAAGAGATTGTATTTCTACCATACAACATTGAGCTTACAAAGTTATCAAATGAAATAGGCAATGAACACAAAATAATTAAGGGTTGATTTTCCTCATCAAGATTAATGTCTATGTTCCTGATATCCATAATAATCTTATTAAATTCATCTAGATGTGCATAAATAGAAGTACATTCTTATATTTTGAGAGTGTATAATCGTTGTTTCAAAAACAACCGGTTAGTGAGAGATTTCTTCAAGTACAAGCTCTCCAGCTTGTTCCACAGATCAACCGTGGTCTCTTCGTCTACAACTTTCCTCAAAACTTCATCTAATAGTGACAATAGAATAGTACTGTGAGTCAGTTCTTCCTCATACTTTGACAATGCAGGAGACTCACCAGTCACTCCTTCTACAACCTTGAACAGACCCTGTTGACGCAATAAAGCCTTCATCTTCAAGTGCCATAAACTGAAATTATTCTGACCGTCAAATTTCTCTACTCCAAAATTTATTGAGGCCATCCTTTCGGATATTCATAGAGCTCAAGAACGCTCTGATACCAATTTTTTGGGGATGAGCCAGACAACAAACAATAAATATGGAGCCACGCAGTGGATGCAACAAAGAGAAATAAAACTAAAAATGCAGAACAGTAATGGATACCAAGATTTGAAGTGGTTCAGCTCAAACTGAGCTTACATCTACTGTTGGGTCGGTCTAATCACTATAATATCAGAAGATGGAGTACACTTTTGAGGTTACAAAACTCTCTCTCTCACAACTCTCTCAAACCCTTTCCAAATGGCTCTTAGATCTACAAAATCAAACAAGAGAAAAAGAAACGGACGCTGCTCTGTTAATCTTCTTGCTCGAGCGAGGTCTTCTTGCTCGAACGGAATCTTCAACTCCTCACAGCACACAGCCAGCTTCTGCCGTTCAAATGCATGCGATCCTTATATAGGCGGTATCTTGCTCGAGCGATATCTTCTCGCTCAAGCGGAATACTATTCCAAATGATGCTAACCTTAATTCCTGGAAGCGATGCAACTCTAGGATTGATTCTCGCTCCAGCGGGAGGTCGAGCGAGAGTCGAGCGAAGTCTTTGCCTAGATTGAACTCTTTGTCTAATGTCTCGCTCGAGCGACTATTGAGCGAGGGTCGAGCGAAGTTACAGGTTGAAACTCGAAGTGCAATCTGATGTGTTTTATTCAAGCCACATCTCAACACATTTCATCCCAACAATTATTCTTTTAGAAAGTAAACATCTGAAACTACACATTCCGAATAAGGTCAAGGTGTTCTCTTGGAGGGATTGTATGGAGAGTCTTCCTACCTTGGTTAATTTGAAACAAAGAAGCTCAGTGCTTAATGAAGTTTGTTAGTTATGCACCACGAAACCAAAAACCACTATGCTTGCTTTGTGTCATTGTGGAACAATACAAGAATGTCGGCTGAAGTTTTTTCCAAATTTACATAATTTTGACGCAAAGATGTTGTTTCTCGATCTATTAAGCTATTGCCAAGAAACAATAACTAAGAATGATGTGGAGCTCATACTGCTAATAGCTTCAAATTGCTGGTATAGGAGAAATAAAAAAATCTTTAAGGATAAACTTATGTCAACTGAATGGGTGCTCTCTGAAGCTTTATCTATGCAACAGTTGTAGAAGTCAATAAAAGCAGAAACACAAAATAGGGTTGGTAGACTTACTAGATAGCTTCCTCCTACTCATGATATTGTAAAGTACTACATGTGGATGGAGCTATTTTCCATGAACAAGGTATTGCAGGTGTGGGATTGGTCTTATGAGATAGGAAAGGTCCTTATGGCGTTTCAAAAAAGGAGTTCGTTGTGAGAGATTCATATGAAATAAATTTGATTGTAGTTTTGAAAGGTACACAATTTTGTATCCTTTTAGGTCTACAAGAGCTACAGTTGCTTCTTCTTTGATGAGGCATATAGTCAAGGATATACAATAGGCAATGACTTCCTCGATGTTCTAGTCAGCATGTTTTTTGAGATGTTAATGGAGTGGTTCATAAACTAGCAAGCTGGTTTGCATGGAGTGTCCATGACTTACAAGTTCAGTGTGATGATGTTCATATTTGTATTCAGCAATCAGTTTGGGTTGATCAATAGCTGTAATACTTTGTTGTTATTAATGATAATTTGATGTTTTCAATAAAAAAAAAAGTAATAATAACCTAAAATTGATGTTAGGTCCAAGGAGAGCGTGAATGTTTGTGGGGGCAAATTCCGAGCAAAATGTCAACAAACGGCTGCAAATCCAACCCAGTCAATGTATAAAACTCTTTCTCCATTCATGCACCATTCAACCCAGCTCTCGACACTCTACACATTCATCCAAACTTCATTTAAACTCAATTATTTAACAATCCAAGACCAAGCATAATTGTACAATTTCAAATTTGACTTTAGTGCTTAAACACAGCACATTCATGCATAAAAACAAATTCTACATAACTATATGCGATCTTTCTAACTAATAAGATCAAGCTCCTATATGTTTTCAGTTCATAAACCATGCATATGCATACAATATCAAGTCCCATAACATTCATTCAGATCTATATAATTGTCATACTATTGTCACTACAAAGAAAATAAGTAAATAGGACCATTTTTAATACCGGCGACATGATTATAGTCGGAATTAGTCTATTTTATGATTTTTGTCACAATTTTTGAGGCTATCTAGCACGTTAGTTAGAATTAAATACTATTTTCGTCACAAAATAGCTTGTTACGGCGCATATTTGTCGCCGTAAGATCTTTTCATCTTAATAAATATATTTTTCTCGTTATTTCCCTTATACATGTCGTTGTAATAGATTCCTCAGTCTATTTATCCCGCCCGTATTTTCCCACATTTATCCCATTTTCCCTTACTTTGTTTCTTTCTTATTTTTTCCCCTATCTCTCTGGTTCTGCACGAAGGTTTTCGATCATTGTAGCGCTGCTGTCTTCTTACCATCCTCTTCTTGCTACCTTCTGGCATTCTAGCCGACGCTAGTGAGTTCGTCTTTCCAATTTTTAGGCTCTATCGATCTCTCTCTGTAAGTCTCTCTTCTCTGTCTCTTTCTCCCTCAGTTTTCTTAATGGCTTGTCTGAAATTTGTGATTCACTTAATCAATTAAAAAGGTGTGCAATAGTGGTGGTCATAATCTGATAGCAATATAAATTTGAGGTGAGTGACTGAGATTAAGAGGTATGTGTATGGATTTTCATATTTGGTGGTCTACTTTCCTAACCAATTTGTTGATTTTAGTTTTTGGTTTAGTTATTTGAAAGGAATTTGTAATTAATTTCACGATTAGATATGATTTTTTAATTCAACCTAATTGATATTCTTTTTAATTTTCAGGTGCGTCTGTGATTAGTTGGTTCTCTCTTTATGGTTGTTTAGAAACTTGACGAAAGTGCTGATAAAACCTAAAGAAAGTGTAAGAAAACTTCATCATGATTCTCAAGTACCGTTCAATTTTTTTTTCTAGATTAAGAAAAGAAACAAAGTCAGAACACGACTATTCTCTAATTGAGATCTCTTAGATTCTCAAAAATACAAGTTTTTCATTTCCCTCATGTTCACTGCATGTTGAGCAAAGGCCGTTGATTGAACTGGGGTTGTTATTGATTTTTTAAATTTTAGATTTAACTCATTGCAGCCTGTATCACTTACAGGAAGGTCTGTATAAGGATTTATTTATTGATTTTGTTTGTTTTTATTGTATTAGTACCCAGCTGATTGGGAGCTTTAAGAGTGAAGAAAATTTATTAGTATTTATTGGCTTCTGAGATAATCGTAGAGTCATTGTTAATCATTTAAGGAAATAAGCTTCATTTTGGTCTTTTGAGCTCACAGAGGCTTGGCAAGCAATTTTCTGTTGATTGTACTTGTAGCAAGTTCTATTTTTAATTTCTGGTTTCCAATTTAAATTAGAAAATTCATTTGATTATTTTTCTAATTTTTCTATTTGAATATTTTTCAGAAAGAAAGGATAAAATTGCAGCCTGTTATTTCATTTGATTGTGGTGAGTTCTTTTCATGCTTGTTGGTTGCAGCTTGACGTAATTGAAACTTGAAAGATTGATGCATTCACTTGTACTAATCAGAATTTTATCTTGTTTCATGACTTTCATTTACATGTCTTCTTATATGTCTGCTCTTTTGTTTGGGGCATTTTAGATTATTGTACTCGATTCATTTAGCGATTATATATTATACAGACAATAACCTTTATGCAGTGCTTGTGTCATTTAGATATTTTTTGAGTTTTTGGGCTGAGGTGCATTACAGCTCAATCTATCCACAAGAAGGTATTTCCTCACCTTAGGAGTGATTTAAACTGGATAACATGGTTTAAACTAGATATATATTGCCTTATTTCGTGTAGGAGTGGTTTCTTTTTCCTGTTCTTCATCTCTTATTAGATCTGCTTAAATCATGTTAGACTTATTTATTATAACAAGATTCATTCACCACGGGTCCACGATTAACACTCAATTCTGATATATTTGTTCTGGAAATGGCTTAAAGGGAGAATAGTTCATTTTATTACCAGGAAAAACAATAATCTTTTGGTCACTTCATACTATTTATCACTTTCTTTCTATTTTTAGAGAGGCAGCAACATAATATGGTGCTTGGGCATTAAACTGACTTTTTTTCTTTTTAATTTTATGGGGGGCATTAAACTGATTTTGAAGTACAGATTCTTCTCCACCTCAACAAGACCAACTTATTTGAAGTACATATTTATCACCCAATTGAGTTTATTTCTAATTATTCCATCCATTATTTCTGATCTAATAGACTTAAACAATTGATGTTATGCTTGATAAGTGAAGATGTGGCTAATGCTACTACTTTATTTTTCTCTGTTATACTTTTCACTTTCTTTTTGTTTTTAGAGAGGCAGCAACATAATTTGGTGCTTGGGCATTAAATTAACTTTTTTTCTTTTTAATTTTATTGGGGGCATTAAACTGACTTTGAAGTACAGATTCTTCTCCACCTTAACTAGACCAGCTTATTTGAAGTACGGATTTATCACCCGAGTATTTCTCATTATTCCATCCAATATTTCTGATCTAATAGGCTTAAACAATGAATGTTATGCTTTATAAGTGCAGATGTGGCTATTGCTACTACTTTATTTTTCTCTGTTTTACTTTGTGCAGAATTATTGGCGTTAGAAAACTTGGAGAGGTTGGGTTTAAGTTACAATGATCTCACAGGCGGCTTAACATCCAAAAGTAATTCATGATCCAATTAATGATTTGTGGTTGATCTCCATACACGCACGATAAAATGGTCAATCTTTCTTTTTATCATATTTTGTGTTAGTACAATATTTCTTTTTCTTTATTTTTTTATGTAGGAATGGCCAACATTTAAGAAGGTCGATGGTCTACAATAAACATAAGCATGTTTATAATTTAATGTATACAAGAAATAAGATCATGTTTACTTCTTGAACTTTGTTTATTGTCATTGATTAGTATTCATTATATTGTTTATAAGATGATTGTAGCTGAATTGATTTTGGGTTCTGGTGCATGTTAATCAGGGCAATGCAGGCAGTGATTGCAACTTGTAATAGCTAAACCAAACAATTACCATTGTTTCCTTTTTGTTTCTTGCAGAGGTCCTAGAAGACATGGGAGTGGGCCACATCCAGACCTGCAACCCTTTGGGGGGGATTTGGATTTTATTTAGCTAATGGAGCTCTATCAATAAACTTCATGTATGACTAATTTATATGTTACCTACTTCCTAATACAGAGTTAAATGCTTTGTAAAAATTCAAAAAAATGATAACCATTCATAATGTCTTTTTCTTCATCTTCATTGACTAATCTCATAAGCTCTTAGAATCCAATTTTAGCAAAAAATGTTTATAGGAGGGATTAGAAGAGAGAATAAGTGAGATGCATGCACCAAACTAACAAGCAAATGTAAATGAAGTCAGGTTACTAAAACTTGAACTGATAAAAAAAATTAAGTTACCATTAATTAATAAAGCTGAAAGTACTAAAACAACTGCAACAACTATATCACTCTCCCTCCTTAAACACTTTATACTAAACTCCTTGAAGTACAGCATATTTTTCTAAATTTTATTACTCCTATTACTCAGTACATACCAATTTAGAGACTGGTCGCATCAAATTCAATACTCAATACTAACACATTAATGGCTCACCAAAAACAAGTATGCATTATTAATGGACCCAGACTAAAGAATTAACAGAACAGAGGAAACATAATCAGCAAGTTGGAAATAAAAGATAGCATTAGTTGGTCGAGTAAGATACTAAGAGCTGTGAGACTTCAAGTAGTAAGAGCTGTAAATTCCAGATTTGTACAGTGCAGCATGTTGAAAGGCTGGATAATAAAGCTACCATCAACTAGTTAGACATACTTGATATGTTGATGATATATGTTGGTTTGTTATAATTCTTTTTCAAACTATATTTCACAAATCATTTGATTTGATAAATAATTGTAAAGTTTGATTTTTGTTATAATGAAGAATATTTTGCAAATATTATATCGCCACCAATTAAAAAATTGATAACTTGGGATGTTATATTATAAAATTATTTTTTAAAATAAATAAATGTGATAGATTACATAAAATCACATTAATTAAAATACTGTTATTTTATTATTAATATGTATTTTAAGACTATCTGGTCGATTTGTACCTACCCATTTTAAGACTATCTAGTCTATTCTATTTGTGGCGAACAAAAAAATTATTTCCCGCGAGTTCATGTCACCGATAAAGTTCTAATTCACTTCTGCTACTTAGCTTTTGTCGCAACATTTTTTCTCACTTGCGGCAACCAATTGTCGCCGCAAAAAGTTTTATTTCCTGGCAATGTGAACAGTAGCCGGAAAAGCCATTTCTTGGCTTTCTAATAGCGGCTAAATGGTGGCCGAATGATGTCGCCGGAAATAACTATTTTCGGCAATTTTGCTCACCAAAAATAGGTTAATTTCTTGTAGTGCGTGTGTAAAATAGAGGGGAAGAGATAGCGGTCATATCAAAATGTAGTGGTTTAGGCTTGATGGTTGTCTCATGGAGAAGCTTTGAGCATCAATATAGAAATGAGCAAAAGACTAAAGGCTGAGCATGTTGACTTCATGGCTAGTTTGGCATGCACGTTGGCAAGGTGTTGCGGTAAAGTGGAGTTGGACTGATGTAGGAGTTGTTGTTGGCTACTAGTGGTGGTTCCAAGCACGTATAGCAGTTGTTTGGTGATGTTTGGGTGGGCCTAAAAACAAGATTGGCTAATGATCTGTTACTTTCTTCCATGTTGGAACCGTGATATATAAGGAAGGGAAGAGAGGGAATGAGAATAAAATAGAGAGGGCGAAAGAGGACTAAGTTGTGGCCATGAAATAGACCAGTGTGAGTAGCGGTGTCAAATCTTGTCAATGAATCGTATTCGTATCATGTCAAAACATGTATATTATACTATATAGGTCAACCCTAACCCGACTCGTTAAACTTATCATGTCAAAATCTCAAATCCTAATACGACCCGTTAACATAACGTGTCGTATCGTGTCAACCCGTTATAATTCATTAGTGAATATTACAAAATAAATTAACACAACAAAATATGATACGGTTCAACCTATTTATATAAATGTGTTGAATATGTCCAAAATTAACTCGTTTGACTTAATTAACTTTAGTATAATTTTATACAAATATTAAAATCATAATATTTATAAAAATTATAATACTAACCATGAATATGAATTACAATCTAAATAAGAAAAATATCAAAATAAAAATTCTAACAATTTTACTTTTATATGTAAAGGTATATTTGTAATTTTAACTTTCTTAACGTGTCATAGTAAATTAAAACAGGTTGACCCATTAAACAATCGTGTTATAATAGGTCAACTTGTTTTGACCCGAAACTCATTAAGACTAAACCTTAACCCTCTGTTATCGTGTCGTATTCGTATTGGATTAACGGATCGTATAACATATTGTCACCCCTAAATGTAAGGCTGGAAAAGAAGCTTGGGGGCACATTGTTTCACACGTACTGCAAGGTCACCTTGGAAAACTGGGGGAATGGACTGTTGATCTGCACGGATGCAAACTCAAAGGAGGCTTTGGGATAGTCAAGAGACCCTCTAATGCCTAGTCTTTTTTTATTGAAATTATTATAAAAGATTATTGTCTGAGTTAGTAAATACTTGGTGGTCTACTTCCTACTAGCCATGGGGGAACATCTCGCACTCGTTGTCATTGTGCATTCTTATCATCAATAGGACCCGGCCGCCTAAGATGTTTTAATACAACATAGTGTACCAGAGAAGAGAATTTAATGAGGCGTGGAACGCTAACAATCTTGTCTCTAACAAACTTGTCAGCAACCTCTCCGCCTATTTCGACAACACCTACCTTTTTTACTTTTCCTGCAATTATTTATAATATGGAATGAGTCAATCATCCACCACTTTGGTACCACTTTGGTATCTTATTGAACAAAAATGGTGATATTATTCTTCCATTGATCAAGAATTTCGATTTCTGGAAAGTATCCGTCGAAGTCTAGAAAGGTACGCATCCAGCTGACTTTAGATTCGAGTCTGAAAAGCATGATCGAGTATGAGCTCCAGCTGACTTTGGATTCGAGTCTGAAAGGCATGATCGAGTATGAGTGCCTAATCCAACTTAGAGTTATATCCGCTCTTTAGATGCAGGTGATAGTTATTTCTTCCACGCGTGCTCCAGGTATATACTTGAAATAGCCATTGCGATATTGCATATCAGAGGAAGGTTACTACTACAATGAGTTCTCTGACTGTTTTCTCTAGCAACCTCTTAGCCTACATACATGGTGATTGAAAGCGATAATTTACCAAAATCAAATTAATTTGTGCAAAGTTGTCAAAGTCAAACTCACAAGAGAGAATTTTTTATGCTAAGATAATTTTTAGGCAGTTAGGAATCAATAAATTTCTTAAAAAAAACAAATAAAGAACCCATAGATTTGGCTAGTGAAATTGATTAAAGCTAAAAACATTGTAGCTAATTTGTTGGGTTCAATACATTCCATATTTTTGCAACCTAGATAAATTTTGACCAAAATTTGATTACAAACTTTTATAAATTTAGCTAATGACTTTTTATCAATACTATATAACAAATTCTTCAAATCTATTATCATCTTAATAAATATTAATTTTGATATTTTAATTTATTTTGATTATAATTATAATTTGAATATTTATTCATTATAAAGAAAGTCCACATTAATAATCTAAAAAGTAAACGCCATTAGCAAGCATATAATAGTCTAAGAATAATATTTAACCTGCCCAAATTTAGTCAATGAAATGATATTGGGATAATTACTGATCATTTGTTGAGTCTTTTGTTGTGTCCATTATAGTGAATTGTTATACAATCTAGATAAATATTTTGTCGAGTCCACTACTAGTGATAATTGTGGTTATGGACATTGAAGAGAAGATGAGGATAAAAATGAGAATAGCTGATCCTAATCATTCAGTTGGATCTTTCATTATAATGGATGGTGGGAGATTGTTCAAATGGGATAATATAAAAGCTTTAAATGAAAAAACTTTATAATTTACATGTTTGGGATTTTGAAACATTTCCCGAGTGAATCTGAAAATTATTTTCAGGTTTTATAAAAGTCCTCTAGTGAATTTGAATCATTTCCATAAAAGAAAGTATTGAAAATTATTTTACTAAAAGGGCTTTAAAATTGTACAAGTTTACTTTTAGTTTAACTATTTGATTTATTGACTCAAACAATGTTTAATAAAATTGGACTCAATATAAATCATTTTTTTTCTTATTTGGGAAAAATCTAAAACGATGCTTAAGGTTCATAATTTAAAGAGTGAAATGCATAATCAAAATTATACAAGAGTCGGGTCAGTTGGAATATACATCCACATGAACTTCTCTAATCCATTGAAAAATACTTAATAGCTAGAGAGATAAAGAGTTTCGATCATCGGTAACAACCTTCAAAAATGTTTTAGAGAGAGGCCTTCAATACTTTCTTAAATTTTTTCTTGTTTTTATTATTTCAAAACAAACAGGCGAACGGTTTTTCACCGGTTATATCCAACCATGTTAAAATTGCAAATAGAAAAATTAAGTAGACAAATAAATAAGTGCTGCTACATTTTTCGAAGCTTCTCTCCCGATTAATTTTTTTTTTGTAAAAAAATTATTCATTGTTTTTTAAAGGAATTCCTTTTTTTTTTTATAAAAAAGGAATCTTAACATTATTTACAAAAATACATATTTAGTCATTAACTGAAAAAATTAAGAATATTTTTTTGACAAAAATCAATAATATTTAGTATTTTTCCGAAAGATTAAAAACCATGCGTCGTACCACTGAACTAACAAAATAATTGGTCAAAAGACTCGGAGAGACTTCAGAAAATCCCACTCAATCAAAGCTTAGAACTAACTACATCCACATGAATTTTCCGGAACTCCGTATATATAGCAGAAGTTAATAGACATTGAAGGCTTAAGGCAACCAAGTGGCAGTTATGTCCCATTTGTCACTTTCTACAGCATTCCACATGCAAAAGAAACGGATAAATTCTCGCGTTTATACCTCATAAAAAATCAAATCAATCAAGGAAATGTTGGGTCATTCCTGGAAATTGATTATAAAAACAAAGCTAATGGAGTAACATTCCTCACCTCTCTCAATCGAATAGGCCCATGTCTTTTAGTAATAATCCCATGTGTAAACGCTTAATAAATCTACTTTTTTATAACATTTATAAAATTATTTCATTGTAAAACTACTTCTCATTTAAAATTAAAAAAAGATATTCTTTCATTAGAATAAATAAAAAGATATTCCTTGTCTTCCAAACAAAAATAAATCATTAGAATTCAAAATACAGATATTCTTTAAGGAAAAAATAAAAACATATTTGCTTCTAACACATTTTAGCATATAATTTTACAATGATATTACAAAATAAAAATTATAACCTTACATAAAAATATTATAGCAAGAAATTAATATGTTTGATGTTGTGCGCGTATCAACCAATCATTTCGTTCAAGCTTTTTCCTCTAAAACTGATTTGATCACATCACAACGTTCCTTTAATTTTATCCATTGCAGCAACAACTAAAAATAAATAACAAACAAGTACTGAATGAGAATGATGATTCTATCAATCACTTGGGAGACAGATAAAATGCTAAAACATGAACACTATCCCCATAAAATATAATTCAGAATTTGCGAAAGTAACAATACAAAAATTTTAAGAAGTCTTTTATAACAAGATAAACACTAGCTAGGATCCATCACCATTGAGTCTAATGGTTCGAAATGTACTCGAGACTCGAGAGTCCTTGGGCTTCATTTGGGTAACTAATTATTCTCAAAATATTTTATTATTTATTATTTTTTTCAGCTATTATTTAATTTTTTTTATTAAAATTATTATTTAATAATCTATTATTTTTTTATTACTATTCACCATTCTAATTGAAATCCAAACGTAAACTTAATCTTTATATTTTAATTTTTCACAACCTAGTTATCATATTGAGAAGGTATCAATTCTGTGAACGCAAAGCCGAAACTGATACTGAAAATAATACCAAAACAAAAATAATAATAATAATAATAAGTAAATAACAAACAAAGTCTCAAAGGAGCTTCGGGCGATCGCCACATCAATTCTGAAAAAAATCAGCCCTCCCAACAGCACCTCCAAGCGCGCCTTAGCAAAAGACAAAAGGCAAAAGCAAATAGGGTTAGTGTCGAGACAAACAGCCAGCCAACGAAGAAAACGAAAGAAAGCACAAGAAAGAAGAAGAAAAAGGGTTGCAAGAACGCACGCCGAGTATGACAGACACTGAGGTAGAACTCAGGAATATACTTCGGTTAAAAAGTGATTTCTCTTACTTCATCAGATCGGAAGAAGCTGTGTGTTTGAAATATTGAAGCTAGCGGGTCCACAACGAGGAAGGAATGAGGCTGTCAGAGCATGACCTAGTTAGGGTTAGTACTATTCTCTCCGATATCTCTAACCAGAGCTAGATCATGCTGGCAGCTTCACTTTTTCCCTTGTGAACGTACGAACATCTCTTCCATCTCAACTCCATCCCATGCGGATCGATCAATAACGAGAAAGTAAATATTTATAGAACAAGGCAAAGAGACATGAAGAAGAAGGATTCCTTGGATTCCATTAAAACTGCACATGCAGCATCAAAAAAATTATTAATTTCCGGCCATTTCCTCTTTTGGGTGACTCGAAGAATATCTAACAATTTCAAAGGGAGTAAACGAAGAAGAGAACACAGCTTTTAAAAGATATTAACACCAGTTCTCTCTATATGATAAGGGTAGATCGACCATTTATTGTACTTCCTCAGGAATTGAAAACTAAAAGCGAAAAGAAGAACGAAGGTTGAAACTGTATATAGAAAGAAATGAAAGTGGTGGAAGTTCTCGTCGCGCTCTAGGCAGTACACCCGAGAATACCTGGTTTGCTCAAACTCACGGGGTGTGATATTTATACAGGGAACTTTGAGACAGATGTTGAAAAGAGGATCATAAAAAACTAGTGATATTATCTATAAATTTTAAATAAATAAATTCCATGTAAACTTTTTGTAGAAAGATATATTTTATTAATAAAAATTAGAAATGATATAACACATATTTTAAAAAATATATTATATAAAATGAGAAAATGATACAATGAAACACTTTAAACAATATCTGATATAAAATAATTAATAAACATATTTTTGTAAAGTAATATTAATTTTATAAAATACTTATCTTTTTATAATATTATTATGTAAAATATTATAACATATATAATGTATTTATTATATTTTATAAAAAATAACTTTTTTCTTTTGTTTTAAATATAATTTACTTTTTTTATAAAAAATTACATAAATTTATCTATTTAAAAATTATATAAATAATTTCTCTAAACAGATAGTCCACCTAAGGAAACAGTGAAATAAAAAAGCAGCACGTCTGGTCGAGAAAGAAACAGAAGGAAATGGATAATGAAATTATTATTATTCTTAAGCTATCTATTTAAAAGATTTTTTTGTATTTATTTTTTTTGTAATTTTTAATTTTATTTATTAATTAAAGAAATAATTTTTTCATTTATTTTAATGATTAAAAATGTTTTAAAATATTTAAAAAATAAAAAAATAAATATATTATAAATATTAAATAAATAGTATGAAAGTAGTTTAAGACGGAAAAAGGAGAGAGCCATAGGAAATAGATGAATAATGAGATGGTTTTAGGGGTCAGTAGTGGCTGTAGTGTAGGGCGGCCTGACAGGGAAAGAGAGGGGGGCACTGATCTGAGGCTCTGCAACCTGAAGCACTCTGAGCGCGCTTTCTCATGCACAGTCCTAAGGGTAGGCTGACGAGTAGAGCAACGTAGGATCGTACAGTGAGATTTCAAATATGACTACCGTTTTTACTGATAAAGGCTACTGTGGTGCAATTATTGGGTTACGAAAAACCTTTATTTTTAGAAATTTAAAGCAATTTTTTTTTTTATCAGTTGTCAATTCAATGTTGCGGGTTTGATTTTGATACTGCGTCCCGTCCATCGAGAAAGTGAAAACAAAGAGCCTCAATTAGCATTAAAGTTCGTACATATAGTCACAAACATCATGACCTTTACTATTCGTGTAGAACTAAAAAGACACAAGGTCAAAGGTGCACAACCATGTGGAACAACATTATAGAACCAACCTTTTATCCAATGAATATGTTAGAACTCGGGGTTGGGAAATACACAATTCTCAAACTTTTATCCAAGTGATTGTCAGCTTGTTCGTGAAAGTTGGAAGGAAGATACTCTCTTTCATATTCTTCTCCTTCTTCTTCTCTTTTTTTTTTTTTTCTTCATTCTTTCGTCTTATTTGTCAATTTATTTATTTAATTTTATTCTAATTTCTTTAAAGTTGAAAAAGTTGGATTTATAGTAGTCTAGCAATTCCAAAAAAACAAAAATACACGCCCATCACAAATACATTCATACATAAAAATTTATTATTAAAAAAGTGATAATTTTACAAAAATTATTACATGGGATTCTCAAACGCCCATCCTTTTTGCCCCCTCTTATTGACACACATCAAATCATCAAACTCATAACCATTAAACTTTTTAAATCTAATCGTTGTAATTGAAAAGGTATAAGCGGATTATTTTTATAGGTTATTACAGATTTTAAAATTTATTTGAGGTTATCTAAATTGTAATTTGTCTTTTTTATCTATTTTTTTCTTATTATTAATTTATAAATAAAATAAAATTTTGTCTTTCAAAATATTTTTATTGGATTATCTAAATTGAAAAGATAATTTTAGACAATAAAAAATGAATTTGACTTTTGACTATTCTATTTATATAAATCCACACATTAGATCAACTATTTTTTCATTATATAATTAAAAAAATAATTTAATAATAATTTAACTATAACTATTCACATCAAATCTTCATATTGAATTATCCATTTATTCATTATATAATATAATTAAAAAAACACTTAATTTTTTATAATTATGAAGTTATATTATTTATCATATTTTACCATTATACCTATTATATATTAATTAATAATTATATTCTAATTGAATTATGGGTTAAAAAAGTAATTAATAATTATATTCTATTTAAATTAAATTAATAATTTTTAAAAAAAATCTACTTAATAAAATGGAAATTTGCATATATATAGACATTTGCACTATTCCAAAGAAATTAATAAGTTTGTACGAGTAAGAGAAAGAAGAAATTAATATAATAGACATTTAGCTAATGTAAAATAATTGTTAAAAATAGAAAAAATTTTGGCAATAAGGTAGCTAAAGTCTAAAGTTTTTGGACTTTAGCCAATCCAATGTAGCCTATTTTAAGACCTATTGACTAAATAATAGATGGATTTAGCATTTAACTAATCTAATGAGAGTGTTCTCAAACATTTATTTGTAAATGTTAAGTCATTTCTTTTTATGAAGGATGAGGTTGAATCTCTGTTTATGTAGAGAGTGTTATTTCTTAGAAAGTAAGTGAAGATCAGATTAATTATAAAAAAAAATAACATACTTATAGAGCTTTGATGCATTATTTTGATTTATGATATATATTTGATATAAAGACATTCGAGAATGTATCCAATCATAGATCTAAGTTTATCTAATACATTAATTATGATAGTTGCCTTTAAAAAATAAAAGGAAGAAGAAAGAAGCTAAGAGATTGTGAAGGTCGAGAGGATTGTAAATTGCACGATCGAATTGATCTTGGAGGAAAATTTTGAATTGGACGATTTTTTGTCCAAAAAAGTTTGGATCGATCATATCAATAAGGCATTGGATCGGATCAAACCATTTTGATTTAGTCCCGGTCAATCATATCAAAATATTTTGATCCAATTTTTTTTTTCAAGGCTTTGACAAAATTTATATAAAATGATAAAAAAATGTTATAAGAATAATATAACATAAGTTGTCAAACTAAGTATAAATAATAAATTATTAAATTATAAAAATTAATAATGTTAATCTTACACCCCTAAATGCATATGAGCATTAGAACCAAAAATCTATAGAATTGGAGTTGGTCCCTGATGAGTGCACAAAAATGCACTCTAAATACTCTATTTAAATACTAAAAGAAATAAGAAAATAATGGATATAACTCATGTTATTAAAATTAATGGTCATTTATCTTGAAATAGATATAAGCATGATTTAATATATTGATGAGAATATAAAATGCCATATTTTCCTCTCTTAATGTTTAATACTTTATTCTTATTTGATACCTAAATATACTCATTATTCTTATATTTTGATTTAGGACACAAATGGAGACATTAGGAGCAAATGAAGATAATTGTGGAATTTTAGACAATTCTGACATCTTTTCGTAATATGAGCATAACTCTCACATCCAATCTCCGATTGAGCTGATTCAAGATGATCTAGAACCGCAAGAGAAATATCTATAACTTTTATGTTTTATGTTTGAAGAGATATCCACTCAATCTAAGACAAAATCGACCATCAAGTGGACGCACCTGCACTTAACGTTCCTGGATATTTTTCAGCCACTTGCATCAAATCCAAATGTTATCATAATATTTTCTAGCAAGCACTCCTACACCAACTTGGAAACTCAATGATCAATTCATATGCAAGATGAAGTACACTCAAGTTTCTTGTAGACAAATTATTTGATCACAAGATATTAAGTCATACAAGACAACTAATGGATAGAGAAGCAAAATTGAAACACTCAACCTACAAGCAAAATCCAGCTCATGCATGGTGGGAAAACAAATGATCAAAATGACAACTCACAAATAACTTGGATTCAAGAATGGCACATGGCAAAACAAGTTGAAATTGTGATGATTTTGTCATGACAACTTGCATGAAGGATGCTTATAAATAGAAGGAAGGGGTGTGTGTTCTAAGACAATGCTTAGTGTGGAAGGATGCTTTGGAAGAGCCATTGTTTTGAGAGCTTGAGAAAAGAAAAGAAAAACCAAAGAACAGAGAAGAAAATAATGGTTGGCTCTTTCATATTATCCCTTGGAGAATTTTTGTTGCATATTTTCAATATGTGTAACTAAATTCTCAAGGAGGGCTAGGGATGAACTTGTGTGTGTGATGCTATTTGTAATTTATTTTTGATTCATGTATTTGGTCTTTAACTATTAAAACTCTTTTGTTCTATTATTCTCAATTTATTTGTGATGTTTTTTCGTCTTCAAATAATTATAGAATCTATTTCGTTTATGGATTCAGTCATACTTTTTCTATTGAGTGAATTAGTTCTATGATTATGTTTGGAGCAATTGATTATCTATATTGATTTAATTCTCTGCTGCAATATCGCCTCTTAGGTATATTGTCGTCGTTGGATTTTCTCAATATCGATAACAATTTATGAGAGTTAAGCGCGAAGAATGATTTTTCAAAGAGTTACATGTGATTTAAATTTTGGTTATTAATGTTATATCTTCCGATTAAGAATTTAGACATAGAATTCTTAATTGAGTTATCAATGAATTAAGAATAAATTTGAATACCACAAATACACAAGGAATTCCCTACGCTCTACTTTTCGTCTCATTTTTATACTGTTCAAATTACTCATTTAGTTTTAATTTACGTCACACTCTAAAATTTATTTTTCGCACTCATTTAAATCTTTTTGTTAATTTCGTTACTATTCTTCAATTTTTCAATCCATCTCCCTGTGGAATCGACACTCCAAAGCTATACTGCAAACGACCGCGTTATTCTTTGGGCGTAATCAAATTTTGGCGCCGTTGCCGGGGAGACGGTAAAAGAATTTGTATTTTTTTTAGTAGTTTGTAAAAAACAAAAAACAAAAAAAGCGGTAGCTTCGTTCATTTTCTTTTTAGCTTTCTGCATCTTTATTTTATTTTACTTTTCTTTTCGTAATTTTTTTTTCAGTATTACACTTTTCTTTACTTTGCATGCGCAGGTACATAGATGCTTTTGGACGGTTTGCTAGTAGACTCGTGCTAGAATCAGATTCTGAATCTAATTTTTCTAATCGCTTGTTTGATAATTCTTCCAATTCTGACGCGATGAGTGAACACGTGGACCAACCTGTTAGAACCCTCCAAGATTATCTTCATCCCGCACGAGCAGCCACACCATCCTGTATTATGTTCTCACCTAATGTTCGTCATGTAGATTTTAAAACAAGAATGATACAATTACTTCCAACTTTCTATGGTCTAGAAAATGAAAACCCCTATGTTCATATTAGGGAATTTGAGGAAGTAGTTGCAACATTCCATAGTCAAAATACCACTGACGACACGGTAAGGCTAAAGTTCTTTCCTTTTTATTTGAAAGATAAAGCTAAGAGTTGGTTGTACTCACTAAGACCACGGTCTATTGGAACATGGAGTGAGATGACTCAAGTGTTTTTCAATAAATACTTTCCCCAACATAAGACCAATGCTTTAAAAAGACAAATCTCTACCTTTGCACAAAAGGATAGTGAGACTTTGTACCAGTCTTGGGAAAGATTTAAAGAATTGCTGAGTATGTGTCTCCACCATGGATATGAGAATTGGCGTTTAGTGAGTTATTTTTATGAAGGGCTTACGCCTACGGAACGTCAATTCGTGGAAATGATGCGC
This sequence comes from Platycarya strobilacea, assembly GCA_036898215.1. NCBI lineage: Eukaryota > Viridiplantae > Streptophyta > Magnoliopsida > Fagales > Juglandaceae > Platycarya > Platycarya strobilacea. Next base: position 11,922,100 of record CM072553.1, read on the forward strand.
AATGGAGAATTTTTACAGAAAAATCCTGATGAGGCCATAGAATATCTCAATGAACTTGCTGAAAAAGCTCATACTTGGACTGGACCTAGTGCTACTGATAGCACAAATAGGTCACGACCTACAGGAAACTCTAGTGGTGGTATTTACCATCTAAGGGAAGAGGATAACCTTAAGGCTAAGGTTGAAATGCTCACTAGAGAATTAGAGTTATTGAAAACAAAAAACTCAAAACCAACACACATGGCTAATCATGCAGAATCTTTTGGACCATGTGTTGTCTGTGGCTGGGTAGATCATCATGCCCAAGACTGTCCTACACATGCTAACATGAGAGGATGGCGTAATCACCCCAACTTCAGCTGGAAGTCTGAAAACCAACAGCCTGCACAACCTTCTAGATCATATCCTGCACCATACCATGCACCTCAATCTTCTAGAAATTCTTTAGAAGACACTTTGCATGCATTTATTGAAGTACAGAGTAAGACTAACCAAAAATTTGAGTCTTTAATTATGCAGGTTGTTGAAGAACAAAAGGAGATAAAGAGCCAGGTATCTAAAATAACGAGTTTCTTGAGTGTAAATGAGCAAGGTAAGCTCCCTTCTCAAGCTCAGTCTGTACCTCATGGTCAACATATGGCACAAGAAACTGTGAAGAATTACGAGTGCCAGCAGATATATATGATTGATTCACTCATAGACAGGGAAGTTTTCATAACTCATGATTCTAATCTCCTTGAGAATTTTATGGTTGATTTTGAGTTTAATCCTATCAGTGATTCGTCTGATGTAGCTAATATTTGTATAATTTTTTATTATACTCAAGATTATAGCACACGGGCTTGGCAACCGAAGTTTGAGGAGTTTCTTGAGAAAAATGAAAAACAGATTCCTTCAAGTGGGCAAATAACCAAAGTTAATCTTAAACCTTGCCACCTACCTGTGAAGTTCGAGTACCGAGCTTATTGGAAAAATAAACGTTTTATTTTTGACCTAGGAGGAACAGTTCTATGAGTGGAAGATAGTCCGGTTGTAAACTTGGTCTACCAACTTTGACCACAGCATGCAACAATAATTATTATTATTATTATAATTATTATCATTATCATCATTATTATTATTATTATCATCTTATTTGTTTTGTTTTGTTTTTATTTACTACTGTTTTCTTTATTTTTGTTTGCAGGATAGTATCATTTTGTCATTTTAGATCACTACTTTTGACGCTTAGCGAGCTATCTACATCACACATCAGGTGTATCCTACTCTTTTTAGTTACTCCCCATTCAATTTTGATTATTAAACATTGAGGACAATGTTTCATTTAAGTTGGAGGGTGGAAATACAAATTTGTTATTTAAACTCTATGGCATATTTCAATCAATATATAAAAAATTGCCAATTTTTTTTTCACACAGGCATCTTTTCACACATGATACTCATGCTCATTCATAACCATCTTGGTGAATTCAACAAACCCATCTTAAATCATTTTGCTAAAGCATCCATAGAACCATTTATGCACTTCTCCAAACTTTGTGGTAATATGGTGATTTGACACATGTAACTAAAGAATTATTTTGCTCAAGTATTCATATGAATTTTGTGAGAATTGAGAGTTTATAAATATAGAAATTGTGATAAGTATCCATTGATCTGTTGAATTTGACACTTCTTTTGAGAATATCATTACATGGTTTGTGGTAAGATGGTGGATATAATTGGGATATGACGAAAGTCAACTTAGGATTAACATTTGAGCCTTTTAAACTGAGTCTTTTCATCATAGATCCCTAGCAGCCAATTTTGAGCCAATATACATATATGGCATTTTCTTTTCATATCTACATCATCCATACCTCTCCACATTGGAGTATAGCTTATACACTATATTTTCCTACCATTTTACTTCCAAGTGTGTACTAGGTGTGAAATTATCATAAAAAAAAAGAAAAAAAAAAAGAAAGAAAACCATGACAAAAATGGTATGGTGCTAGATGTGTCCATCAAATTATTCATGAAAGAGTTCATCAAATTGCGAAGACACCAGTAGCAAAAGAAGATGGAAAAGTGTACTTAGTCAAAAATCTAAAAAATTGAAAAGTATATCAAAAGGAAAGTATAGTCTACTGAAAAATTTAACAGATTCCCTTTTGTGTATACTTGGAAGTTTTTGAAACCTCTTCATCTTTTCTTCTTATGAACCCCAACCCTAAGCCACATTACAACCCTTTGTGTCGATTTTTCCGATCCTAAGTATGCTTGTGGAAAGAATGGTGGAAATCTCATTTGTTAGTATTCCTATCATAAGATCAATGTTTACTTGTTACTTATATATAATTGGCTAAATTTTCATGAGAGTAAATGTACACTTTTGTCAACTCCATTGAGAGAACCCATACATGAAACACTTCTATACCCGTGAGTTATGGAGTTGAAACTTTTTGCTTAAGATATTCTAATGTTGCATGTGTTGAAACCTCTGATTTGATAAAAATAGTTTGGAACACATACACACTCTGTGGATTGCTATATTTGAATTACTTGTGAAAGGGTTATTGAATTTCTAAGATTGTTTTGATATGTAAATTTGAAAAATGTGTCTTGATGGCCCCTATGTGTGATTTTATTTGGTCTTTCTCATCATTTTGCATGAAAATTGCTAGAGACTAGCAATGAGTAAGTTGGGGGGTGTGATGAGTGCACAAAAATGCACTCTAAATACTCTATTTGAATATTAAAAGAAATGAGAAAATAATGAATATAACTCATGTTATTAAAATTAATGGTCATTTATCTTGAAATAGATATAAGCATGATTTAATATATTGATGAGAATATAAAATGCCATATTTTCCTCTCTTAATGTTTAATACTTTATTCTTATTTGATACCTAAATATACTCATTATTCTTATATTTTGATTTAGGACACAAATGGAGACATTAGGAGCAAATGAAGATAATTGCGGAATTTTAGACAGTTCTGACATCTTTTCATAATATGGGAATAACTCTCTCATCCAATCTCCGATTGAGCTGATTCAAGATGATCTAGAACCGCAAGAGAAATATATATAACTTTTATGTTTTATGTTTGAAGATATATCCACTCAATTTAAGACAAAATCGACCATCAAGTGGACGCACTTGCACTTGACGTTCCTGGATATTTTTCAGCCACTTGCATTAAATCCAAATGTTATCATAATATTTTCTAGCAAGCACTCCTACACCAACTTGGAAATTCAATGATCAATTCATATGCAAGACGAAGTGCATTCAAGTTTCTTGTAGACAAATTATTTGACCACAAGATATTAAGTCATACAAGACAACTAATGGATAGAGAAGCAAAATTGAAACACTCAACCTACAAGCAAAATCCAGCTCATGCATGGTGGGAAAACAAATGATCAAAATGACAACTCACAAATCACTTGGATTCAAGAATGGCACATGGCAAAACAAGTTGAAATTGTGATGATTTTGTCATGACAACTTGCATGAAGGATGCTTATAAATAGAAGGAAGGGGTGTGTGTTCTAAGACAATGCTTAGTGTGGGAGGATGCTTTGGAAGATCCATTGTTTTGAGAGCTTGAGAAAAGAAAAGAAAAACCAAAGAAGAGAGAAGAAAATAATGGTTGGCTCTTCCATATTATCCCTTGGAGAATTTTTGTTGCATATTTTCAATATGTGTAACTAAATTCTCAAGGAGGGCTAGGGATGAACTTGTGTGTGTGATGGTATTTGTAATTTATTTTTGATTCATGTATTTGGTCTTTAAATATTAAAACTCTTTTGTTCTATTATTCTCAATTTATTTGTGATTTTTTTCGTCTTCAAATAATTATAGAATCTATTTCGTTTATGGATTCAGTCATGCTTTTTCTATTGAGTGAATTAGTTCTATAATTATGTTTGGAGCAATTGATTATCCATATTGATTTAATTCTCTGCTGCAATATCGCCTCTTAGGTATATTGTCGTCGTTGGATTTTCTCAATATCGATAACAATTTATGAGAGTTAAGCGCGAAGAATGATTTTTCAAAGAGTTACATGTGATTTAAATTTTTGTTATTAATGTTATATCTTCCGATTAAGAATTTGGACATAGAATTCTTAATTGAGTTATCAATGAATTAAGAATAAATTTGAATACCACAAATACACAAGAAATTCCCCACGCTCTACTTTTCATCTCATTTTTATATTGTTCAAATTACTCATTTAGTTTTAATTTACGTCACGCTCTAAAATTTATTTTTTGCACTCATCTAAATCTTTTTATTAATTTCGTTACTATTATTCAATTTTTCAATCCATCTCCCTGTGGAATCGACACCCCAAAGCTATACTGCAAACGACCGCGTTATTCTTTGGGCGTAATTAGTCCCTTTCTCTATAGTGACAATTCTCCTTCTTCCTCAAATCCAAAAATCTCAATTTTCCTTTCCAAAAGTGGGAGGAGCTCCTCCCTCCCTCCTTACATTTGGTTTATCTAGATCTTTTTAAGTTTAGTACTTTAGGTATTTTCTTATATTTTTCGTCCATAACAAGGAAAGAAGCCAATCTATTGCCCACTGAAGCTCAACGACCAACACGCACCCCACCCCAAGATTTCCCTACCATTGATCCTTTAGATGACCAAAGAATTTTGTTGATCGCAATGACGCATGCATCACACTTGCGAATCTTAGAGAGCGTGAGATCCACACGCCACTGCATGGAAAGAGTTCTATCTGTCACACACAACACTCCTAGAGCTGGCTATCTCTGCTCCTTCATACCTGACTTTCAGACTCTTTCTTAGAGTGGTGCGTGTCTATGACGAACCACCATAGTCGCCACCGCTATCCTCAGGTGATTCGATAGCTCTCTTATTCGCTACGCCTATATTTCACTTCCCCTAACCAAAGATCATAGAAAAGAGGTAGAAGAGGTTTCCTACAGCCAATCTAAACTAGCAAAGTGCAATCCAAGTTTCTATACTGCTACTTTTAGTCGTAATACTACAGTCTATTCATCAAACTGTTTTAAAATCACTTTCGAGTGGCATTTCCTTGTTTGTGGAAATCATGTGTGGGTCAAATCATTGACCCCATTTTGTTTTGTATGTCTTGTATTGTATTTGTCAGTTTGTGTTGTCTGTCGGGACCAACCATCATGTTAATCGTTATATCCTGTAACTATTTAATATTTACAATATTGCTTGCTTAAAAAAAATGATGAGCTTTATAACCTATTTTAGACTGCTTGATTATATTATTTAAATGTCAAAGCTGACCTTTGCATAAGAGTGGTGCACCCTTAGTGGGTACCAAAATCGGGACTGATATGTGCAACTGTTTTTTGTTTCTTTTTTAAAGCATTTTTATGAACTTTTCTTTAAAAGATAAAAAGAAAAAGTAAAAAAACAAATTCTAAAATATAAACAAATGCAAATCCTGTATGTATATATACATATATATATATATAAAGAGAAAATTGATACACTTTGTTGATGGAAGTTAATGGTGGGTGTATCATTTCCCTTTGCATAACTATCTTGTACCATTTGTATTTGAAGGCAAAAGTAATAAGTCCATGTGAGGTTATCACAAACCAAAAAAAAATTGTTGCATTATATATAACTAGGAGGACAACACATGCACTTCAGGTGCCCTGTTTCATCTTTATAGTTTATTTTAAATTTGAAAAGAAAAAGTGATTTTTTCAAGGCAACATGTGAGTCAAGTAATCGAACCCAAGGACCAACAAATAATTATTTAATAGTATGTAATATTCACGATAGATAATTATTTTCTTAGATCAATTACTATCGAAATGTTAAACATACATGATTACAGTATAAGTCTCAAAAGGACTATAATTTCAAAGTATGAGAGACAGTGCTCCATCATCACATGACCAAAACATAAGTAGTGGGATAGTTCATCAAGCAACTCGCATAACTTGACTAACAAAGCCATAAGACTTTCCAAAAATCTAATTGTGGAGGCTGCAAGCTACACATTGTGTCGGGCCTTCTAATTAACCTCCAGTCTACCTGGCTTATTTTCCTCTCTAGGTCTTGACACATTATTTACTATTTTGAAAAAATAGTAGTTAGGATTACCATAATAAAATTTGAATACAAATTGACTAAGTTAATAATGAACTTTCACACAGATTAATGATCTATGCATGACTGTTTTGGCATGAATGCATAATCAAAGTCATAACATGCATAAAATTCTTGATGTGTAACATGATATAATCTGACATAATTTAAACTGAAATTTGAAGTAAACTTAAAACTTGAGAATAACTAAACTGATGTGAACTTAAACATGACATAAAGCCTTATGTGAACTGAACATGTATTGAATTTGAACTAAATGTGAATTGACTAAAATTCTTCATGAACTGGATTGAACGTTAAATAACATGAGAATAAACATGAAATACATGAACTTGATATCATATGCAATAATTAAGCATGCTTAATAAATGTGAAATGTAGGTGTTGCATGGTTCCTCTTGATCCATGTGTTCTTACCGATTACTAAATTACAACATAGGTATTTGTATCAGTTGTGAGTGTATTAACATACGTATTAGTTCACATGTATCTGCACTAGTAGTGGAACACATAATGTATATATCCCGTGTCAAGTATTTACACTAACATGAGTATGTATAAAATGAAATTGAAAGTATGGGGGCACCATCAGCATTAGTGCCCTTCTTCACTCCAATGACTAGTTAATTAGGCCACATTCAAAACTCATTGAACTTTATCTTATCAATCCAAAGGATTTCACACTAAATTAGACACCCAACATAAATAAAAGATTTCCATGAGAATATGATCTCATCCTAGCACTTAAAGTTATGATATACGATAACTGACTTGACTTGAGTTAAAAGGTTGTTCCCAAAATAAACTGTATTTGAGACAAAACAAGATGAGAGATGAAAGGAGAGAAATCCTGACGTAAAATGTCATGTTATAAACATAAAATTTAAGATAATGACATAATATATCTCATGTCAAGTATCTGCATCAGCACGAGTACATATAAAATGAAATTGAAAGTACAGGATAGCATTGGCGTTAATACCCTTATTCGCTCTGGTGACTAGTTAATTAGGCCCCATTCAAAATATGTTGAACTTTATCTTGTTAGTCTAAGGGATCTCACACTAGATTAGACACTCTAGCAAAAACAAAAGAGTTACACTAGGTTATTATCTCATCCTAGCACTTAAAGTCATGATAAACATAACTGACTTGACTTGACTTGAAAGGTTATTCTCGAGATAAATTGTACTCAGGACAAAACAAATGAGAGATGAAATAATAGAAATCCTAATGTAACATGTTATGACAAGAACATACAACATAAGACGATATAATATGCCATAATATAATATGTAATAGACAACATATTTTAACATGGCATAATATATAAAAGATAACATGTAGTAATATGGCATACGCATAATAGATAACATTACAGAACATTACTTATGTGTAATAGATAGTCTTGTATAACATAATACCCTTGTAACAAATAGTATTACATAACAAAATAAGTTGTTAACATATAAGTATTTCATGACAGAGTATATTACGTAACGAATATACATAAGGTGACATGACATAACCTAATATATAGGATGACACAAATACATAAACAATAGTTTCTTTATCCATCACACATATATAGTAGTCTAATAGTAAGTAAAGAGTTAATTTATAATAATTGTCACATTTTATGAGAAAAAGCACAAAATACAAGAAACTGTAATCAGAAGTTATAAATGACAAAATTATCAATAATGATTTAGAAATATCAAAATATAACTTAGAATAAAATTACCATTCTACCCTTTACATGTGAAAAAATGATAATTTTATCTCCCAACTTAATGATTTCACATCCTAACTTAAACAATTACCAAAATTTATATTCCTCATGCAAAGTTTACCCTAAAATTAAATATCAACCCAGAAAATCTAAAACCAATCACACGAACACTATAAGGTTGAAACTTCCCAAGGTCATATCTTTTACTTTTGTTGCAATTTCATCCAATTTCAAAACTCATGATCAAACTGAAATATTGGAACAAGGATCATCATATACTAAACTTAAAAATATTCTTAAAACATACAACAAAAATCTATTTCACACAAACACAAAACATTTTGATCAAAAAATCCAAACTTTTAATCAAAACACGAATCCTCGAATTTCAAGATTTGGACCTTTTTCAAAACATCTCCAAAAGCTTTTAAAGATTCAACAATTTGTTAAAACATGTGAATAAAACATTCCTAAAAAGTAATATGCCTTGAATTAATACATAAAAGTCACCAAAGATCACAAAATCTCACTTAAAGTACTCAGCTCCAACATTTATCATATTTATTTTTTTCAACTTTGGTTTTATCAAACACTTGATCCAAAATATGCTTGGATGAAATCTTCAAAACATTTTCAACTTTGAGTTGCTTTATTATGAAAAAATCCAGTATTTTTATCCCCTTCCGTTAACCATAGTGCCTTCGACCTTTGCCTTTACACAATTTCTCAATTTTCCAACAACTTACGCAATTCTGCTCTAACTTGAGAGGTGGACTCTTGCACCCGACCACCATATTCCACACTTTGATTTTAAAACAATATACTTGGTGCTACTATTGATGTTACTATTTATTCTAACAAAAAAGTAAAAATAAACTTTGTACTGTAAAATTCTAAACATACAAACTAACCTAACTATGCAATTTGTTTATCGAAATTCAGTACCAAAGTACCTCAAAATAAATAAAACACATTTTTTGAACAAACGTGTTGTTTGGAAATTGAAAATGGGTTTATTGAACCATAAAATTCTAAATGATCATCTAAGTCTAATGACATCGACCATATTACATTCTGATACTTCTAATTATCTCAACTAAATAAAATCACACTTATGCCACAATAGTGAGTGGTAATACTGATTATATTGATAAACTAAAGCCTATGAACTCTCAAACCCAAGCTCCTGAGTGACAAAGATCACTCCAAATACATACAATTATCTTTGCCCCACATTCAAGCAAGTTTTGTAATACAAGCTAAATAAAAATCAAAGACTCGGGTTTGCAAACACTCCCTTAAGGGGCCTATCAATTTTCAAAACCCTTCTCCCCTTCCCTCCTAACCTCAATGGCTTTTCCTTATAACTTAATTGGCATATGCCTATTTTATTTTTATATTTCTTGAGGCTCAAGGATGGTAGAGTGGAAAGATCCAATTTCATCTGTATCCTGCCTCATTGCATATTTTTCACTCTTAGTATTTTCTTATCATTTTGTAGAAATTTTAGTTTTTCAGCCATTTCCAAGTACTACATACTTTAGCTTTGCGCTAACCACATGGGACCTTACCAACTTTGTGTTTGGCAGCATATCATTAGCTAGTATTCCTTTTAGTTTTCTGTTTATTGATAGTGGGAAAGACCCTCTCTAGACTTTAATTGTTTTATTTCCTTCTAATGCATGCTTGATTAGAAAAAAAAAAAAACCACATGCGTGTGAGGGACATACACTATCTTAGTTGGTAGTCCATTTTGAATAAGTTTGTCTCATTTCCTCCTACTTATACTTTTATGGGTTCTTAGTATCAACCAACAACTATTGTACATAATTAACATAATAGCATCAATCTCACCTCTTGTACTCCCTACTCTTTGCCTCAATGTTTCCTCAAATAAATCACACACATTAAGAGAACCAATTGCTTGAAGCCTTTGAATCAAATTAAAAAAAAAAATCCAATCTAAGAAAAATTAAACAATTTGTCATACCTACCTCAGTTTATCTCTCGATCCAGTCAAATCCTCTTTGATTACTTCTCTCACATTTATATAACATTTGAATATTGCCAAAAACTAAAGACATGAATTATATTGATATTTTGTTTCAAACAATACACGCTTATGTTAAATAAATAAATAATAATACATATAAAACATTTTTATAAATTTCCTTTAAATCGGAGGCATTTTGATAAAACTGTATAACTATCTTAATTCTTTTTTAATAAAAATAGCATTAATTGTCAGACATGGTTATGAGAAGAGAGAGAGAGAGAGAGAGGAACAACTTCAAGCAGGTGTATCCTTTTTTCTTCAAACAACGGAAACAAATCATAGCTAGCCTCGTGGAATTAATATTTTCTCATTAGTAAGATGCACTGTAGAGGAAAAAAAATCTAAAGATCACTGACTCATAGCTCTGTCGAAACCCACCCCCCTCTCTCTCTCTCTCTTGTGGAATTAACATTTTCTCATTAGCGAGATGCAATGTAGAGAAAAAAAAAAATTCTAAAGATCACTGACTCACAGCTCTGTCGAAACCCCCCTCTTTGTCTCTCTCTCTCTCTCCCCTTGTGGAATTAACATTTTCTCATTAGTGAGATGCGTTGCAGAGAAAAAAAACTCTAAAGAACACTGACTCACGGCTCTATCGAAACCCACCCCTCCTCTCTCTCTCTCTTCTAGGAAGTATTTCTTGTCTTTTCTTGTGCAAAATTTTTGCAAAATTTGTTCACAATGCAAACCAAAACAGAAATTATAAAGACCAAAAAGATGGCAATCAGTAGAGGTCTTAATGCAAATATTGTAGCTAGCAGAACTGCTAATTGTAATAGGCTTTTTGATCTATTCAGAGGGTTTAAAACTGAAGCTGAACCTGGTTTGTTTCAAAGCTATCAAGGTGTATACATCTTCCAAATCTAATCATTCACTTTCTAGTATGAATTATCATGCTAATATTTTTCTTCTAGGGTTGTCTGAAATTTAGTTTATTAAGTCTCTTTTTAAATAAAATAATTGTATGATTCCTCCCAGAGGATCAACTGTCGAATAATCTTTAAACTATCAGACAAGTTCTTCCATAGCAGACTCGCTTGGCATTAATTCCAAGTTTTCGTTCTTTTCAAATAAAAATAACATTAAATTAAACCAATAAAAAGATTTAATTTTGTTTTATCTTTTAGCTAGAAAAACAATGGTTATACAAAATAGGCAAATCAGAGAAAAACAATAGAGGCCAAGAAGACGATTCCCCAAAAGTTGAGAAAGAAAGAAGCCCCAGAAAATGATTTCCAAAATGCCCTTATTATCTTGTGAGCAGTTGTAGATTTTATTTTTGTGAAATATTGAAGTGACAATTTTTTGTTGGTGTCCGTTAAACTCTATGTATAGGATGGACCTGTCCAGAGAGGAACTAAAAAAAATATATTGTATCTCTATCATCTTTTCAATAATCATTATAATTTTTCGTTAAATGAAGATTTGAATTTTGGGTCGAATAAGAGATCTCACTACTTGGGTGAGCACAAGGGGAAAAAGTACTAGGTCTAGGTGAGAACTATTGAGCAAAAGTAATCACCAACCTCACGGCATGCACCACAAAAAGTGGATGTAGGATGAAAAATGAATCTAGGAGAGAAACATGAGATAGGACAGAAAAACGAAGTTAGGATAGAAAACGAGAATCTGATAAAAAAATGATGGTATGATTGAAAAATGATTGTAGGATGGAATAATGAAGTTAGGATGGAATCATCAAGCTTGGAAGGAAAAATGGAGGAAAATTTGACATTAGGATGGAAAACCAAACATATCCCCCATTCTGCGCAAAAGTGTTCGCTCGTCCCCAGACAAGTAATATACTAATCAAAACTGTTCATTACCCCTATGGGCAAGTACTATGTTGATCAAAAGGGCTTTGTTCTCGAAATGGCAAGTAAATCTTTCGCCTGATAGACAAGTGAAGAGTGACTAAATCTAGGAGTGAGCGAATAGTATTTACACCTGTGTAGATCAAAATGTGCTCGTATCCATGAAGAGTATGCACACCCATGGAAATCAAAGTGTGCTTGTATCCAATGGTCGCATTGAGGCAAGCAAATATAACTCTTACCCTAGGTAAGTAATAGTGCCCGCTTGGTGGTGGTGAGGAAAAGTGATCGTCCCTGGGGATTACCAGAAGTGCTTGGTTCGAGCAACAGCTGTGTGATCAAAAGTGTCTGTAACCTTTATTGGCAAGCTCTATGTTGATGAACAATGCTTGGCACCCAGTGAAAGCATTGGTCGGATGATGTGGGGACTCGAATTCGGAGCATATAAATCATACTAAATCTTCAAACAATATTATCCAACCTCCAATCAAATTACTTAGATGACTAGAGTTTTCAACTCCAAATTAAATTGGTCAGATTACGTCACAAGCAACAATTTGCACTTAGGGGCGAGCACTTTGCTTGCATCCTAGCGAAGTTTTCCCACCTCATCCTAGAACCATGACAACTGCAACACCATAACCAAAAATCTTCATCTAAGAGCCGTCAAGATAACAATCAAACACCTACAAAAAATTTTGATTATAAAACTATTAAGCAGATGATAGAAATGTAATACACAGGCCCAAAACACCTAAGCCCGCTCCTCAGTCAAGCCCACGAAGGCATTTCAACAAAAGGCATTTCAACAAAAGGTAAGTTTTTTTTCTTCTTGTAGTTTCTTCCCTCTTGATGCATTTTCTTTAGTTTTTCTCAAATCCAAAATCTCTCAATCACTCACATATCTTTGGTTTTGGTTATTTTCTATTTTTAAAATCCCTCTCTTCTCGACAGAATCACCCTCTCAGACTCACCCTCTCTCTTAAATTTCTTGTTCATTTGGTTGCTGTCATGATTTTAGGGGTCTTGTATCATCATAGCCGTTGACTGGTTTAGCACGACGGTGAGCCACTCTTCCTTTCCCTTTTTGTTTCTCTTGGCCTCCTTTAGTTTTGCAATCTTCCTTGGGTGATCTCGTTATGTTGCAGGTTGTGGGTCTCAGAATAGCTGGAGTTACCGTCGAGTACCACCTCACTGGAAGTATTGAACATCGGTGAGTTTTTCTCTCACCCATTCTTTGTTTTCTTCCCACTCTCTCAGTTTTCTTTTTATTTTTTCACATGACCTAGCCTTGATTAACCTATTTTGACGTATTTTTTGAAACACAATTGTAAATATCAATTCTTTCTTATACCAATACTTGGCATCACAGGGTGTTTGAATTAGCTTTAGACAGCCGCATCCTGATATCGATTTCTATTGACAGATTTCTTACTATACATGCACAAAATTTGTAATTAGCTTATTTTAGGACTTAATCAAATTAATCCACTTGCCTTATGTATATTTATTTTTCCATACATAGTTCATTGTACATCTATTTATTTTAAAAGCTCAATACAAAATATAGAACAATTCAATCTAATATTTCTCTCATTTTTCCCTCTTAACATGGTATCAGCCAAAAGAAAAAGATCCAGCTATTCTGCCATGGCCGACAACAACACCCTCCACCCATCCCCTCCTCTTATCTGGTCTCTCTCACTCCTTCCACTTCAATCCAGTCCCTAGATTGTCACTAAAGCTGTATCAAAAGTTGCGTAGCCTCCTCACACCATCGCAACCATCAAATAATCCAACCCCTACAAATTTCGCTGGTAACCTCTTCTCCCCATCTGATTTCTCCTTCAATCGACGCCTCTATTGGGTGGTAGACAGTGGTGCAAGTCACCACATCTGTAATCAACGCGATGCCTTTGCCGATTTGAAGCCCCTACCACTCCTCACCATGTTCGGCTTCCAAAAAGGCAAGATATCACAGTCAAAGGGCTGGGTTCTTGTATTCTCTACCCTTTTCTCAAATTAAAACACATTTTCTATGTTCCACTTTTGTCCTTCAACTTACTCTTAGTTTCCAAAATTGACCTTCATAATTTTTGTGTCATCACTTTTTCCCCTAACACTTGTTTATTTTAGGACCTTTAATTGATAGAGTCGATTAGAGTGGGTGATCTATGCAATGGGCTCTACGTGTACCGCCCTGACCCTCCCGTCATTTTTGCTACTCAATTTACTGCCAATAAGACTCTATGGCATCAACATCTAGGTCATCCCTCCAGTTTTACTATTCCCAATATTTTTAGTTTTCCTTTTACTCTTTTTGATTGTGATGTTTGTGCTTGTTCTAAGCATACAAGATTACCTTTTTCCAATTATGCCAATAAAAGTGATTCTCGTTTTAATCGTATCTAAGACTTACACTCATTTAATGCACTTCATCGCTCTTGTCCACAATCAATTTAATACCATAGTCAAAATTATTAAAACTGATAATGGACAAGAATTTATTTTCCATCAATTTCAAACATACCTACACAATCATGACATCATTCATGAACGTATCTGTGTCAAAACTCCAAAGCAAAATGACATTATGGAACGTAAACGTTAGCACTTTCTAAGGTATGGTTTGAATTGTGAAATGAGATGAGATGAGTTGAAATGAGTTTTGAAAGTTGAATAAAATTTTATTAGAATATTATTTTTTAATATTATTCTTGTGTTAGAATTTTAAAAAGTTGAATTATTTATTATATTTTATATCGAGATTTGAAAAAGCGTAATGATGAGTTTGAGATGAGTTGGAATGAGATAAGTTCACTCTTGCAGTCTTCGTTTTCAAGAACACTTACTTATATCTTTTTGGGGTGATTGTATCCTCACCATAGCCTACCCCATGAACCGCACCCTTAGTCCCACCCTCCAAAACAAATCACCTTTTGAAATTTTGTTCAATAAACCTCCCAACTATGATCATCTTCGTGTATTCAGATGTCTTTGTTATGCATAAACTCTCAATGCTTACCGCGACAAGTTTTCCCCCCGTGCCACTAAATGTGTCTTTCTTGGCTATCTAAGCATACATAAAGCATACAAACTCTGTAATCCCAATACTCAGTCCATCTTATACTCTCGAGATGTCTCTTTCCAAGATCTTCCTGACACTCCCTTCCTTCCCGCTCCTATCATTCCTCTCCCTATCACTGAACCTATTATGTCTCTTTCTTCTGACTCTCCTAACCCTCCAGCCATTTTTGACTCTTCTAACCCTTCGGCCTTTCCTGACTCTCCAAACTCCTTTGGCTCTCTAGATTCCCTAACCCTTACCACCTTACCACACACATCTCTACTAGCTCCTCGCCCTTGCCGCACCATTACTTGACTTGCCTACCTTCAAGACTATATTTGTCCCACCTTACATGCGAAGCCCACGACATCTACACTTGCTTCACCGGCTTTAGGTAATGCTTACCCTTTGTTTGGTTTTCTTTCATATTCCCCCTTTTCCCCCTCACATATTACTTATTTGACTGCTTTTACTCTTGTACCAACCCCCAAGCTATTCTGATGCTATCCGCCACTCTTACTGGCGTGAGGTAATGCCTGCTAAGCATTGTGTTGTAGAGGATAATTCCACCTGGACTCTTGAGCCTCTTCCTCCAAGTAAGAAACCATTTGGTGTAAATGAGTTTTCAAAACCAAACTCAAAGCCGACAGATTAATCGAGAGATACAAAGCTTGGCTCTTGCCAAAGGATACACTCAAGTTGAAGAACTTGATGACCATGAGACTTTTGCTCCGATCACCAAAATGATCATGATCCACTGATTACTGGTAGTTGCAGCTACCAAAAATTGGATTATTTATCAGCTTGACGTCAACAATATCTTCTTGCACGACGATCTTGATGAAGAATTCTACATAACCCTACCACTCAGATATTTACCTCAGGGGGAGACTCGCGTCTGCCGCCTCAGAAAATCCCTCTATGGCCTTAAACAAGCATCCCGAAACTAATTTTTTAAACTAACATCTGTGCTTCTTAATGCAGGTTTTCATCAGTTTTAGGCGGATCATTCTTTATTCACTATCATCACTTTCATGAGCATCACTCTTGTTCTTGTTTACGTTGATGGCATCTTGGTTGCTGGTAATAATATCTCATAGATCAAGATTTTCAAGAAAATTCTCTCCACTCACTTCAAGACAAAGGACCTCGATTCCCTGAAATACTTTCTTGGACTCGAAGTTGCTCGCTCTCTCAAATGCATCTTTCTTAGTTAGCACAAATATGCTCTCGACATTCTCTCTGACACTAGATAAATTGGTGCACGAACAACTCTTTTTCCTATAGAGCAACATTTGAAGCTTAATACTCAATATGGTGACCTTCTCCCTGAACTTGAGCTTTACCGTGCCTTGTTGGCCACCTTATCTATCTGACCATTACTAGACCAGATATTGTTTATACAGTCAACACACTCAGTCAATTCATGCATGCTTCTAGGGTCCCCCACATGACTACAGCTACCAGAGTTCTCCACTACATCAAAGGCTACCCTAGCCAAGGCATCTTCCTTCCTTCATCCAATAATACACATGTCACAACTAATACAGATTTTGATTGGGCCAGTTGCCCCACTACCCATCGCTCCACCACTCACTACTTTATTCAATTAGGCACCAATCCGATCTCATGGTGCACCAAGAAACAGAATACAGTTGCTCGCTTTTCTGCTGAAGCCGAATATCGAGCTATGATCATCGCAACCTATGAACTCACTTGGTTAAAATAGCTTCTCATTGATCTTGGTGTCTCTCATCCCGAGCCTATCACTCTACCTTATGACAATCAATTTGCACCATATATTACACACAATCCTATGTTTCATGAGCGTATAAAATACATTGAGATTGATTGCCATATTACTCGCAACAAAATTCGCTCGGGCCTCCTCAAAGCTGTCCATACTTCTTCAAGTGAGCAAGTTGTCGATATCTTCATTAAAGCTTTTGGACATAAACTTTTTCATTATTTTTCGTGGAAGTTGAATATTACGGACCTCCATGCACCAACTTGAGGGGGAGTATTGACAGATTTCTTACCATACATGCACAAAATCAAGACTTGCACAAAATCTGTAATTAACTTGATTCAATCAAATTGGTCCACTTGCCTAATGTATATTTTTCCATTTATAGCTCATTGTACATCTATTTATTTTAAAGCTCAATATGAAATATAGAACAATTCTGTCCAATATTTTTCTCCTTTTTCCCTCTTAACAATTTCCTTTCTCCCCATAGTAGATTTTGGGTAAGGAAATTCAATATCCTGGTTTTATATCTATGATATTCTTTTTGGGAACTTGTTGGTGTTTGAGTTTTAGAAGATAGATTTTGGCATTGCTTATATGATGAAGCGTTGGATTTATAGTAGTAGGTGTGGTTTTGGTTATGCTCTAAATGGTTAAAGTTTGGAAATGGAGTTGAAGTGTGGTGGATGGGTTTGATTAGTGGCTGCTCGGGATGGTTGAGTTGCTATTTGCGCATGGCGGTGTTGTTAAGATTGTAGTTTTGCGGACTAATTGGTGTTATCTTGGTATGGATGTTATTGTTTTGGGCAAGTGTATAGATTGGGTTTATTTTATGATGGGTTTTGAGCTAAAAAGAGAATGGTTTGGGTTTTATTAATTAAGATAGTAATATTTTAGGTTGGATTATTAAATGATTGATTTATGTTTTGATTAGATGGTGATATTGTTATAGTTCAGACTCAAGGCATAGATATTACATGGAAGTTAGGTTAGCAGGGTTCATTTACTAACTTTGAACAAAAAACAAAAAAAAAAAACAAAAAGAAATGAGATTGATTTTGAAAATATGCATTCTATTTTTAAAAAGAAAGCTGAAAATGACCTCAGATATTTGTTCTACATATGCATAAAAAGTTGTATAAGAAAATATTTTCTAACATGACTAGTGTAGACATGAGCTTATTTTTTGCGCATGTTGTTTTGTTAACTGAAAGGAGCGAATACGAGTCTTTTAAAAAGTTTTATTTTTATGAAATGTTTGGATTCATGAAATCTAAAAGTTTTGCGGTGAATAAATGAAGTTTTTTTTTTATTCCGAATTCAAACATGTGAAATGATATGAAGTTGTTCAGTACATTGTTTTGATAAGATGTGGTATCTAAAAATTTTGGTATGAGATTTTAAATATGTATTCTAATAAAATTCTAATTTGATGTTTTGTTCTATTTTTTATACGAACCCGCCATGGGTATAATAGTGGCATATGGCTTCGCCATGGATATAATAGTGACATATGGCCCCGTCATGGGTGGGTATAATGATGGCATACGACTTCGCCATGGATATAATAGTAGTATATGACTCTGTCATGGGTATACTAGTGGCATACAACCTGACTATGGGTATAATATGACACAACCTATTATGGGGGTTAAATATTATATTTGTCTTGATTTAATGCTATGAGATTATAAAGAGTATGATGGTTCAGATTAGATATACCAAAAGATTTTGTTTTTGGAAAAAGTTATTTTTTTTTAAAAAAATTGCTCTGATATTTTGAAACAAGTGTTTATTTATGTATTCTGAAAGTAAATATGTTGTTTTTGCATTATGAAAGAAAATGATTTGTTATACATTCTTACGTTATAAATGCTCATATTTACATACAATTATATGTTTTCTATTTACTGAGTTATTAATAAATCATCCCTTATCTTCATAATTTTTTTTAGATGAGTTTGATAGATCCATTGATGATCACTGAAAGAGTTTTTGGGCAAGTTTAGCGTGGTTAGCAGTTGGGGTATCTCGGGTCACAAAGATTTTGGGTGCTATTTTTTTTCCGTTGATGGTTTTAAATACATTTGATGGTTTCAAAGGCTCTTATGAACTTTATTTCAGTGGCTATGTTTCTTTTTTTTTTAGACATATGAAGATGTTTAGTCTACTTTATTTGGCTTAATATGTTGGGGATCTGATTAATTTATTTTGGAGACTTTGAAAGTAAATGATTGATGTTGGAGAATACTGTATTCTGCTTTAAATTGATTATCAGGTGAATAGAGATAACTTTTCCGACCTCCCTGAAATAGGATGATACATTTGGTAACTTTTAAGGTTTAGATTTAGTATCGTACATGAGTTTTAAAGCCATTCTGGGTTTAAATATATATTTTTAAAAAATATTATTTATTTCTATTTCTATAATAGAGTGGACGTGTAAAGTTAGCAGATACAAAAAGAAAACTTTTTATCTTCAAGTAGTCCAACACACCCATGGTGTACCTATCCAACGTGGTAAGTCAAAAAGTCTGCTAGTGGGATGAAACAACAATGTTAGTTACACATGCGGTCGTGTACCGCTGATGTGGCATTATGCCACATTAGTCGAAACATTATTTAAAAACTAAATAACAAAACTCAAATGAGAGGGAAAGCTGAAATGTAGAATGCGAGAGAGAAGAGGAGATATGGGACGAAATCATTCATGCGAAAACACACAATAGCTTGTTGGGAGTGGAAGCAAAGCCAATCATAAGTTCCAAAACAAAAAAGAACAAATTAACAATAATAAATCGGTTCTCTAAGAAACCAAACCAACATCTAAGGGGAAAAAAGAAAAAAAAAAAAGGAACTAGCAGAAAGCAAACAATCTAAAAATTAGAAATGAAAATAAATAGAGAGAATGGGAAAGGTGAAAGTTGCATAAGGCCTATCGAGGTTTCCTAAACAGTGACTCATTTTGAATAGAAAGTATACTAACACGGCCATTATGGCATTTGTTGTGAACACAAATCTGCAGGTGTTTTTATTGTATTTTTTTAATTCCTTTAAAGAAAGCATTATGGAGAAGAGAAAATTTTGAACACAAATCTGCAGCTGCGTTTCAACCTGGTGTTCTTTGCGAACACAAATCTGCAGCTGCATTTCAACTTTAGTGTTCTTCAACATTTTCTAAGACACCAAACTGAGAAGAGAAAAAATTGAAAAAATGCTCCAAAATTGAAAATGAACCGTTTTATTAAATTGGCCACGTGGTCGACATGTAGACAAGTGTACCCAACGACGTGTGCATATAGTGTTTTTAGGATCAACACCTTTAATAAAACGGTGTTTAGCAACTGGGTGAAAGAACCATTTAACTCCTCCTTCCCTTTCTCCTGCCACACCTTTCCCCTTTACCTTCTGCTATCTCTCCAACCTCCTCCTCTTCTTTTTCTTCTTCTTCTTCTTCCTATTCTCCTTCTGTTTACTATTAATTTGTGGGTTAATTCTCTTGTTTTTGATCTAGAGGTTTATCTATTTAGCAGCACATGCATAATTTCAGTTTTGGCGGCTGGGTCTGTCACTGATGCCATTTGCCGGAGCTCTTGGGAAAAAGTGGAGGAGATGAAAATCATTGAAAAAGATCTCTTGGTACTAAAATTATTGAGAAAAAATATAATAATCTAATTCCATTTACAATACAAAACACCAATCTGCCTAGATTTCAACCAGAATTAAATCTAAGATTTTTGCTTTAATCTTTAGCCTCAAAGTTTCAATTAAATTAGGTTTGAATATTAAGAAATGTTGAAAAGAATTATGAATAATAATAAAAAATATGTGAGAAATAATAATAGAATTTTGGATAATAATAAAAAGTAATACATAATAATAAAAAAAATAGATAAAAAATAATTAAATAATAATAAAAAATTTTAAAAATATTCGACACACTCTTGGAGTCTTGGTACCGAATGTAACATAAAGCTTGCCGACATCATTCTGTTTCTCTTCTTCCAATTTTTGGTTCCTCGCGTTTTTTTTTTATTTTTATTTTTATTTTTGTTTTTTCATTTCCACTTAAGTTTCTCTTTTCTGTTTTTTAATTATCTGACAATTAATACCCACGTCAGCATGTTTGCATCTGAATTTTTAAAATTATTTGTACGTAACACCGTCCGATACAAAAACAGAGGTGGTGTAAATGTGAGTAGATAGATGCATGAAGGACTTCTACGCTGTAAAGTGCCATTTTAGAGTGGTCCTGTCTCTAGTCTACCACATAACCGTTCCTGGAGAAGACAAGACAGAAGCCTCTTTCTTTTCTCTCTCTCTTGGTATGCTAACAATTGCATTCACTCATCCTCTCAAAACGGCAGGAAAGGACATGTTACCAGTTAGTCACCTGCAGAATTAATACAACAGAGCCCAGTGATCAGAGATTTCAGAATCTTTGCGCGCCTTCACATGCATGTTTAGTGAAAAAAGAATAAGATCCCAACCAGCTTTTTAAGGAAAGAGAAACTTAACGTATAAACATTACTTAATTATTTTAGGAAAGAGTCGCTCACGTAGGTTTAGGATTTAAAATTTTATTTATTTTTAAAAAAATAATTAGTTAATACTTCCACAATCGATTATTACAAATATCATTTCTTATTTATTTTTACCTTCTTAATCTTATTAACAATTACATACTCAATTCTAACAATATTTCTACGCTCATATATAACTCCCAAGCGTTGAGAGCTATCGTTAATTATAATTATAATTATAATTATAATTTATATATATATTTTAATACTTTTAAATATTTTGTTCAAATATTAATTACAATTAATAGTAGCTCATAACGAGAGCAAAAGCTGTAGATATAGAGGGATTGTTAGAATTGAGTATGTATATGTTAATCAAGATTTAAAAAGGTAAAAATAAATGAGAAATGATATTTGTAATCGTGTAGAGTGCATAAATATTGTGTAATTATTTTGAAAAATGTCAATAAAATATGAGACACATATGAGTAAACTCCATTTTTTTTTCAAAAATAATTACACAGCGTTTACATACTTTACTCACTTCAAGAAAAAATAGCATTTACGACTACTTTTTTTTACGACATAATTATAGCTACAAAATACCTTTTTCTAAGCGTGAAAATTTTTTTGTGTCAATTTTGAAAATAGTCAAAAATATTAACTATTTTTGGTGAGTTTTGTTCGCCGGTAATTATATGGCCGCAAAAAAATACCATTTGGGTACTTTGGTTTGTTTTTATGGAGAATGTTGATTGCTATTATTACTTTCGCTGCAGATAATGGTATAAGTTTTTCGTTATCTAACTTATTACGACGACTTGTAGGTTATCGTAATAAGTTACAAGTCACCGTAATAAGTCGTCTAGGATAAAATCCCCTAATTTTACCCTCCATACATAATTTTCTCTCATTTCAAGATTCCCCCCCCCCTTCTCTCTCTTTCTCAATAGTGGTTTTCGATCATTTCAAAGGTCGTCGCCTTTTGTACTTCTCGTCAATACTAGGGAGTTTCTCTTTCAAAAATTTACTCCATCAATCTCTTTCTATAACTTTTCCAACTCTTGTATTGCATTTATTTCTAGATGGACAAGAGTTGGATACAAATTACTGATAGATTTGGATTTAGAAAATATGCTAAAGGAGTTAAGGAGTTCCTTACTTTTGCCTGATTTCATAATACAAGTAAGATAATTCATTGCCTATGTGTCTGATGTTCAAAAAATTACTTCCCACCAATAAGCCAAATAGAGAGACATATCCCTTACTAACACGTGTGATTTTCCAATGGTTGATACACTACAAGGTATTTGGTTTTTTTCGGCACCAAATATCACTCCAATAAGGCCACATTTTTGTTGCATATACTTTTTAACAGTGATTTTCATTATGCCGTCATTCTGCCGCTATTATTTCTCTGCATAAAACATAAATCAGCAGTAACAAAAATTCGCTGCAACAAATCATTTTTTCTAGAGATTTTCAACGCCATAATTTAATAGCAACTCTCTGCAATTAACCTCAATGTTTTAGCTTTGGTTTTGCTAGGATACTTTATTTGCATGGTTTTTTTGTTGCTGTTAGAAGCCCTTAATTCATCGTAAAAAAAGTTTGGCAAAAATAGCGTATTTAGTGATCGCTGTGGTTGCCAATATCGGCGGCGAATTTTGTCGCCATAACTAAGTTTGTGTAATTGCAAATGTTTCTCTCGGCGATTTATTTTTGCCGCAATTAATAATTTCAGCGATTTGGGAGCGCTGCAATATCACTTCTAGTGTCTTTCTCAGCGTTTAACATTCGCCGTAGATAACTTTGCTTTTAGAATTTGGCTTTTCTACGTCGATTTGGCAACACTGCAAATGTCCAAACTGAGTGGATATCTAAATAGCTTTGTTTTCAAGTTGTGAGAAGTGATATGGCAAGTTTGTCAAATTTGCCCTGTTAAAACATGTATAAATGCATACTCACGAGCACTAATTAACTTGGCAAATGAATAATAATATAATTATTATTGTAATATCCAAATTATGCTAAACTAGACAAGTCCATTCTTTAACTTCATCAATGGCATATAATATTATCCATCTGATTCCAATACAATTAAAATAATGGAAATTTCAGCTTGAATGCATGATCACTCCGCATGTCTGAAGCTGTATGGGTGTATTCATGCCTTGCAATTACATATTATGAGCAACTAATATTGTTTCATAATATAACAACCTCTACATAATTAATTGTTTGAGTCAAGATTTTGGGAAAATTCTTCTCCAACCTCTAATTAACTTCTTCTGCATTGCCAAGCTGCCAAAGAAAGGTTCCAATAGAGATTAATTGATGCCTAACCAGCTAGCCCAAGAACAGTGAACAAAATGTAGCCTATGCATCACATATAAACACATAACCTTGTTTGAGTAACAAGGTGTCTCATCAAATTTGTTAAAAAACTTCCATGTTTATTCCTTTCCAAACATGATCAGCACTCCAACACATGTACATATAACACTTTTCAATTATAAATTTGTAGCCGAATCATCATCTAATCATTATGATCCAAACATAAAATATCCATATGATTGGAAATTATTACAAACAAAAACGATATCAAGAATTATACTCAATTAATTTCTAAAAGTAGCTATAACAATTTGCTCTATCAAAGACTTTCCTCTCGTTCCTCAAAACCCAATAAAATCCCAAACCTCACAAGAATGCTTACTGCAGTAAAATAATATTTGAGTCCTATATTGTTTATTTCCAACTGCTATAAGTAGTGTCCAAACAACTCCTATGTTTATCATTCGGCTAAATATGCATGCTTACTTTAGTAAAATAATATTTAAGTTTCTTCTTCCTATTATTCCTTTCATCTAGAGTGTTCATCTTTCTTGTGATCAATCATATAAGATTTTGCCACTCGATTTTAATTCTTCTGCTTGAAAAATGAATTTTATAAGCTAGATTTTCTTGCAGTTTGCCAGTTTAAAGTATATAAAGGCTTGTCTAAATTTTTTTTAAAAACCTGATGACAATTTAGACAAGCCTTTATAAGTTTTGAACTTTTTAAGAAGTATTTTAAGGCTTGTGTCAATGAAGTAAATATTAAAAATAATGAAGATCCAGTTTTGTTTTTGCTTTCTTTCTTTTTTCCCCTAGACTTTTCCAGCAACAAAATAAACCATTAGGTAATTGATACATGGTAGTTGATTTAAATGTATTGAGAATGTAGCGCCTCGTACCTCTAAGGGATTTGAGAAAACACTACTTACCCAAATGAACCTGTCTCCAACACAATATCATCTCTAAAGATTTCCTTAAGTCCATAAATGATTCTCATTTCCAAATTCAAACAATCCAAACATAAGCATATTCACAAATTTATAAATTTAAGTAACACTGTAATATAGGGTCCACAATCTCCCCATCAAAAAATGAAAATATCTACTAACACTTAAATCTAACAATACTAAACGCATAACATCAGATCCATAATTAAAATCTTCACTTCAACAAAGGTAATAGCTTAGTCTGGTCCCAACATACTAATCTTGGTCCTCAGTCGAGACATCCACATCATTTGAAAATATGTATAAATAAGAATGTGAGTTTAACCACAACTCAGTAAGCAAAACACATATACTAGTGTGTAATACATGAGCATTTTCAAAAGGAATTTCATATACATGAATCGGAAACCATTTTTTCAAAGCCAACGTCTCTAAACATTTTATCAACAAAAATGGGAGCGAACATATAATTTTTTGTTATAAGAAAACAAAAACAACTTTTAAAACAAAGATGCTTTGGTATAATTAACTGTAAAATCTCATCTCATCTTCATACCAGAACAGTACCATGTTTAACCCCCGTAGTAGGATTGTGCTATACCCGGTGGCAAAACCAGGCGGTATCATATTGTGAGACTTTAACTTATTCGTTCTCAGAGTCTCGAGTGTGCACACAAGAAAAAAACACATAAACGACTACTTTATTTCCAAAATGGTTGCACTCCTATCATATCATATCATGGTTGTACCAAACATATCACGTGAATCCATATCCTTATCTCAGAACCATATCCAGAAACAAAACCAAACAGATAAACATGCCAAAAAATTTTCATGTTCATATCATATCAAACCACATGCTTTTAACTTTCTTATCATTTTCAACCAAACAAAAACAAATCAAAAACATAATATTTCACATGTACAAGAAAATCATCATTCATGTCGCTCTTATGCATATCTCAAAAGCATGTCAAATTTTGCTTATGTTTATATATTTCATGTAAAAAAAAAACTTTCTCTATCATATGAAATTTCATTAGAGTATGCAGAAAACATATACTGAGGTTTTTTTTCACATATTTCTTTTAAAAACAAAACATGCACTTTTATAAAAACCAACCTCAAGTCATTTTTCTTTTTAAGTAAATCTAGTATAGAAACTCCGCTTACCTGACTCCTGTAGCGTATTATCAAAACTTTGAGTCCGACCTATAATAATCTCGCCACCTAATCATAAAATATATGTATACCAAAAATTAATGACCAGTAATGCCATTACCTAAAAGATTATACACCAAAACCTCCAAGCTAAGCGTTAGCAATCTCCCTCCCAGAAAATCTGTCCTAAGTCTAAAGCACCACATCTTCAAGTCCAAAAATTTACATTATTATAAACTGACTAGCCAAAAATCCATATCTATGATGCTACAATCATATAAAACATACAATATAATTTTCGGGACTAACTAACCCAATTCCAACAGCCACTGATATTTATTCACTCTTATGCATAAATCTCTTTAAAAAAAAAAAACCCAACAAAGATAGTTATTTACATCCAACAAGAATTTTCCTAACAGCATGGAAAAATCTCCAACAAAAACCATCATTCTAGCCCCCCTCCAAAACATCCCTAACTATCACGTATAATCCCAAAACACTCCTAACTAACAAGTAGAGCAGTACCATGCAACCAGGAAATAAATCAACACAAGTCTGAAAATTTACCAAAAATACCCTTCGGGAAGACCCAGTTTTAAAAAAAAAAACCCTTAAACCCAATTACATCTGATAAGCATGCATACAACAATTGGAACCCTTACTTGAAAACTGGAAGACAACTCGGAGGAGAAAAAGGCTAAGAAATTTAGATCCTTGATCTGCTATGCTTGCCTACACTCACCGATAAACACAACAAAAAATTCGGCAATGAAAGAGCACTCAAACGCATCCTTTAAACTCATATAAAGACTGAGAGGGGAGAGGGGTTTAGAAGGCTTATCAGGGATATCTGTAGGTAGACGGAACCAACAGCAGATCCCTGAAATAGGGGACCCAAAAAAAGAGTATGTACCGTAGGGAGAGAGAGAGAGAGAGAACCGGTTAATGTAACTGCTGTACAAGGTTAACGTGAGGAGATGGGAAACAAACAACTTCATCTTGAAGTTGAAACCGCCAGAGACGTGGAGCTCGGCGAGGGGAAAACAGATGATAGCAAACAAGGGGAAACCGTCAAGAAAGGAAAAGAAAAGAAAAGGAAGAAAAACCTACCTGAAGAAACGACGCCGTCTGGTTTCAAAGGCTGGGCTGGAATGGCTTGGGCTGAACCGGGTGTTACAGAGAAACTCAGCTGAGAGCCTCAGCTTACTAGCTTACTAGTTTGGGATCAAGAAAAAAGGTTCAAATAATCAGACCATATAATTTAGGAATCTTGATAACATTCTCAATAACACGCTACATATTAATGTGTATACTAATGCCCAGATATTAAGGTTCAGACATGGTAACGCCACAGGGGTTTCCTCAACTTGACCTAAGAAAAATATAATCCCAAAGTAATAGTGTAGTGGGCCTAAAGTATACTTTGACCAAATAACACAAGTATGAACACACAAGTTGAAAATTAGCAAGCCATCTTTAAAATCACCAAAATTAAAGAGTACTAATGTAACGGTCTATACTTAAAGGGCTAGGGAGGAAAAGTTATCAACTTAAATTACACACTAGATCAATGACTTATCTCATGAATAAGATCTCTTAATTGTAACTTGTACGAAGTTGGTAAATAACTGTATGAGAGGCACAAGTACTTGTATACTCAAGTTCTAATGTTACTCAAATGACCTGTTGTTCTCCTACACCAAATCATATACAAAAAAGAAAACATAATAGGAAAATAGAAATGGTCGTAATTGTTTGAGTGAAGATGATCCAGGTTATCGTGGTAATCATGCATCAATGTACTGAACCGAAAAGCACCAAACAAGTTACCTTATACAGTTGAAGCATAAAACATTGTTTAGATTAACCATTTACTTGGCAAGAAAGCACACACTTCAAATATGAAGAAGAGAATAGAGAAGGTCCATGAGGCACCCATTTTTTGTGCCTGTACATACTCGACATCTACTTATAATTTAACACATGAACAAGACTTAATCACAACAAGGAACACAATATAAACTAAAAGAAACCATGAAAGATCAGCAACTTTATAGATTTTGAGAACCTTCCCAAATTCGAAAAGAAACCTAAATCGATTGTATTAGGTTTGATTTCTAGCCCTTCCTCTACATAGTCACACACACACACACAAAACAAGAGGAATTCTCACAGCCAAAAACTGAGTAACATTACATTAAGGAAAATGTAGAAGAACACGAAACAGTTTCACAAACATCTAGTTTCTACCCCTTCCTCTACATAGTCACACACACACGAAACATTTAGAAAATCAATGTCAAAAATTGAGTAAAATGACATAAAGGAAAATTTTAGGAAGAACAACCCAGAAAATCTAACATTTAACCCAAACGCGCTGCGCTGAAGCAAACAGTATGGGTGGATCTTGAGCTTTGGTACCAGAGATTGAAATGGCGAACGGAGGGCTTGGGGGTTGTAGACACGATTCCGTAATCTCGAACGAGGAGGGGGGGAGGGGTTTGCGCTTCGGGAGGTTTTCGTTTGAGATCTAAGAGCATTGGCATTGGTCTCACCAAAATAAATTATCAAACTTGTACTTTTTCAAAGGAACTTTTGATGAGTCTACTCACTTTTAAAGACAAAAAGTAATTTTTTACATTTTTCCATAATTCTTCTCCTCTCTTTTGATCAAATATGACCAGATTTGTTTTGGAAAGTGTGTAAAAAGTACAAGTTCGATGATTTATTTTGGTGAGGCCAATGCCAATGCTCTAAGTTTGAGAGTTCATTTGTGCCTCGGGGGAAGAGGGGGGAATTTCGAGTGCGGGGGCAGGGGCGGGGGGAGGGGGGGAATAGATCGAGTGAAAAAGCGGGAAATTAAAAGAGTTATTGTGGTGAATTATTTTGCCACTATAGTGATTTTTTTCGTCGGGACGTGTAGGGTCAAGACTACAGAATTCATCAGCAAATGGATTATGATGACTTGTTACGGCGATATATTTTATCGTAGTAAAGTATGTAAGAGATATAAATATCAGAACTGTCACGATTAACTTCATTGTAGCGAACCTTTTCGCTGAGACCATCGTAGGAGCAATTGTAATGCAATAATTCGCTACTAAAGGTAAATTATTCGCTGAAAATATCCAAAATAAAACTTGATGGAAATAACGCTTCAGCAACTTTAAATTCACTGGTAAAAATTAATTGTTGCGGCACTTTTTGGTGCAATGAAATAAAAATCGCCAGAAAAAGTGGTATTCCTTGTAGTAATAGTTGGAGATGGCTGCAAAGATGGAGCCTAAGAAGCAGACTAAGGAGGTTGCAACAACAGTCCTTAAGGAAGTTTTGGACCACAGTTTAGGATATGAAAGGGGGCTCAGTAAGATGGTCATTCCCGAGTCATCTAAACAAGCAGCTGAAAGGTCCATCACCATAATTATCATTAGAGCATGCATGTGTTTTCTATCTAAAAGGTCCATCTGAACATGTTTATGTTGGAAAGTCCTTAGGAAACTTTAGCTGCTTAGCATGTCCCACGAGCATATTTTTGAATTAAAGAAGCATAGCAAAAGAGAAACGGGTGTTGGGCTTATAGACAAAACTGATGTATCCTTTACAGGAAAAAATAAACAGTACTCATTGCAGTTGTAAAAAATTACACAGAAAAGACATTTCCCCTTTAGGTGATCTCTAGAAGGATCATGCAATTTCCCCTGGAGTTTCTATAATGGTTCTTCAGAGTTTTTAAGAGGAATTTGATAGAAGTTGAGAAGCATGAAAATTAAGTGCTTGAGATAAACAGTAAATGCTTTAAAAAAATAATTTTACCATGATAAAATTCCACCGAATTATATGCATAATGGAAAAGTGAAATTTATGATAATCATGTCCAAGTTAGTTAACAAGTACATATCATTTACTGACATCAATTTTTTTAACTCTTTATTCTCTTTCACAGGTTCGATAGAAGCTCATGTATGAGAATAGAGGTACTTTATAAAAAAATGATAAGGAAATAGAGGTCATAGGCAAATACCCTAGATATAGGGGTTTGGGCTTGATTTGTTTTACATAGTGTGAATTACATACAAGAATTATGTACTAACATAGTTGCTCCCTTTTCTTTCTTTTTTTTTTTTTCCAGATGGACTTGATGTATGTGAGCATGTGTGCAGTATTTGGAGGTGGCCCTACATCTAGAAAAAATTCTACTTGTAAATGTATGTTCCAAAGTGATATGTTGGATATTGTGTAAAACTTAGACTATTAAGTGGTTAATTTCAAATATTAACGTAGAAGTTATTTGAATGATGTTGAGATGCATGTTTGCAAGCAAATATAAATTTATGCAAATCTAGCCATTTTTAACTTATAAGCAACATAAGTAATTCTTATAACATAAACAAATATCAAGAAAAAAGGGATCACGTACAACAAAATACAAGAAAAAAATTTGGTCTCTTGCATTTTTGGCAAACAAAAAACTTATTTCCATTGACTTACTATCACCGTTAAAGCTCTATTTCATTTTGGCTAACTTTTGGTGGTAGGATTTTATCTCATTTGCCACAACCAATTGTTGCCGAAAAAAGTCATTTTTCCTGTCAATTTCTAAAATAGTCGAAAAAAGCTTTACTTGGCTCTCTAATAGCGGCGACTTGTGGGTGATACAAAGTAGCCACAATTAGTTATTTATGACGATTTTGTATGTTATTTGCAGCGAGTTTGCTCGTCGAAAATAAGGTTATTTCTTGTAATGGCTATTGTATGTAGTATTATCACTAACTTATATCAGTTTTTCTATAACCTTTATTTTTCTGATTTTTTATTTGAAAATAAGAAAATATATAACTGTAACACCGAATCAATATCTAAGAATAAAAATCAAATAAAAACAAAATTGATTAAAAAACCAATACAAAGAAAACCCCCTTGGGTTTTCAATTATTATATTTTTCAGTAACTTTTTTTTTTAAAACAAAATTTGCTCGAGTGATATGACATGGTCTCATTCTTCATATATAAAAAAACGAAGGAGGTTGATATATCAATTTCAAGTTATTCTTGTCAACAAGTTTTTCTCATTTATGACATTAACAGTGCGGTAAACAATAAAAATATTGGTATTTTCCGTGTAGATCCCACGATAAACACCCCGTCTCTATAACTATGTACTTCTCATTATATATACTTACTATTGGGAAATATTATTTTATAGTTTAAAAGAAATCTAAGAATGAGTGTATGATGAAACAACTTTCTTTTGAGCCAAATTATATCTAGGTAGAGGATGACAAAGAGCCTGAGTTTCTAAGCTTGATCAACAAGCTGTGCAATATGGAGCTCCTTCTGGAGATGGATGTTTGCACAGATCCATTCAGTTATGATCCAATCAACAATTTTGGAGGTATGGATGGGATAAAAGGATTCACTCATGAGGATTTGGGTGAAAGAGCAACAGAGGAAAAAGCATTCTAAGATTTTTTAGCTTGAGTTTTGCTATCAACATCCCCACATATCACTTATATATTAGTTTTTATGTTCTTGATTTGTTTTTAAATTTTATTCTTCTTAAATTAATTGAATTATTCTACTCATTATCCATATATCACACATTTGGTAAGAGAAAAAATTAAAAAAAAATGAAAGAAATGTGGTATGTAATGTGTGTGGATGATGAAGATAATTTTTCTTTTAGTTGTGATTACATTTTAGGCATGTCTACTGGTTAGGCCAAAAGATAAGAGGACAAAAACAATATTGAAAATGCCATTTTCCTCTTACTTGTGCTCTGCTAGGGTTTGATATCTGTGTGTACCGCATGGCTGCTGCCAAGGCTCTCCCGAGTCATCGGCGACAGCTGGTTGGCAGCGCTCTTTTGCTGATTTGGTGGCCTAATCGCTACAGTCGTTATTTGAAATTGAGGTTCCAAGACATCCTGCAAAAACTATTGATGGTGAAATTTGTGTTTTCTTCTCCAACGAAGAAATGGAGAAATCTGCTGCTCCTTTTAGGTATTTGATGGTCCTTAAATTTCTATTGCAGTGTTTGTCCCTAGAGGCAATCCGAGTGTTCATCTGAAATCGTTGGTGTTTGAGTTCGCAGCAGGTGGTTTTCGCAATGAGAAAGTCTTGGAATGTTTTTGTGAGTCTTTCTAATGAGGCTAATTTTGTGAAGGCATTGTCGAGGGAGGTTACTAAGGTGGATGGCGAACCCTACCAAGGGTTCCATTGGCATCCGGGTTTTGATGAGGATACTGAGCCCCCATTGGTGCCAGGGTGGATTTTTCTTCCTGGACTACTACCAAATTACTACTATGAATCGTTCTTGACAAATATTATCATCCCTTTGGGTTAGTTTTTGTAGTGCGATAATGCCACAAAATGTGCGACAAAAAGTAACGGTGTAAGGGTTTGTGTGAAATTAGATGGGGCAAGGGAACTAGTTAAGGGGATTTGGATTGGAATTCCTCACCATGCTCAAGTTTATATATTAAGGTTGAATATGAGACCTTCCCAGCATTTGTTCAAGATGTTGTACCCAAGGGAATAATTCGAAGAAGTGTTAATAAAAGGGAGGTGCTAATCAAGTTGGTCATCACAAATAAAAGGGGCTTGAGAGGGAAACAAAGAAGTTGGTGCAAATTTGGAAACCTAAGCCACCTATGCAACCGATGGACATGCCTAAAGAGGACTTGCCTGCTAATGACTCTGTTGTTGGTGTGTTGGTGGCTGAGAATGTGGATAGTGATATTGCTGGTCCTAGTCATTCGAAAGAGCAGAACTCTGTTGAAGAAGTTGCTGAAATAGAGTTAGTGGTGGTGGAGTCTGTTACTGTGGAGCCTGGTACTATAGAGCTGCAAAAAGATGTGGAGCTCTCGAGTTCTAGAATGGTTGTATAGCCAAGTGACACAGTGATGATTGAAGAGTTAGTTGAGAATGTGGAAAAGGAATTGGTGCTGCATGACAATCTAGAAGAAAGACTTATCATGGAATCTTTGGCTGATGTGATTTCAACAGACAAGGTGGAGGTACAACCTAATGGAGTTGTTGAAGATTATGCCTCTAATCCCGAGGAAGAAAGCCTGCATAGATGATTTTATGATTTGTCAACCTCTTTTTTGGAACATCCGTGGGATTAGATCACCATGGAGAAGACTTTGTAAGTTGGTGAGGAAGTTACATTTGAATTGTATTATGTTGGTTGAAACTTTTTGTTAATGATAGTAATTTGGAAGTTTTGAAAAATAGTTTAAATTTTAAACATGGTTTTTCTAATCAAAGTGTTGGTGGAAAATTATGATTGTTATGAAGGGATGATTTAGAGATTTCGGTTAGTCATTATAGTGCTCAACATGTGTCTATTTTGCTGAAAGTTGAGTCACGCTTTGTTGTGATTTCTATGGTTTACGCAATATACAACCATATCAATAGGAGAGATCTTTATAGGCTATTACAGTTGGATGCAATGCAAGGTATGTGCGCCTTGGCTATGTCTTGGAGATGTTAACATTATTCATGGGAAAGATTAAAGTAGTGGTGGTAGACCCTGGTTGAGAATTGCAATGGATGAGTTCAATGATTTTATTGACGCTTGTGGGTTAACTGAAATGAAATTAGTGGGGAGAAAGTTTTCTTGGTGTAAGGGGAAGAGGGGCTTGGCTAGAAGCTGGTCGAAACTTGATAGATGCCTATTAAATCCATTGGCTATGGATTTGTTTCTAGATACTTATTGTAATTATATGCCTCGTTTGACTTCGGATCATCCATCGATGTCCTTTGTCTTACAAACTTTGGTATGTCTGTATGGTCCTTCTTTTAAGTTCCAACAAATGTTGGTGTCTCATATGAATTTTAGAGAGGTTGTTAAAGAGACTTGGCAGGTTCGAGTTGATGTTGTGGGTCTCTTTCGATTAGCTTCTAAACTTAAAAAGTTGAAAGTGGTATTAAAGGATTGGAAATCATAAGATTTTTGGGCACACTGATATTCGTGATTTGAAAAAGCAAATAGAAAGACTTGAAAGTTAGTTTCAAGCTAGTTTTTCTGAAGAGGTTGAGACAATGTTATTAGTAACCAAGGAATAGCCTACAGTTTGACTACTCAGAAAGGAGACTCGGCTTTCACAAAAGGCTAAAATCAATTGGATGGAGAATGGTGAGGCATCTGCTCAATTTTTTAAAACTTTTGCTTATGTTAATAAGCCGATTGTGCAAGATATGTGACTCTGAGATGGTTCTTGTTTGACTACCTCGGAACATATCCATTCTGGTGCTATGGGTTTCTTTAATGACTTCCTTCAGTCAAGACCAAGGCGGGATCCCTCGAGTTTATCATTGATTGTTCATAATGTTCTTTTGGAAGACGATAACAATATTTTTCTCCAGCTTCCTTTGATCTAAGAGGTGAAAGAGGCTATGTTTTCTATCCCGACTGATAGTAGTCTAGATCCAGATGGCTTTGGTTTTGGGTTCTATTGTTCCTTTTTGGATATTGTGGAGTTTGATGTGGTGGCAGCAGTTAGAGAGATTTTCAGTGGCTCCCCCTCTATCCAAATTTTACTCGGCTTCTTATATTGTGCTAATTTTGAAAATGCAAAATCCAACTAGGTTTGACAAATTTAGACCAATCAATTTGTGCTCAGTGATCTACTAGGTTTTTTTCCAAAATTATGGTTCACAGATTGTCGCCTATTTTGAATAAGATTATTTTGAATAATCGGGTTCATGGTGGTAATGTCCTAATCAAAGTGGATATGGCTAAGGCGTATGATAGTGTTGACTGAGATTTTCTATTACAAGTCATGAATTCGTTTGATTTTTCCTTTTGGGTTTGTGAGATGATTAGACAATGTATCTTCACTTTGTGGTTTTCTATGGTTATGAATGGATTAGTGAAATGTTTCTTCCTCAGTGGGCGTGGCTTGTAGCTGGGGGAACCTTTATCTCCCTATTTGTTTATTCTTGTGGAAGAAATATTAATTGTTGAAAATAGGATGATTGTTCCATTTTCTCATCCTCGGGGCACTCCTCTTATATCTCATTTACTTTATACTGATAACATTTTTGTGTTTGCTAATGGTGGGTAGTCCTCATTTCGTGCTATCTAGGATGTTTTTTCTCAGTATGAAGATTGGTCTAGTCTGGTTATGAGTAAAAAGAAGTCTTCTATTTTTTTTCATAAATATTTTACTGGTGCTAAAAAAAGGAGTGCCTTGAGAATTACTTTTTCTCAGAAGACTCCTTTCCGGTGAAATACTGAGGTGCGCTGTTGGTATCAGAAAGGCTAAAAGTATCACATTTTGATGAGTTACCGCATTGAATTTGTGGCACGCTTGAAGGATGGCAAAACAAATTTTTATCGTCTGGTGCTCGTATTCTTTTCTTGAGGCATGGTGTCACAAGTATCCCAAAGCATTTATTTTCTGTTCTGTATGCTCCAAAGGTTGTGGTGGCTAGCCTTAATCGGATTATGAGTATTATATTTTTGGGAAAGAGTGTGCAACCTGACTCTTGAAGGGGGAATGGGACTAAGGAAATTCGAAGATGTGTAGGTGTCACTCCTTATGAAGTTTGCATGGAATTTATTAACTCAAAGCTCAGTATGGGTTAATCTTTTCAAGGCAAAATATGTCAAGGATAGGCACTCTCTTTGATCGATTCTCGTAAAGGCTATTTATTTTGGAAAAGAGTTTATTACCTAAGGTGATGAGTAATTCCTTGTGGAAGTTAAAGGATAATCGAGTTTCTTTCTGGCGGGATCCTTGGTTGAAATCAGGCATTATTATGGATTCCTATGAGATCTTGAAACAACCTTCTCTCATATTAAAGGAGTGTAGAATTCAGAATGGGTAGGATGTGGATCTTCTAAGAAGATTTGTGGGGGATTCTAAGCTTGAAGAAATTTTGGACTATTTAGGTGAGCATAAGGAAGGAGTATATATTATGTTTTGGAATCCGAATTTTGAATGAGATATTTTTTTAAGATCGGCTTGGGATTGTATTCATGTTAGGGCCCTAAAATCTAATTGGGCACCTTGGATTTGGCACTCAGCACTTTCAAAAAAATACTCGGTCACCTTGTGAAAGGCATTAAAATTTTACCTAAGTGTGGATGCACATATGAAAGATTTGGGCATTCCTGTTGTTTCTAAATTTGAATGTTGTGCATGGGAATGTATGAAAGACCAAGATCATGTTCTTGCCACAAGTTCGATAGCAGCGGAAGTTTTGCATAGGGCTTCTTTGAGTTTGGGGATGCCTCATGACTCATCCTAGTTTGGAAGGCTAATATGGAAATTTGGTTCATACGTGGCTCACATTCTTCTAAAAAAGGTATGTTGCTTGATTTGGTTCTAATTGTTTTAACTTGGTCCATTTGGATGTGGCAGTGCAAAGTTCGTATGGAAGGGAAAACAATTTCTGTTTAGTTTTTGTGGCGTGCGATTAAAGTAGTGGTTGCATAGGTGGGTTTACGTTTGAGGATTGGTAAAAAAACTAAAGGATGGTAATGATCAAATATTGGCTTCTTTTCTATTCCGATTAAAGCTCCATTAAGTAAGCATGTTTGTTTGGTGAAGTGGAATAGTCCGAATAGAGGATGGTTTAAGTTGAATGTTGATAGAAATTCTTTGTCGAATCCAGGTTGCATGGGGGCTGGTGGTCTTATTTGAGATGACCAGGGATGTTTGAGGTTGGCTTTTGCTAAAGAGTTGTCTTATGGTTCTAATAATGAATCAGAATTACTGGCCCTTTATTATGGGCTGCGGCTTTGTAAGGAGTTGGATTTGCATAGAATTGAGATCAAGCTTGATTATTTACTTTTAGTGAATTGGTTGGAAAAAGATAGATGTAGCATTTGGTATCTTGAAGAGATCCTCTCCAGTTCGCAAGTCAAGATAAGTCATGTTTATAAATAAGGAAATGCAGAAGTTGATTTTCTTGCTCGTTTGGCTTTAAATCATCAATATGGTATGTATATTAATTTTAATGATAATTTGTGGAAGCTTAAAGGAATTTTAAAGGTGGATAAACTTGGTCTTCCTTCTATGAGATCATAATTTGGAAAGCTTTAATTCCAAGAGATCCTCTCCAGTTCGTAAGTCAAAATAAGTCATGTTTATAAAGAAGGAAATGCAGGAGTTGATTTTCTTGCTCGTTTGGCTTCGAATTATCAATCTGGTATATTGATTAATTTTAATGATATTTTGTGGGAGCTTAAAGGAATTTTAAAGGTGAATAAATTTGATCTTCCTTCTATGAGATCATAATTTGGAAAGCTTTTAGTCTGCTTTGATGTGTTTCAGTTTTGTTGTTTAGAAGATGCTAGTCTCGATTTCATTTTCTTGTTGCTTTTCGTTTGGGCATCTTTAGTTGTTTCTTGGTTCTAGTTTTGTATTGTGGTTTCATTTATTGTATTCTTTTGATTTTTTCCAGAATAAGGATTTGTTTTAGGAGAACAATGTATTTTTTTGGATACTCTTTAAGTAATACTTCTTTAATTCTAGTTTTGCTTTTCGTTTGGGCATCTTTGGATTTGTTTTAGGATTTGTTTTCAGGTTGTTTTTATCTTCTTATTTGTAACTCTTTAAGTAATGATATTAGCATGGTATTCCTCTGCCACAAGTGAAAGTTTTATCAATAAATTTAGATTTGGGGCCACTATTAGACATTTAACTCTGACTTTTCGCTAAAAAAAGAAGTCTATTAGTTAGGGCCACAGAGGTATTGCCATTTAGTTACTGTGAGTGGGGGGATGGCTGGTTTGTGTGATTTTGTGTTTCTAACTTGTAAGCAAATTTAATTGTAAAGTTCTCGGATAGGTACTTACTTAAGCTAGAATTTGGTATCTTTAGTTTAAGAGTTGGGTTAGATGGTGAGATGACATAAGATAAGATGATATTATTTTAGATGAAATTCAAAGATGAATAAAATATTATTAGGGTATTACTTTTTAATATAATTATTGTTTTAGAATTTAAAAAAGTTGAATTATTTATTGTATATTGTATGAAAATTTATGAAAATTGTAATGATGAGATGTGATATTTTTTATATCTAAACAAGCCCTAAGTAGTTGAGAAAGGGTTTTGGAGGATATTTTTTATCGTGTGTAGGTCAAAAGTAGGACAAATGCCCTATGGAAGACTCTCATAAGGAGGAAAACTACAGGCTTAGGCTCAAGGTAGGTTGTAGCGATGTGCACACTTTGTCCCATCAGTTTCTTAGTTTATACCATTCTTCAAGTCTAGAGAGCAAATGGACAGTCGTGATTAAAGGCCTCTTATTTGAGTAAGACAAAGGTCGGAAGACACGTCAAATTTTGTCAAGACTATAACTGGTAGTCTTGCAATATAAAAACCAATGGATGTAGTCAACATCCCTCTTTAAAGACTTCAACACTTTTCTTCTTTTCTATCCAAAGGCTTTAACAATGCCAAAAGCTCAAAGTCTTCATCAACCAAAGTATTGTCACTCCAATCCAGCCATTAGTACTTAGAATACTATTTAGGTAGCTTCATTGCTACGACCATACTAGAAATGTTGGATACATGCTTATGGTATGTTTAGGATTTGCATATTCTACTTTTTGTCTTATTTCTTATGAAAGAGCATACTTTTCTCATTATATTTATAGAATACTTTAATGATGTGATTTTTTATTTGATTTAACGTGATTTGCTTTCAATGTGCTTTGTACTCATGAAGTCGAGTTTAGAATTTCCAATACCATTCCCGCCTTGCGTGTTGCCATCAGTTTTATACGGGTAGAGGGATTCTTCGTGATGATCAGGGTAGGGCATTTCTGGCTTCACTTGATATTGCGGTTAGAGAGAATCCCCGCGTTAAGAAGGTGTAATGTCCTTTGTGGTGGTTTGGTGGAGGTGTTCCACATTTTGACTTGGTAAAGAGATTGCCCATGTCAAACATGTGAAGTGATTCCCCACTAGTTTTTGGTGATTGTGTTCATATGTTGACCAAGTAAAGAGATTCATCTAAAGTGATTCTTAATACTAGATGATATTTATTCATATATATGTTTTGCTTCGACTATGATTCCTCTCCATACTAATGAATATATGTATATTTTTTGCTCAAGTGATTTCTCACCATGCTTATATTTTACATGAATGGATGCATGTATATTCATTGTCATTATCTTTTTGTAACACCACGTTCTCAAATATAGCATTTTTAAAATATTTTAGGGAGCCAGTGTGTTACTAAAACATTTCTTTATAAAACAAATAAGATACGAACGTTTTATAATAAATGATCTTTGTAAAATTTAAAAAGAGTCAGCGGAATCATTTGTTTAGAATATTGAAATCACACGTGTTTACAAAAATATTTTATTCACTAAAAATCATAAAATTTCAACTAATACTTTGTCTAAACCTTTGCATCGCTTCCCTGAGTCAAATCCTGCACGTTGTACATCCTCATCACTTAGGATGATTTTTAAAAGAAAATATAGAAATATAGAAATAAAAACAAAATTAGTCGAATACTCAATAAGCAACCTATCATACGAAAAAAATAATAGTTATCGATTTTCATACATACTCATAGATACGTAAATAATAACATGAACATGAACATAATTTTTTTTTTCTATAAATGCTAAACATGAGTTTTTTCATAAATGTTGAAAACATAAACTTTTTATAATCTTATCGTATCTTATTATATCATAATATATCATAAAGCCGTTATATACTATTGACCCCCATGAATTAGGGTTAGCAAATCTAAAAAGATTATGATTTCATTCGTGGTCGCGGGTCATGGAATCCATATATAAGAAAGACATATTGGGTGTACCGCCAGCATGTATGACCTGACAATACAATATGCTCATACATAGGTACCGACTTCATATCATATATAGGCCGCTTACATATCTTATCATATTTACATACTTATCATATTATAGATTTAAGAAGAAATCACATACTTTCTTAACATATCGTGATTCATGCTTCCACACATGAACTCATGATTTTCTATGAATAATTTTAATGCATATCTCTCACATAAAATCATGACTTTTCATAAATAATTTTAATGCATAAAATCATGATGTTTTATAAATATCTTAATGCATAAACTTTTCATAGTTTGTGATGACTAAGGTACAGAAAAAGGGGCTTCCAAATGAAGGCTATACATACATAATATTTCTTATAAAAACATAATTATCGTACACACGTGAAGGTATGATCATGTTACTTACCTCTTAACGCTGCTTTCTGATTTCATGTCGTAGTTTGTAACCTATACGAAATACTAAACGTCACTAATTTCTTAGAAAGATCGTGTTGTGGCGTTTATAATGATTTAAAATCATAAATATAAATAATTTGACAATAGACAAAAAATATACTTTAAAAGTTATTTTAAAACCCTTTGAAATAATAGGCAAGCGTTAAACCGTTTCTGAAATATTTAAAGAATCGGCCCAACAATTTAAAAACATGTCCATAAGTCGAACGGGCTTAAGCCAAGGCCCAAAACAATTTGCAGAGGAATAAAGGCTCGGTTAGCACAACAGAGTCATTAGGGCATATTTAAGAAATTATAGGATCATTTGAGGGGCTTTTCGGAAGACTGATACCTAAATAATTTAAAAGGAATGGAACAAGGCTTACGGAAGGAGAATTGCGAATATGGATTACCGAAAGGAGGAAGAGGAACAACGGAGGTGCAACTGGGCTAGTCGAAAATTTCTGTCAACGTTCTCTTGGTGTTTTTCGACGAGCTAAAGTGCTCGGGTTGTAGGTTTCCATGACTTGACATCGGGGCGAAAATGCTTTATTTTCGATGGGTTTGCTAGTATGAAGGGAACTTCAAGTGTTGCAGAGGTGGTCTCGATTTGTTGTAGGTGGCTTGTCGGCAATGGCTGGGAAAACTTTTGGGTTATTTATATGGTGCTGCTGAGGGGGAGAAATTATGTTTGCCATGAAGTGAGCTCCAGTGTTTCTTTAGATTTTTTGTGTGTGTTTAATTCAGAGGGTTTAAGGGGTATTTTATAAATGATGGGGAGCAATTTTCGTGTTTGATAAGGAGATTGGATGAAGTTTGAATTTGGTTTGAAAATCGAAATGGTGCTGAAGAATTTTTTTTTTGAATTGAAATGTTTGAGTGGTTTTTAAGTTGAGTTTTAAGACATACTTCGGATGATGAGAAAAGAGTTGGCGTTGGTTTTTTTAATCAGGAACTACTTCGTCTAAGAGTTAGGGTTTCTGGAAAATTTGAATTTGGTTGTTGGTTTGGGTAATGATTTGGAAGGATTGAATTAAAAGTATTTGCGTTGGACTTTGATCAGGAAACTAAGGCGTTGTTTGTTTTGGGGACGAGTAAAAAATATAATACATATTTCAAATTTATTATTATATTTTTTAAAATTTTTATAAAAAATATAATAAAAAATATAATACTTTTAAATTTTTATATAAAAATTATTTTTAAAAAAATATCTTATAATAATTTATCTATTTTTTTTTTCTTTTATTTCACCTCAAAAACAAACTGGACTTAAATTTGATTTGAAATTAGATGCACGTGGAGGGACAAGAAAGCAGGGAGGATAACGGCTCTAAGGTTTGAAGAAAAGTGTTGAGGTTGGTTGATTTAGGGGTCCAAAAACAAAGAATAACGTCGAATATTTGAATCCTATTATACCAAAAATACTATTTCAAAATTTATCTTAGAGTAATAATAATAATAATAATAATAATAATAATAATAATAATAATAATAATAATAAATCTAAATTTTGAATCGAGATGTTACACTTTTACTTTGTATACTGTCATGGGTTTTAACCTACCAAGGTTTCTTGAAATGTCATTATGGTAGTTTGGTTCTTTCGTAGTCAATAGACCTTGATACAAATCTAGCTCAAGAAGATTCCCCTAAGCAGTATAGACCAGCCTAGCTCGAAGAGTAACCATGGAAGCCTGCATCCATCTAGTTTTATGCTTTGTATATTAAGATGTTCATTGTAGTAGGGCGACACGAACTTCGGGGCTTACTATATTTTGATATATGCGATGATCTTATGATAGTATGTAACTATATTAGGGATGAAGTGATGGTGTCATATGGATACTATTATTTTTAAGGGTGACGTTAGGGGCCAGTCCGGCTGCCCCTAGTGTAAAGAATAGTCCCCATAAAAATACAATAAAAAATTAAATAAATAAATAAAATTTAGAAAACACAATAAAAAATAAAATGAAGATGATTTGGTAGAGAGACGTTCGGCCTCAACCCAGCTCCTGTCGCTGCCGGCAACTGTGGACGACATCGCCCATGCCATCGGGACCGCACAGACCCATTTCGGATTTAAGGCTACCGGGGGAATGTGAGAGGTCATCGTCGCAGGGGTGAGGTTGCTGAAGGGGGGCAGTCCCAATGGTATGGACAGTGTCGCCCACGATTGCCGACGGCGACAGGGGTTGCTTTTAATAGGGGGAGTCAGTCCGACCGACCCCTAGGATGTTCCTATTTTTAAAGAATATTGTTATAATTTCTCTGGTACTATAAGATTAGCTTCTGACTAATCCCCTTACAGATTTCATAGCGACTTACCGTAACTCGTGTGCTTATGAAAGGTTTGGATAGTAAGTTGAGATGAAAGTTAAATACATATTGATTTTTAATATTATTATTATTTTAGAATTTAAAAAAATTAAATTATTTATTATATTTTTGTATGAGAAATTAAAAAAGTTGAATTTTGTTGTTAAAGTTTCATCTCTCTTTTTCTATTCATAGTGGGTGTTATGTGCCTGGAAGCTAAAGATGTGCAATCTGTCAAAGGAAAGGAAGCTGCGAAGGAGAGTAAAGTAGTTATGTTAGTTACTTGAATAATATGATGTTGTTACTTGAGTTGAATAAAAGCGTTGTAATAAATTATACGTTGTCGTTTGAATTCTTTTAATTGGTTGTAGTAGTGAACGACGAGCTATTGTTGTTGAAGGCGAGTCATTTAAAGTTGTGTACTAAGGAGTTAAACACACCGTTTAACTCATCTTCATCATTCAGTATAAATTCAGTCCATGGGTTGGGATGGAGGCCAACTTTGGAACAAGCATCTCTCATCCCTTACACACACACACTCTCTCTTTACTCTCTGCTCTCTTACTCTCTCAAATATTCTACTATTCTGTTATATTGGTTGTTCTATCATCTTTTCTATAAGGGTTTGCTACAATTGGTATCAGCACTCAGCGGGAAGGCCGAGATACGTTCCATGACAGAGGCCATTCATCATGTTCGTGCTATGCAAGAAAGGCAGCAGAAGAAAATTAAGATACTATTTCCATACTTTTTCAACAGCTAGAAACGACAAGATTGAAAAGGGAAAAACAAGAAAAGAGGCTTGCTGATATAATGGAACAGATATCTAAAATTTCTTCTAATGGCTCAATAATGGTAGAAATGAAGATATTTGTGTTGACGATATTGGGGAAATTCATATTGGCAATATGGGTTATAGATATTTGTTAAAAGGTGTCAAGATTGATTTTCCAAGGTTTTTTTACAAGAACCCAACACCGTGGGTCTATAGAGCCAACCAGTATTTTCAGTTTCATCAAATACTTGAGAATTAGAAAAAAAAAAATTAGCATTATTCCACATGGATGATGAGGCCCTCATCTGGTATCAAGATGCCAATGAGGCTAAATCATTCTCTTAATGGGATGACTTTTCAAAAGTTGTTCAAGTAAGGTTTGGAATCATGCCTTATGATAATTCGATGGAAGCATTGACTAGATTGAAGCAAACTCATTCTGTGACAGCATATAAGTCAGAATTTGAACTCATTTTCAATAGAGTCAGAGGAGTTACTAAAGTAAACAAATTAAGTTGTTTCTTGAGTGGACTTAGAGATTAAATCAAACTCCCAATTCGATGCTTAACCCTTCAACACTTAATGAAGCATTTTGATTGGCCAAGATTCAAGAAAAATATGTGTGGGCTGCCAAGAAGACTTTCAGTGGTAATACTAGTGCTTTTAATTCCAATTCCTTGATACCAACAAGTACTGTAACACAGAGACAAAGAGGTGTTAAGTTGCCTTACCAAAAAATTCCTGATTCTCAAATGCAAGAAAGGAGAAAAAGGGGCTATGTTTCTTTTGTGTTGAAAAGTATTAACCGGGTCATAAATGTGTTAAACCAAAAATTATCTCTTGGAAGGCGTGGACAGCATTGGTCAGAAAAT
Organism: Platycarya strobilacea; assembly: GCA_036898215.1. Classification (NCBI taxonomy): domain Eukaryota; kingdom Viridiplantae; phylum Streptophyta; class Magnoliopsida; order Fagales; family Juglandaceae; genus Platycarya; species Platycarya strobilacea. Next base: position 11,965,835 of record CM072553.1, read on the forward strand.
TGAAAATTGCCAAGAAGCTTAATAAAAGGAGGAAAACACAGTTGCTGATATTGTTTCAATTTCTTTGCAAGCAATGGAAGGTACCCCTCATCTTAAAACTATTCATGTTATAGGTCAAATAAACAAAAGAAAAGTAGTTATTTTGATTGATACTGGTAGTAACTACAAATTTGTGGACACTTCTGTAGCCATTAAATGTTCAATAGACATTAGCAAATCTATGAATGTCAGAGTGGTCAATGGGCAAACTATGCATAGTATGAGCAAACTTACTGTAGTACCTATTTTAATGCAAGGTAATCAATTTTGTAGTGGATTGTTTTACCTTGGATTTGGGAGGTTGTGATGTAGTATTGGGAATTCAGTGGATGCATTCTCTCAAATCCATAACATTAAACGTCTCTCAATTGTAAATGAGCTTTATTCATTACAACAAAGCAGTCATTTTAAAAGGAATATCTTCAGTCAGAAATGAAATAGTTGATAATAAAGAATTGTTTACTATTTCAAAAGTGGGTTCAAGGGGTTTTTGGCTCCAATTGATTGCTATAGAAAGTAGTGAAAAATAGCAATCTATATCTACACAGATTGAGAAGTTGATAGAGCAATTTAGTAAGGTTTTTTATGAACCTAAGGAGCTTCCTCCACATAGGTCTAGAGATCATCAAATATGTTGAACCCAAGGTTTGAAGTCTCATTTTTACGTATAGATTTTGATGATAACAAATAAATTCAAGACTCAAGCTCCAGTTGTCTACGCATGAAGAAAGCTAAGCACATCAAGAAATCTAGCACGAGCAAAAAGAAGATCAAGTCTACAAATGAAGCTCATATAATAATTTTGTACATCTCTTAAAATTTGAAATTGGATTAAGACTCAAAATTAATATTTTCTCATAAAGTATCAAATTATATTTTTTATATTTGTATAACTTTATTAAAATATTTAATTTCGAAAATTTTTTTTCACATATGTATAAAGATTTGAATTTTTAAAATGATTGATTGTCATCTTTAACATGTGCATGTGTTGTTTGAAAATCTTGAAAGTTGGTTGTATATTTTTTTGACAAATGCAAAAAATAGATGATTTTATTTGAAAATCTTGAAGAGTGGTTGTGTGTTTTTTTGACATATGCAAAAGAAGATGATTTAGTTTGAAAAATAAATCATATTTATTTTGTCATGTATGAAAAGTAAAAAATTAGGTTTGATTTCTTTTAAAAATGAAAGGAATTGTCTTTGACAAATATAAATATGAGATATTTTTATTTGAATCTTTTGAAAAGTGAATAGTACTCTTATTTGACATGTGAACCTTTTCAAATTTGGATATAAAGACTCATTTGCCTATAAATAACTTACTTGAGTTTTACAAAAATTACAACAAGAGCTTATACATCAATTGCTAAATTTTGCATCATTCTTTCAAAACCCTCATTCTCTTTTATCTAAGTTTGTGCCTTAATCCTTATTCATTTTGAGAGAGATATAATTTGCGCTGTATTATTCTTATTTCACTCATTGAAGAGTGTACTCTGATAATTTATCTACTATCAGCTCTTGTATTTCTAAAAGGGTGCGTATAACCCTTGTATGTATAGAATGTGTTCTACACAGGAAATAGTTAAATCACCAAGTATGAGATGATTGCAAGTGTAGAGGGTGTTCTATATGGATTATTTGTAGCAGTGTTTCTTAAATGTGTAATAGACTTCTATTTCCACCTGAAAGAGATTGAAAGATGAATTTGGGATACTCAAGGGATAGCTTGAGGCGAGGACGTAGGTAGTGGGGCTGAATCTCGTTAAAATACTGAGTTTACTTCTTCTTACCCTTACTCTTTATATTTTCTGCTGCTTCGTATATTTTTTATATTTTATATTGTATATTTGGTTCATAAGTGTTAATATTTTAACATAATCAAATTCACCACCTCTCTTATGTTAATCATCTGGGTAACAATTAGTATCAGAGCAAGGGCTCTATTATAAGATTAATTATCTATTGAATTAAGATCATATGCCTAACATTGCAGTTACATTCGCTGAAGGTTAATCCAGTAGTCAGCTTCCGCTATTTTGTGGAGATAATTATATTTTTTAGATAACTAAAATGAGAATATTTATTCAGTCTCAAGGTCAAGAAATCTGAAAATGTATTATAAATGGGTCTTATATTCCAACAAAAATTGTTGATGGAGTAAACAACAAGGAAAAAGAAAAGTTTGTTCATGAAGATGATAGACTTTATACAGTGAATGTAATGGTTATGAATATTTTATATAATGCTCTCAATGACAATAAATTTAATAGAATAATAACTTGAAAGGCAGTAAAGAAAATATGGGATAACTTGGAAGTAACTTATGAAGGAATTTCGCAAGTTAAAGAATCGGAAATTTATATTCTTATGCATGAATATGAAATGTTTAAAATGATTGATGATGAATATATTTCCTCTATGTATACTTGTTTTACTAACATTATAAATAGTTTGACAGTTCTTGAAAAATTTTATTCTAGTTTGGAGATAATAAGAAAAATTATCAAGTCTCTGCTAAAACGTTGGAAATTAAAAGTGACGGCAATTTTTGAAATTAAAGATCTCAAAAAACTCGAAGTAAATGAATTCATCGGATCATTTATTACTCATGAGTATACATTGAAAAGAGGAGAAGAAGAAGGAAAGTAAAAGAAGAGTTTGACACTCAAAGTTGTTCTCCATGAAAATGAAAGAGATGAAGACAATGAAAGCAATAACAAAGATGAAGAAATTGCAATGATTACAAGAAAATTTCAGAAATTTTTAAATAAAAATAAAGTTCCTCCATTGAAATCTTTCAAAAGGTCTTCCAATAAAGATATAGGTAAAAATGATTCATTAATTTGTTATAAATGTAAAAAGTCTGGACATATCAAAGCAAATTGTCCTCTGCTAAAGAAAGATCGATACAAAGGCAAGAAAGCAATGAAAACTACATGAGATGATGATTCAAGTAGTTCAGATAGCGACGTAAGTAATAAAAAATCTGAAAATTTTTGTTTTATGGTTAAAAATGATCTTGAGGTAACAAATTTTGAAAATATTGAAAATCCTTTTTATGAATAATTGCAAAATGTTTTGGAAGAGATATATGAGGAACTTGAAAAATTGGGTATCAAGTATACCGTTTTGAAAAAGAAAAATTTTTCTTTAACAAATGAAATTGATGTTTTAAGAAAAGAAAATATAGTTTCAAAAGATGAAATGATGAGTTGAAAAAAAAAAAGTGGCTGATTTAATAAAAAAATTTGAAAACTTTACAAATAGAAAATGAAATTCTGAAAAACTTCTTTGTAGTCAAAGATGTATTTTTGATAAAATAGTCTTGGGATACATGCCAAAATAAAAACTCAAACGTTATAAATTTTTTTTTGATAAACTGACTAAACCAAAATCAGAGTTTCAAAATTCTTTCATAAAAATAAATTTCTTAAAGAAAAACATTATTACAATCACTCATATTTTTTAAATATGTCATATGTTATTTATAATTTTTGAAATAGAAATGGTCATAACTATCATACCTGTCCTATTAGAAGAAAACATACAATGACTATTAGGGTCATATGAGTACCAAAAAAATTTATTTCTTCTAATACTAATAAATAAAAGACCCAAAAAACTTGTGTACCAAGAAAAATTATTTTAATTATTTTTGTAGGTATCCATAAACTCTTTCGTAGGTAAAAGTCAATGATTTTTAGATAGCGGATGCTGAAGACACATAACAGGAAACAAAACTAAATTTATTGACCTCAATTCTAAAGAAGAAGGACACGTGACATTTGAAAACAATTCAAAAGGAAAGATTATGAGAATAGGTACAGTTGGTAAGGAGTCTTCTCTCATAATTGAAATTGTTCTACTTGTTAATGGTTTAAAGTATAATCTTTTGACAATAAATCAATTATATGATAAAATATTTACGGTTACTTTCAAAAAGAATAAGTACATTATTTTGAATAATCATAATTGCAATATTTATTTTATTGCTCTTAAAAATAATAATGTTTATACAATCGAATTTGAAAAAATTGTTTCACAAAATGCTATATGTTTATCAACTCAACATGAAAATAGTTAGCTATGGCATAGAATGTTAAGTTATGCAAACATGGAACTTATTTCCAAATTTTTAAAAAATGATCTTGTGAGAGGTTTACCAAAAGTGAACTTTTTCAAAGATAAAATCTGTAATGCATACCAGTTTTGTAAACAAACAAAAATTTCTTTCAAAATCAAGAAACATATTTCCACTACTAGACCATTGCAACTAATACACATGGACCTTTTTGGATCAAACAAAGTTGCGAGTCTGGGAGGAAAATATTACGCATTTGTTATTGTTGATGATTTCTCTAGATATACCTGTGTTATCTTTCTCATTCATAAAAATGAGGTACATAATGCTTTTACCAAGTTATGCAAGAGAATTCAAAATGAAAAGGGTTATACTATTTCAAATATACGAAGTGGTAGGGGGAAAGAGTTTGTCAATAAAGATATTGAGTCTTTTATGATGAAAATAGTTTTCTGCATAATTTCTCTACTCCTCGAATTCCTCAACAAAATGGAATATTAGAGAAGAAGAATATATCTCTTTAAGAAATGGCAAGAACAATGTTTAATAAGAAGGGTTTACTTAGTTATTTTTGGACCGAAGCGGTAAGTACTACATGTTATGTTATAAATATAGTTATGTTAAGGTCTAATTTAGATCAAACCTCTTATGAGATTTGGAATGAGAAAAAGACTAACATTGGTTACTTTCATATATTTGGATGCAAATATTTTATACTCAATGATAGAGATAATTTAAGAAAGTTTGATACAAAATATGATGAAGGTATATTTCTTGGGTATTCAACAAATAGTAAAACTTATAGAATATTCAATAAAAAGACTTTGACCGTACAATAATTTATGCATGTAGTATTTGATGAATCTAACCCTCTACTCTCCAAGAAATCTATTGATGAAGAATCAGAAGGTATAAATAATACAAATAGTATCAATCTCAACAAAGAGAATGCAATAGAAGAAGTCCAACATGGAGACATCAGGAAAGATCATCAAAACTTAGTACAAGATGCAACCAAATAGTAGAAACATGTGAAAGATCATCCAGTAGAACAAATTCTAGGAGAATCTTCACAATGTGTAAGTAATCGATCATCTCTTAGAAATATTTGTAATCATACTGATTTTCTATCTCATATTGAATCCAAAAATATTGACGAAGCACTACTTGATGAATCGTAGACTCTAGCTATGCAAGAAGAGTTAAATCAATTTGAAAGAAATAATATTTGAACACTTGTTCCTAAACCCAAAGATCATACTGTTATTGGAACAAAATGAGTTTTTAGAAATAAGAACGATGAGTTCAGAATCATCACTAGAAATAAGGCTCAACTTGTAGTTCGAGGTTTATCAAAAGGAAGTAATTGATTATGATGATATGTATGCACCTGTTACAAAATTAGAAACAATTTGAATGTTACTTGTATATGCATGTTATAAATATTTCAAACTTTTTCAAATGGATATTAAAAGTACTTTCTTAAATGGTTTTATAAATGAAGAGGTATATGTTGAGTAACCTCTAGGTTTTGAAAATCATATATCTCTTAATCATGTTTTTAAACTCACAAAAGTTTTATATGGACTCAAACAAGCTCCTAGAGTTTGGTATGAAAGACTTAGTGGTTTTTTGATTGAAAAGGTTTTTCAAGAGGAAAAATTAATACAACTCTTTTCATCAAATATGAACAGGATGATATTCTTCTAGTTCAAATTTATGTGGATGATATAATATTTGGGGCTACTAATGAAAATATGTGCTAAGATTTTGTTAATAATATGTAGAAAGAATTTGAAATGAGCATGATGGGAGAACTTAATTTCTATCTTGGATTGCAAATCAAGCAAGTAAAAAGTGAAACATTTATTAATCAGTCAAAATATATTAAAGAGTTACTCAAAAAGTTTGAGATGGAAGGTGCGAAAGTAATTGGAACACCAATGAGTCCAACCACCAAACTTGATAAGGATGAAAACGGTAAGCTAATTGACTCAAAGGTATATCGAGATATAATTGGTAGTTTATTATATTTGACAGCTAGTAAACTTGAAATTATGTTCAACGTATGTTTATGTGCACGTTTGCAATCATCTCCAAAGAAATCTCATTTGATTGCAGTCAAGCATATTTTTAAATATCTTGTCGGTACTATTGACCTAGGGTTATGGTATTCTGAGCACATTTCTTTCGATCTTATTAGTTATTCAGATACAGATTATGCTGGTTACAAAGTTGATCAAAAAAATACTAGTAGAACATGTCATTTTTTAGGTCATGCACTCGTTTCATGATTTAGTAAAAAGTAAAATTCTGTTGCATTATCTACTGCTGAGGCAGAGTATGTTGTTGCAGATAGTTGTTGTGCTCAAGTTCTTTGTATGAAACAATAGCTTGAGGATTTTAAACTTATGTACAATCACATTCCAATCAAATGTGATAATACAAGTGTTATAAATCTTTCAAAGAACCCAATACAACATTCTAGGACTAAGTATATTGAAATTAGATATAATTTTCTTAGAGATCATATACAGAAATGTGATATTGTACGAGAATTTACAAGTACAAATGATCAATTGGCGGACATTTTCACAAAACCCCTACGAGAAGATAGATTATGCATGATTAAAAGAGAAATAGGAATGAATGTCATAAATATCTGTTAAACATTTTTATTCCATTATCTCAAATGACTTACAAAAACTTGAGACTTCTAGTCTCATCTTTCAACTGCATTTGCTCTTTATAGATCGAAATGTTATTCTCATCTAAAGGATTAGGCAGTCGAATAAAGAGACAAGTAAGGATTTTAAGTCCTTATTCTGTTGTTTTAACTCTACTATTTTTATATTAACTCATAAACAAGTCGTTGAAGTACAGAGACAGTCTCTCCAAGCTTCTTAAGTTTGCGAGTTTTGGACTGCAACCAAGCGGAAAAAGCAATAATGGATGATGAGTATCGAGTCCCGAGACCCATAAGCTCATAAATGGCGTTATGATGTGATTTATTAGTTAAATCAGTCTCTTATTACTTCATGGCACCTAGGATAGAAGCAAAAATAGATTGATCATGAGAAGTATTAAAGGGAAATTGACGAGCCATTAAAAATTTGTAGAATAAGAAGAAGATTTGATACAAATTAGATAAAGCTAAGGTTGCTCTTTTAGAGACGGAAATATGAACAAGACACACTATCATCTCTTTAAATCTTACTTAATCAAACTTGCAAGATATGCTGGATGAGAAGGATGAGATGACTGATTGAGACGATTCTTGATTTAAATCTAGAAGATTACCAGAAGAAATCTTCTCCGCCATTTTATCGTTTTGGATAAACAGATACTGGATCAATGAGAAATGTAAGAATTTTCTTGTGAGTATTCGATGGGTGAAAATTGTCATTTAAACAGAAATCAAAAGTTTTTAAATCTCTACAAAATCTCGTTTGTCAACAACGTCAAGTGGATTTGAATCTCCTTTCATACCAAATTTCCAGAGCTAGACCTTCAGCTTTTGCAGTTTTTGTCGGATACGGGTAACTCTAATTATTTAACTCTTTACAAAATCTCCTTCCGCACCAAATTGCCAAAGCTAGGCCTCCAGTTTTTGCAGGTTTTGTTGGATACGGATGCGGGAAGAAATTTCCTTCCGCACCAAATCTCGATAATATTTCATTTATTAACAACATCAAGTGGGTCTCTACACCAAGACGATAAAGTTAGGTCTCAACTTTTACAGCTTTTGTCGAACAGGGACGGGGGAAGAAATTTTACTGAAACCAATTGCAGTTCTTTTTTAATGATGCCAAAAGGGAGAGAAGTCTTATACTAGTATTATACTACCATGTTATATATGCTATAATCATATCTATATTTTACTTGAAAAACTATCGCATATTTTTAGGGAGAGTTTAAGTATTATTGCAGGTCTCAGATTTCTACTAAGTATTTGTCATCATAAAAAAGGCGGAGATTGTTGAACCTAAGGTTTCAAATCCCGTATCTACGTATAGATTTTGATGATAACAAATAAATTCAAAACTCAAGTTCAAGTTGTCTATGCATGAAAAGAGCTAAGCACATCAAGAAATCAAAAATGAGTAAAAAGAAGATCAAATCTACAAATGAAACTCATAGAGTAATTTTATACATCTTTTAAAATTTGAAATTGGATTAAGGCTCAAATTAATATTTTCTCATAAAATATCAAATTGCATTTTTTACATTTGCATAATTTTATTAAAATATTTAATTTTGAATTTTTTTTTCACATATACATAAATATTTGAATTAGGAAGATGATTGATTGTCATCTTTAACATGTGCATATGTTGTTTGAAAATCTTGAAGGGTGATTGTGTGTTTTTTTGACAAATGTAAAAGATAGATGATTTTGTTTAAAAATCTTAAAGGATAGTTGTGTGTTTTTTTGACATATGCAAAAGAAGATGATTTGGTTTGAAAAATAAATCATACTCATTTTGTCATATATGAAAAGTAAAAGATTTGATTTGATTTCTTTTAAAAATGAAATGAGTTATTTTTTACAAATATAAAAATGAGATGTTTTTATTTGAATCTTTTAAAAAATGAATAGTATTTTTATTTGACATATGAACCTTTTTAAATTTGAATATGAAAACTTATTTGCCTATAAATAACTTACTTGAGTTTTACAAAAATCGCAATAAGAGCTTACACATCAATTACTAAGTTTTGTATCATTCTTTCAAAGTCATCATTCTCTCTTATCTAAGTTTTATACCTTAATCTTTGTTCATTTTGAGAGAGATATAATTTCCGCTGTATTGTTCTTATTTCACTCATTGATAAATGTACTCTGATAATCTATCAACTATCAACTCTTGTATTTGTAAAAGAATGCGTATAACTTTTGTGTGTGTAGAAGGTGTTCTACACAATGAATAGTTAAATCACTAAGCGTGAGGTGATTACAAGTGTAGAGGGTGTTCTACACGGATTATTTGTAGCGGTATTGCTCAAATGTATAATAGGTTCCCCTAAAAGAGATTGAATAGTGAATTTGGGATTCTCAAGAGATAGCTTGAGGCGAGGACGTAGGCAGTGGAGCTGAATCTTGTTAAAATACTGAATTTGCTTCTTCTTACTCTTACTCTTTATATTTCCTACTGCTTCGTATATTTTTTATATTTTATATTGTATATTTGGTTTATAAGTGTTAATATTTTAATATAACCCAATTTATCCCCCCTCTTGTGTTAGTCATCAAGATAATAAAATAGTTTTGAAGAATGAGTCAATTCCACTATCATTAAGGCTGTATAAGTATCCACACTTTCAGAAGACAGAAATTGAGAATATAGTGGCTGACCTGCTTAAAAATGGAGTAATTAGACCAAGTCAATCTCCATGTTCTTCACTTGTTTTACTTGTTAGAAAAGCTGATGGATCTTAGCGAATGTGCATGGATTACAGGAAGTTAAATGAAGCAACTATTAAAGATAAATACCCCATTCCAGTAGTTGATGAATTACTTGATGAGTTGTTTGCTCAATAATTTTTTCTAAACTTGACCTTAGATCTGGATACCAACAAATAAGGATAAGGCCTTAAGATATGCCTAAGATAGCATTTAGAACACATGAGGAACATTATGAGTTTCTTATCATGCCATTTGGACTTACTAATGCACCCTTAACATTTTAAGCTCTCATGAATGATGTGTTCAAACCATTTTTGAGAAAATTTGTAATTGTGTTCTTTGATGACATTTTGGTCTATAGTAAAGACTTAGATTCTCATCTTTTGCATTTGACAACTATTTTAGAAGTGTTGGGGAAGAATCAATTATATGCAAAGAGATCTAAGTGTCATTTTGCTTGCATGGAGATTGAATATTTAGAGCATATAATTTCTAAGGAGGGGGTTAAAGCCAATCCAAGAAAATTGGAAGCCATGAGTAACTAGCCAATCCCTATAAATCTGAAAGGTTTAAGTGATTTTTTGGGATTAACTAGCAATTATAGGAAGTTTATCAAATCTTATGGTCAAATTGCAGCTCAATTAACTTCCTTACTCAAAAAGAATGCTTTTGTATGGGATGATACAACCACGGCAGCCTTTGAAAAGTTGAAACAAGCTGTCGTTAATCCTTTAGTTTTAGCATTGCCAAATTTTACTCAAGGATTTGTGATAGAATGTGATGCTTGTGGGGTAGGTATAGGAGTTGTATTGATACAAAATCAGCAACCTATAGCCTTTCTCAGTTAAGCATTGAAGGGCAAGAATTTGTTTTTATCTAACCTATGAAAAGGAGCTGCTCGCACTGGTATTGGCCATTAAAAAGTGGCGCCCTTATGTGCTTGGATCAGTGTTTACAATTAAAACTGACCACCTGAGTCTGAAGTACCTTTTGGAATAGAAAATAGGTACAACAACTCAACAAAGATGGATTTTCAAGTTATTGGGGTATGAGTTTTGTATAGAGTATAAGAAAGGGGTGAAAAATAAGGTATACGATGCATTATCAAGAAGAGACATTCAAGAAGAAGAGCCTAGAATTGCTGCAATATATTTTCTTGTACCATCGTGGTTAACTGAATTGAAGCAAGCTTATGCTAATGATTAAGTGGCCAAAAAATAGTTTGATACTATCAAAGGGGTCTGCTACAGATGATAAACTTACTTGCAAGCAAGGGGTATTATTCAAAAAAGGGAAGATTTATATTCCTGATTGCTCAGAGTTGAAAAACAAATTGCTAAGCTATGCACACTTGAGTCCACATGCTGGTCATGCAGGATTTCACAGGTCCTTGCATAAAGCCAGATCAGATTTTTATTGGCTTGGATTAAAGAAGGAATTAAATACTTTCATTAAAGAGTGTGAGATCTGTCAGATATGTAAAGTTGAGACATTACAAAGCCTTGGGTTATTATAGCCATTTCTATTGCCCCAATGTATTTGGATAAACTTAACTATGGATTTCATAGAAGGTTTGCCAATATCAAAAGGGTATTAAATAGTGTTTGTGGTCGTGGATAGGTTGTCAAAACACTTACATTTCATTGCCCTTAAACATCCAATTTCAGCTGCAAAAATAGCACTGGTATTCTTTGATAATGTGTTTAAGTTGCATGGTATGCCTAATACAATAATTTTTGACAGAGGGGCAACATTTACAAGTTCATTTTGGAAAGACTTGTTTAGATTACAAAGGGAATCTTGCTTATTCTTCGACTTATCACCCTCAAAGTGATGGGTAAACAGAGGTAGTTAACAAAGTCTTAGAGCAGTACTTGAGGTGTTTCACAGCTGAATGACTCCTTATGAAGTGTTGTATGGAAGACCTCCAACAAGAATATAAAATTGTACTAGGCTTGTTTGCTAACAAGAACTAGATCAGAATTTGAGAAGTACAAAAGAAGTGTTGACAGTGTTAAGGAAATTTGACAGTTGCTCAGGAGAGAATGAAAGTGCAGGCTGAAAGATTGAGAATAGAGAGGGAATTTGTGGTTGGGGATTGGGTCTTTCTGAGGTTGCAACCATACTGACAACACTCCTTGGTTGCTAAAAGGAACCTAAAATTATCCTCAAAATTCTATGGTCTATTTCAGATTGTAGAAAGGATTGGAAAAGTGGCATATAAGTTAGATTTGCCCAAATCTTCAAATATACATCATGTTTTTCATGTTTCTTGTTTAAAGAAGAAGCTGGGCCAGTTAATAACTCCATTAGCTACTTTACCTTCCCTTAAATTTCAGGGTGAAGTAATGTTGAAACCAGAAGCAATCTTGCAAAGAAGAACAAGAAGAGTTAATAACAAGCCTTTGACATAAATCTTAGTGCAGTGGAAAGGAGCATCCTTAGAGATATCAACGTGGGAGTCATTTTGGAAATTGTGTGACAAGTTTCCTCACCATGTGGGCAAGGTTTTCTAAAGGAGGGAGGTATTGTTATGTGCCTGGAAGCTGAAGATGTGCAATCTGTCAAAGGAAAGGAAGCTGCGAAGGAGAGGAAAATAGTTATGTTAGTTACTTGAGTAATACGATGTCGTTACTTGAGTTAGAATAAAAGCATTGTAACAAATAATACAATGTCATTTGAATTCTTTTAATTGGTTGTAGTAGTGAACGATGAGTTGTTGTCATTGAAGGCGAGTCGTTTAAAGGTTGTGTACTAAGGAGTTAAACACACCGTTTAACTCATTTTCATCATTTAGTATAAATTCAGTCCATGGGTTGGGATGGAGGCCAACTTTGGAAAAAGCATCTCATGTCCCTTACACACACACACACACACACACACACACACACACACACACACACTCTCTCTCTCTCTCTCTCTCTCTCTCTCTCTCTCTTACTCTCAAATATTATGCTATTCTATTATATTGGTTGTTCTATCATCTTCTCTACAAGGGTCTGCTATAGGGTGATCTTGAGTTGGTCCTAGATGATTTTATGTTCTAAGGCGTGATCTTGTTTTATTTTGTCAATTGTAGTAGTGAGCAATTTGATTTGGTCTACGATGACACCAAAGTGATTTTATTTCCATTATTTTAGGGCATGTTTGGTGGCTTTGAGTGGCATATGATATATGGTGGTAATCAAGGTTTTGGTTCCACGCTTTTGATACCACTTGATGAGAGGTCAAGTTTCGGGTCCAAATTCCTCAAATTTGAATAGTTTTGAGAGAATGATGTTCATACCTGCAATATCCAAGAGAATGCGTTGTGGTCAAAAGATGTTGCAAGGAAGTGTATAACAATTGTGTTTGGGTAGAGATGTGGCTTGGTAGGTTAGTAATAGCTTTGCCCAATCTTTCTTTCATGTTTGCCTTCTTGATGCAACCATTAGACTAGTTGCAAATACAGGGAGATCAATCCAATACTCTATGTAAGTTTTGTAATCGCCCTCACACTGGGGAGTGTAGAAGAGAATTAGGGGCATGTTTTCGATGCGACAAGACTAGACATCTTATCAGGAACTGTCCGTTACTCCTGTCAGAAAATAAGACTAACCCTCTAGGTCCCCAAAAGGCAACTCAGGAAACCAATCAGCATGGAATAGGAGGGCCAGCTCGTGTGTTGTCACTAACCATTAAGGATGCGGAGGATGATGACAATGCAAACATAGGTACACTACTCAATAAATTTTGTTGGGTTGGGTTTGAGTGTGATTAAATGGAAAGAGAATGATTAGTATTGTTTTTGACTCGGCATTAGGTGCAACAAATTTTGAAGACAAAATTTTTTAAGAGGGAGAGGATGTAACACCCAGATCCTTGAGGAGCCAGATCTTTATCCGACATAGTTTTAACGTGTGATTTTTTTTATTTTTTTATTTGTTTATTTATTTATTTCCAACGGTTCCTCTGTTATATATTCCATTGTTTAAATTTCCTTCCTTTTCCGTTGAGTTTATTCTCACATTTCCTTCTATACTCGGATATTGCCTTTTCTGTTAGTTTCCTTTCTAACCCACTGTGGTCGTATCTCATAGAATCAGGCATCCCGGGTAGCAATCCCAGACTCTTCCGCGATCACGGGTCTCACTTTCACATCCCCATGCATGTATCTTCTTTCACTAATTTTGGCAACCGATCAATATGTTTGTAGATATGTATTTTTGGTGCATCAACTTCCTTTCCAAGCCAAGTCTGCCTCCAACGAGTCTGTTTCTTTTGCTTACACATTTCCTTTAGGATTCCCATATATATATATATATATATAATGTATGCACGAAGAAAACCCAAAGCCTTAGCCTCCTTTTTCTTCCAGAGCTCCCCTAAACCAAAGCCCCCCCTCTGCGCAGCATCACTACCCAACTAAGCCTTCCATGCAATCACTGCTTAGTCACCCGAAGCCTTAAACATCTCGTGCCACCACCACCAACTGGTTTCGTAGGCTATCCTCCATTCAAAGTTGCCGTTTGTCCCCTATTTTTGTTCTCTAAAACAGAGCGCCTCCTATCGCCGCTTGCTCTATTCAGCTTGGCACCACCAGCCACAGCAAGGTGGAATCACCGACGTCGTTTAGGAAGACCTCAAAAAACACCGACCTTGCCACCTCTGGCCCATCCTTCCCTTTTCGTTTCCAGCCACTAACTCGCCGACGAGGCCTCAGCCCTCCCAGCTCTACGCACGACTCCTTTCGGTGAGTTCGATCACCACTGCTGCCACTGTTATCGTCAAGTTTTGTTTTATATTTTTCTGTTTTCACGTTAGGCTTTGCATAAAATGGTAGGGAGTTTGACTTTAATTTTTTTTCCTCTGTTTTATTTACTAATATCTTTTTAATCTGCATCTGAAAGGTTTTTGTAGTGAAACTTTTGAGTTTTAAATTACAAGTATGGGTTTTCTTATCTTTTAGTTTGCGGGATCTCATCAGATTTTAGATAATTTTATGTTACAGAAAGATTTTATATTATTTTTTATGGTTTCTCAGCTCACGTTATATTAGTATAAAATGCTGTTTTTAATAAAATAGTTAAAGCTTTGATTTCTTAATTAGACGGACATTTGGGTTCTTATCAGATTAAGTTTTCTCAATGAACATCAAGAATCGTGGAGAATTATGGTACATTAGAATTACTAGGATTTTAAGTTTTGAGGAATTAAAATAAGGTATTTAGTATCGAAATTTGGATTGATTAATTATTTACGGGAGTAAGTGTCAATTTTATAGGTGAAGATTGATTTTTGTTCAACTTTATGAGAATAATTTCGAAAAGTTAAGAAGTTCAAGTAAGCAGGATTCCTATGCTAGACTTTGCATTAAAAATATTAACTGAGATTATTGTGAAAAATATGCATGTTTAGTTACGAAAAGAAACTTTAAAATCACCTCAGTTTTGTTTCGCATATGCATAAGATTTATGTATAAGAATAAAGTGTTTCCAGTATGAATGGTGTAGACATGAGCTAATTTTATTGCATTTTATTTTCTGAATTAAAAAAGAGCGAATATGAAAGTTTCTGCATAAATAATATTTTCGATTTGATTCTGTTTTGTTTTGGAAAAGTTTGTACTCTGATATGATATGATATGATTTTTGAAACCTCTGGCATAACATTTTGGTTCTGTTTCGCTCCGTTCTGTTCTGGATTAGTACCAACTATTTTGTTTCCGGTGCACCCACTTTGGTTGCAAAATGGTTTTCTGCGTGGTTTTTCCTGTGTGCACACTCAGGATTCCGAAAATAATAAGGAGAAAATTCACATTCTATTTCTGCTCGGTTGGCCGCGGGGGTTTGCACAACCCTATTACGGGGGTTGAACATGGTATTTATGTTCTGATAGGATATTTTAGTTATGCTATACCAAAAGGTTTCTGTTTCTGTTTATATTAAACGTTCGCTCTGATTTTTTATAATATAATTTGCTTCTGCATTTTTCAGAAAAGTAAGAAATATTTTGTTCTGCATTCTGAATTTTGATAAATGCTCATGTTTACATACTAGTATATGTTCTTTACTTACTGGGTTGGAGATAACTCACCCCCTCCTCTAATAACATTTTTTAGATATTTGAAATGGTTCAGTGCAATCTTAGTAAGGGTAGCCATTACTAGAGAGGCTTGGTGATCATAGGAGAATAAGTGTTCGTGGATACAAGTTTTCTTTAAGTCTTAGTAAAAATTTATCTTTGTTGATTTTTTTTTAGTATGTTAAGTTTTGGATTGTTGCAAGTATTTGAAGTCATTTGATTTTATTAAAGTTTATGTTTAATTTTTCTTGGAGAGTATCATGAATATTTGTTAAGTAATTATGAAGTGTCTTTTTAATAATAGTTAGTTATTGAAGAATTTAGAATATATGAATTGATGTTATTTGAGTCGAGAAAAAATGACCTAATTCTCTGAACCTCCAAATTTAAGACGTTACAGTTCTCTTTTGAAAAAAAAAACTACATCAAAAGAATAAAAATATTAAAACACAGAAATAAAGGATTGAACTTAACGCATGGGTGCCAACACCCGGCTAACCCCCCTTTGGTCCCATCAGAGCAAGGATGACTATACACAAAAAAAAAAAACCAAGCCTTTTTTTTTTCCTTCAAAAAAAATGAATGTTTATTGCTCAAAAAAGTGATTACATCCACTCATTCAAAATAATAGACTGAATACAAGTAGGAACATCATCAATACCTACAACATCGTCAGGATGATTGAAAGCATCATTTGCTTAGATATTCGTAGCAGAATTTTGCATCACGTTTTGTATGTCTCATAATTCAACTATAAAATGAGTTCAGAATTATTTTGCGTCCTTAATGAGAAATCCAATTTGGCTCCAATCCCTCGTATATATCCTTCTCAAGAGAATCACCACCTATACAGTATTACCCTTAAGCAAAATTTGTTTAGGTCCAAGATCTCGACAAATTTTGATGCCATGATTACTTTGCAGGTTTCTGCTAAGTGAGCTTTGCCTATTTGTTTTCACAGACAATCTTATCTTATCTTATTATTATAATTTTTTCAAATTTTCATACAAAATAAAATAAATAATTCAAAGTTTTCATATTTTAAAATAATTTTTTTAAATTCCAAAACAAAATTAATATTAAAAAAATATATTATAACAATATTTTATTTAATTTTTTAATTTGAATAATGCTACTATGCTTATTTCGTTTGACACCTTATATATTTTTATTTTTTAAAAAAACTTTTAACTTAATGATTAAATAAGTGATTATTAGTATATTGATATTTTTTTTATATTTTTAAAATATTTTAAAATGATAAAAAAAATGATAAAAAATAGAAAAAAAAAAAACTGGAACAGTCAATATTGCTAGCGGCATTGTAGCAGCACTCTTTTTAATTTTTATCTAATTTAATCGTATCTTATCTATGAAAACAAATCAGACCCTTTAAAAGCCTGAGTTGCACTTAGGGTTTCTATGACTTCTTGTTTAAAATCCTAAGCAACCCCAATGCCAATTTTTTATCCTTGTTTATGATAATAGAAGCATCCTAGTTAATTTTATAAATCTGTTCAGGAGGTTTGTCCAATAAGCTACCATTGCGTGTTTCACTTCCTCTTGGATTTCGATGGATGCCTTGCAAAATTCTAAAAGCACTTATATCTAACAGTTTTGAATCTATTTCCTTTAGAGGTTTCCCTTCTTATTTGGAGTTTGACCCATTTAATGGGTTAATCCGTTCTGATCTTAATCCATTTATATCAAATCCAAATTTATTAATCTAGTATTATGTTCATGTCAGATTCACAAATTGTGTCACATAATGTCATTTTAATATATAAGAGGTAACCATGTCATTACTCAAAAAAAGTATTTATTCATAGCGTGTTGGACAATCATGTAAAATTACAATTATGTTTGAAAGATGAATTCAACTCATCTATATTCATATCAAATCCATCATACATTTTAAACTAAGGTAAAATTACAATTTATTAAAAAAGTTGGACTCATCTTAAGTTACATCATACATTTTAAACTAAAAAGTTAAACCCGTCTCAATCTAAAAAAGTTAAACTCATCTCCATGGGACTCAAAAAATACTATTATTTACAACTTATTTTATTTCATCTTGACTCATTTCAACGAAACTTGTCACTATAAATAAGTATATATTTGTAGACAAATAATTATAGTGAATTCCATTCGCCGTAAATAATCATAATAAACAAAAGCAAACATATGACGACAAATAATTACGTTCAAAAGAAAAAACTAATAATAATCAATGCAGACAAAAAAAATTTGGTGCCGTACACAAGATGGTGCCATACGTTCAGTAGTATTTGCTATGTGTTCTTACATCATGACCACATGTTCATACAACATACATAAATACACAACAAACCTCACAAATGTTCACCTATTCAAATTACCCAACAACCTTCCTTTTTAGCACTATAGTGTCCAAAGAAGGAAAAAATCAAGGAGACAAGCTCCCGAGTACAATAATATCAGAATCAAAAGCTGGAGACAAACTGCATGCAGAATGTTTTGGGGGGGGGGGGGGGGGGGGTGGGGGAGACAAACAGATCAAATAGAGCTCCAGAGCAAGTTTCTAGGAAGAAATCAAAATGTTCCCCGTCTGTCGTCACCATTAGTTCCGATTTAGAGGCACTTGAATTGTCTAGCTGCAGAACTGATGAGCCATTATATTGTCGTCCCTTATGCTCACTAGTTAGTACAGAAGGTCAGATCATTGGATTTCTTGTGAATCTGACATCATCTAGACATCTGAATACCGAAAGAACGCAAGGTCTGGAATTACCATTTAAAATCACTGCGTGTAGGAAGAATAAATCATAGAAATATTCATGATTTGCACTTACTAATGAACTTAAGAGAAGAGCCCTATCATGGAAACAACAATTACGAGTCAATAATGATATTAACTATTGATAGTTAGAACAAGTAAAGTTTCATTTGGCCGCATCAATGACTTTTCATCACTTTTACCTGGATAATTATGTAAATATAGCGGAGCAGGATCGTCAGCTGAATCTTTATCACTATATATCATACATCAATAATAGAAGAATGTCGATAGAAAGTGCTCCCGAAACGTTGCTAGAGATAATCCTACTTGCCCATGTACTCTAGAAAGTTGACACTTCTAGGGGCTTTCTGAAGAGAGCCCAGCTTCAAGCATATTCTTTTCCTTTTTTAACTCTATTCTGAGAACGGATTTTCTCCCTCCCTTGAACCATTGTCTTGGTGCCATCTAAGGATGGGAAATGAAAATCAACTTCAAAAAGCACTCTGTAGCCATCTCTCAGGAACTCTAGACCATGAATTGGAAACTCCAATTACGCCCTGCATTAAAGGTGCAGGATGTAAGTCAATTCTTTTGCTGAATGCAACAATGATCTTGCTGACGTTGCTTTGTCAGCCAGTATGTCACATCAGTTGCTAATCTGAACTCCCATGGGTTTCGTTAAATGAGACACCAGATGGGGGGACTTGAATTCTTCAAGCAGCTAACGATTGGAACCATACCTCATCCAATTGCAGTGTGATACGAATGACCATCAGTAGCAAAAATGGACCAAAAGGGAGTCTAATTTAACTGATGGTGATACGATGTTTGAAATATCACCAGTAGTCACCACAAGAACAAACCCCTTTATTAAAATGATGGAATCTGTTGGCATCCCTTACAACAAGTTGCCTACCAAATAATTTTGAGACTAACTTACAGAAAGTGTGGCAATCCCCACAAACCCGAAGATTCTTTGTAACCCGGATGGGGGTCCCATCAGGTGTTCCAAGCAGTCCATAAGCAATGGCCAGTCGTTCACTATGCCCATAAAGCATCTGAACTTTCTGTTCTTCCTCTACATTGTGCAAAACATATTTGGTTTGAGGCACATAATCTCCTTCCCTCTTCAAAGTCTCCGTAATTTGAGATAGTTTATGATAAATGTCTTCAAAATGTGGATGAGATTTGTCCCTTGCTACGAATGTATGGACCTGATTACCAACCTCAACCCAACTACAACCAGGATTTTTCTTCATCCCACTTTCCTTCATTCTGATTCTTACTTGTTCAACATCCTTCCATTTTTTACTTGCAGCAAAGACATTTGAAACCAGCACATAATTTCCTGGGTTTTCTGGACCCAACTCCAAGAGCTTTTTGGCTGCAATTTGTCCTAATTCTTTATTTGAGTGAACCTGGCAAGCCCCGAGGAGAGCACACCAAAGTTCAGCTGAAGGTTCAGTCTGCATAGATTCCACAAATTGGAGCGCCTCTTCTAAACAATTGGCACGCCCCAAAAGATCAACCAGACAGGCATAGTGTTCAGGCCATGGCTCCAAAAGATACTCAGATTGCATAACTTCTAGAAGTTTTTTACCTTCATCAATCAATCCTGAATGACTGCATGCATAAAGAAGCACCAGAAAGGTAATATGGTCAGGAACAACATTTTCATCCCTCATTCTATGAAATATATCAATTGCGGCCTTTCCACAGCCATGCATTCCATTTGCATTAATCATACACGTCCAAAGAGCTAAACTTTTGTGTCTTATAGAATTGAACACCTTATGGGAGGTCTCCAGAGCTCCACAGCGAGCATACATATCAACAAGAGCATTTGCAAGAGATCCATCTAAGACAAAGCCATTTCTAATTATAAACCCATGAGTTTCTTTTCCTTTCTTCAAGGCAGATAAAATAGCAGCCCCTGAGAGTATGCTCACTAGAGCTATAGAATCAGGTTCGACATTAGAAGCTTTCATTAAGTAGACAAGTTCAAGAGCCTTACTTGCATGGCCATTATGGAGATAGCAAGTAATCATGCTTGTCCAAGACACAACATCTTTTAATTTGATGGATTTAAACATTCGACTCGCATAATTTATGTTCTCACACTCGCCATAGACAGCAACAATTGAATTATGTAGTTCAAGATCAGATAAGCCTCTCCTCAAAACATAACCATGGACTTCTTTCACATAGGAAGCGTTCTTTAGCCCAGCACAAGCCAGCAGGATACTTGCTATCATCATCACATCAACACCAACCCCTTCTATCTGCGCTTTGGAGAACAATTCTAAGGCCCCACAGTGCGATTTGCACTGAGCATACCCAGAAATTAATGTTGTCCAAGAAATAGAATCTTTAACAAGCATCATATCAAAAGCACGACCCATATACTTCACATTGCTACATTTTCCATACATATCTAGTAGTGTATTCCCAAACTGCAAACCAGAATCAAACCCACTTTTTATTGCATAAGCATGAAGTTCCATTCCATTCATTAAATTCCTCAATCGACCAGAAGCTGCAGTAACATTTAATAATGAAACCTGATCAGGTTTTATACCAGCATCCTGCATATCATAGAAGAACTCTAGTGCTTTTTCATATAGACCATTTTGTACGAAACCAGAAAGCAACGTGTTCCATGATATATAATCTTTTTCATCCATTTCATAAAATATTCTTGCAGCTTCATTCATTTCACTGCATCTTGCATACATACTTATCAAAGCATTAGCTAAATAAATATCAACATGATCACTGGCTTTTAAAATAGCAGCATGGATTTCCATACCAAGTTTCAGAAACAACGAACCCTCACAGGCTTGAAGAGCAGCAACGAAAGTGTACGTGTTCATGGCAAGACCCACCTTCTGCATATCTCTGAAAAGTCCTAATGCCTCTACAGACTGTCCATTTGCCGCATGTGCCGAAATTATAGAATTCCATGAAACAATATCATTGTCAGTCATACCATCAAATAACTGCCTTGCCCTGTCAAGATCACCGCACTTCGCATACATAGAAACCAGCGAATTGACAACATATACAATAGAATCATATCCGCATCTAATAGCTAGACCATGAACTTCTGCCCCACAACGGAGATCATGAAGCGTGCCGCAAGCTTTGAGCACACAAGGAAATGTGCAAGAATCAAGAGGAGCTCCTGAAGTCCTCATTTGTCTATATAAATTAAGCGCTCCAGAAGGATCTCCATTTGAAACATAGGCACCCATCATGGCATTCCACGTAAAAATGGATCTGTGAGACATTTTATCAAACATCTTCTCCGCGGAAGAAAGAGAGCCACATTTCCCATACATGAACACGAGCCTAGTACTTAAAAACACCGAGCCATACCCGGAGGAAGATTTTATCATATGTGCATGAACTTGTTGACCATGTGACATAGCTTTCTTGCTTGCACAGAGCTCAAGCACTGATGAATAAACCTCTTCTAGACAAAAAGGAATTGAATTCTGATCAGAGAACAAGCGGGTTAGCGTTTGAAAAGCTTCTTTAAGGCTTGTTTGCTTGAAAACCTGTTTGAGAGAAGGGGCTATAATGGGTTTCTGGGAGAATCTCGGGAGTTGGAGAGGAGGTTTAAGATAGGCATTCTTCAGTATTGGGTGGTTCGGTAAGGTAGTAGCAGGAGTAGTGAAGTGATAGGCCGGAATTGCAGCAGCCATTACAGAGTACGTGCACGGGAGGAGACAAAATTTTAGACGCATCAACCCTGTAATCGTGCCATTGGTATCATAGGGATTTTCGTAGGTCCACCTTTTATTTTGCAATTTGCTTTACCCAATCTGCGCTTCTCCGTTGGTTTACCCTTTTTTTTTTTTCTATGTCAATCAAAAAAGTGTTAAGCTTATAAATAAATTTCATTAGTAAACAAAGAGTTGTGCTACACCCCCGACATCCTTCGAAAAATCTTTTTCTGTAATGGATGAACGAAATGCAGCCGCCCCCTATCCCACCACTAAAATTATGTGAATGACTCCACTACTATTATTTTAAATTCTGTGACTTGCATAGTGACTTACATAGTAACTTGCATAATAATTTCAAAACCTATAAATAGGGGCTTCAGTTGTAATGAAATTCATAAGAAAATATAGAGAGAGAAAGAAAGTTTCAGTTCTTAACACTTTCAGAGAGAATTTCTTATTTCTCTTTTGCAATAGTAGTTTCTTTCTTTAGTTTTATAACATGTTATCAGCACGAGATTCTACCGATACTGAAGCTAGTGGTCTTCTACTTCAAGTAAGTTTTTCAATATATTATTTACAGTCCTTGAGATAAATATTAAAGGTAATATTGCAAAATATTACTTGATAAAATTTTATTTTTATTCTCATGATAATGTGAATATATTTCTTAAATTTACAAATTTATTTTTGTAATATAATGTCAAATATTGAGATTTATTACTATTGACATTTCTGAAAAATGTTATTTATCCAAGATCCTTAATGAGATCTATTTGGATATGATGATGAACTTGAAAGATACAATCATAGAAGAAAATCATGTGTCCCTGAAGGACCGTGCTGTGTATCTCATGATGAAAAATCATCTTACTGTGTAAAATGAATTAAGAGAGTGATATATGTACCAGAAGATGTAATCCTCTCAAAAGATCATTATGATTTATTGCACCTGAAGTTGCAAGATTTTAAAAGTGGTATTGAATATTCTGCACTCTTTAAAATCAGCTCAATATTAAAATTATACAGTGAAAATGTCACTGATGATGATATATAAAAGAAAACATTATTTTTCATACCTCGAATGTGCTCCTGCAGTAGCAATATCGAGAGTGAAAGTTCAACAAATATTCTGAACTTTTGTTTTGTCTTCTAGTGATTGAGCTAAATAATGAGTTTTTTTTACACCAGTTACGTCCTATTAATAATATCGAATTTACACAATTCCTAAAAGTGAACAGTGCATCCTTTCAAAGGAATTAAGGGCGTAGACGTGGTAGAAAAATTATAAAAGTGTTGGTCCCAAAAGTGACAACACTAAAGATGATAAAAAATATATCGTATCACTAGAAGTGATCCAACTCAGAGAACGGTAAAGGCCCTCAGAATAATTCTTCAAAAAAAAGTGAAGAGGTATGCCATAGATGTGGAATGACTGGACATTGGTCACGTACCTGTTGTACGGCCAGGCACTTAACTGATTTATATCAAGCTTCTATTAAAGGAAAGAATAAAATGGATGAAACAAATTTAGTAGAACCATCAGATGATTTATTAGATTCAGTAGATGTAGACGTTACTCATCTTGATGTATCTGATTTCTTTAATCATCCTGAAGGTAGTATTGAACACTTAATTGGAGATGGAAGTGTTTCACTCAATTAATGTATTTTCTTTCTATCAGTAATAAAAGTTTTTGTATATTTTGTAGAATCATGGATCACATTAATGAGTTTTTTATCTCTGAGTTGAATGATAAAGATATATGTCTGGCTGACAGTGCTACAACTCACACAATTCTCAAAGAAAATAAATATTTTCAAAATCTAACACTAAGTAAAGCCTATGTCCATACCATATCAGGTTCATCGGATTTAATTGAGGGCTCCGGAAGAGTTTATATTGTGTTGCCTAATGGCACCAAATTTTGTATTGATGATGCTCTATTCTCTTCACAATCCAAAAGAAATTTATTGAGTTTCAAAGATATACGTCGTAATGATTACTATTTTGAAACGACCAATGAAGGCAGTAAAGAGCACCTTCTTATTATTAAAACAATATCGGGCCAGAAGCTCGTATTAGAAAAACTGTCTGCTCTATGTTCTGGATTGTATTATACAAAAATGAGAACAATTGAATCATATGTGGTAATGCACCAGAAGTGCATTGACTCTAAAGTATTTATGACTTGGCATGATCACCTTGGACATCCGGGTTCTATAATGATGAGACGAATTATTGAAAATTCGCATGGGCATCCCTTAAAGAATCAAAAGATATTTCTACCCAATGAATCTCCGTGCTCTGCATGTTCTTAAGGTAAGTTAATTATCAGACCATCTCCCTAAAAAATCATTGTTGAATCTCTATCCTTTTTACAAAGGATTCACGGAGATATATGTGGGCCTATTCATCCATCAAGTGGACCATTTAGATATTTTATAGTTCTAATTGATGCATCTAGTCGATAGTCACATGTTTGTCTTCTTTCCACTAGAAATGTTACATTTGCTAGACTTCTTGCTCAGATAATTAAACTACGAGCACAATTTCTTGAATATCCAATTAAGACCATTCGATTGGATAATGCAGGTGAATTTTCATCTCAAGTTTTTGATGATTCTTGCATGTCAATAGGAATAGATGTTGAACATCCTGTTACCCATACTCACACACAAAACGGTTTAGCTGAGTCTTTGATCAAAAGTCTTCAACTAATCGCTAGACCTTTACTTATGAAATCAAGACTACCTGTTTCTGCTTGGGGACATGCTATACTTCATGCAACATCTCTAATTCGCATTAGACCATCTGCATATCATAAATATTCTCCATTACAGCTTGCATTTGGTCAACAACCAAATATTTCTCATCTTCGTACTTTTGGATGTACTGTATATGTTCCAATTGCACCTCCACAACGTACAAAAATGGGCCCTCAACGTAAACTTGGGATATATGTTGGTTTTGATTCTCCATCCATTATTAGATACGTTGAACCCCTTACAGGGGATATGTTTAAAGCACGTTTTGAGGATTGTCATTTTGACGAATCAAATTTTTCGTTAATGGGTAAAGAAAAGTCGGTGCCTGAAGCACGACAAGATATTACTTGGGATAATAAGACCCTGTCTCATTTTGATCCTCCTACAAATGAATGTAAACAGGAAGTTCAAAGGATTATTCATTTGCAAAATGTTGCAAATCAGTTACTGGGTGTATTTACTGACACTAAAGGTGTAGTAAAATCTTATATTCCTGCTGTTAATACTCCAGCAAGGATTGAAGTTCCTGAAGGACAAATTGTCAAAGCAGCAATAGGTGAATCTAAAACACGCCTGAAGCGTGGAAGACCTATTGGTGCAAAAGACAAAATTTCCAGAAGGAAAAGAATACAAAATGAATTTGGTGTTCCTGAAGAACACGTACCCACAATACAGGCCACAAATATAATTGATGCTCCTAAAGAGTTTAAATCTTCTATTCCAGAACCTCCTGAAGAGGAAACTCCTGAAGAGGAAACTCCTGAAGAGTATAAATCTCCTAAAAATGGACCTCCTGAAGAGGTGTGTCATGAAATGTTTTCCCCTGAAGAGGAACAGGTACCTGAAAATAATGAGATCTCAATACATTTCATGAAAACTGAAGAAATTCTGGATAGAAATAAAACTGTTGTCGACAACATATTTTCATATAAAATGGCCCTTGACATTACCAGAAGTAATGAAGAAAGTGAGCCAAAAAGCGTCGAAGAATGTCGACGTAGAAATGATTGGCCAAAATGGAAAACAGCTATTGAAGCTGAATTAAATTCGCTAGCAAAACAAGAAGTATTTGGACCTGTTGTCCAAACACCAAAGGGTGTAATGCCCGTTGGATATAAGTGGGTATTTGTACGAAAACGTAATGAGAAAAATGAAATTGTGCGATACAAAGCACGGCTTGTTGCACAAGGTTTCCTGCAGAAACCCGGGATTGATTATGAAGAAACATACTCTCCCGTTATGGATGCAATCACATTTAGATTTTTGATTAGTCTGGTTGTTACAAAAGGATTGGAAATGCGGTTGATGGATGTGGTTACTGCATATTTATATGGATCCTTAGACCATGACATATATATGAAAATCCCTGAAGGATATAAGATGCCTAAAGCTTCTACAAGTATATCTAGAAATATGTACTCAATCAGACTACAAAGATCTTTATATGGGTTGAAACAATCCGGACGCATGTGGTATAATCACTTAAGCGAATATCTATTGAAAGAAGGATTTGAGAATAATCTTATATGCCCATATGTTTTTATTAAGAAATCAGAATCCGGATTTGTCATTATTGCGGTTTATGTTGATGATTTAAATATTATGGGAACTCCTGAAGAGATCTCAAAAACCGCTATATATTTAAAGAATGAATTTGAAATGAAAGATCTTGGCAAAACAAAACTTTGTCTCGGCCTGCAGCTCGAGCACTTGCCAAATGGAATTTTTATTCATCAGTCCATGTACACTGAGAAAGTCCTAAAGCATTTTTATATGGACAAATCTCATCCCCTGAGTACTCCAATGATTGTTCGAACACTTGATGTGAAAAAAGATCCATTCTGTCCTTGTGATAACGATGAAGAAATTCTTGGTCCTGAAGTACCATATCTCAGTGCAATTGGAGTTTTGATGTATCTTGCAAATTGCACTCGACCAGATATTACATTCTCAGTTAATCTGCTTGCAAGATATAGTTCTGCACCAACTCGAAGGCATTGGAATGGTATTAAACATGTCCTTCGTTACCTTCATGGTACGGTTGATATGAGATTATTTTATCAACGTGGTTCAAGTCTAGAATTGATTGGGTATACAGATGCAGGCTATCTTTCAGACCCACACAGAGGTAGATCTCAAACTGGATATTTATTTACTTATGGAGGTACTGCCATATCATGGAGATCTGTTAAGCATACACTATCTGCTACCTCTTCAAATCACTCAGAGATCATTGCTATTCATGAAACAAGTCGAGAGTGTATTTGGTTGAGATCAGTTATTCAACATATCCAAGAAATGTGTGGACTTCCCATGATCAATAATAGCCCAACAATCTTATATGAAGACAATACTGCTTGTATCACTCAAATCAAAGGAGGATATATCAAAGGTAACAAAACCAAACATATTTCACCTAAATTCTTTTATACTCATGAACTTCAAGAGAAATGTGAAATTGATGTCAAGCAGATACGATCTAGTGATAATCTGGCAGATTTATTCATAAAGGCGTTACCAACTTCCACATTCAAGAATATTGTGCATAACATTGGAATGCGAAAACTCAAAGATCTTTTGTCATGCACTTTTCAGGGGGAGTAAATGTGCTGATTGTACTCTTTTTCCTTCGCTGAGGTTTTGTCCCACTAGGTTTTCCTCTGCAAGGTTTTAATGAGGCAATTTTAAAGCACTTGTGGATACATAAGAAGACTGTACTCTTTTTCCTTCGCCATTGGTTTTTCTTCCCACTAGGTTTTTACTTGGCAAGGTTTTAACGAGGCAGATTCCTTATTGGTGGTCATTCAAGGGGGAGTGTAATGAAAGAACGAAATGCAGCCGCCCCCTGTCCCACCACTAAAATTATGTGAATGACCCCACCACTATTATTTTAAATTTTGCATAGTGACTTGCATAGTAACTTGCATAGTAATTTCAAAACCTATAAATAGGGGCTTCAGTTGTAATGAAATTCATAAGAAAATATAGAGAGAGAAAGAAAGTTTCAGTTCTTAAGAGTTTCAGAGAGAATTTCTTATTTCTCTTTTGCAATAGTAGTTTCTTTCTTTAGTTTTATAACATTTTCTTATTTTTTTCTGATTTATTTTCATTCATTTTTTAATATTCTTAATTTTTTTTTTAAATTCACATCATCATTAAAAAATATTTTCTTAATTATTAAATAAAATATTTTTTCTATTATTTGGAAAAATATTCGAGACATTTTCAATATATAAAGCATTTCTCAAAAACAAAATATAACTAAATACAATATGTTATATATACTTGATATTAAAAAATCAAAAACCTATGATCCAATGTATGGCAACAAGACTTATCAATTTATAAATTTGTTTTATTAAATTTATTTGAGAATCAAGTAGTTTGTTAACTTCAAAAAATAGGCAACAACTTGTTAAGAAAATAGTACTGTATAACCCAGATCACTATTTTGTAATTGTTGTAAACCGACTTACACCATCCACAAACTGACCCATCCTTCTATCGGCCTTTTTTTTCATATATGAATGAACTTTCATTTGTACGTAACGTAAATTCCAGTATTTGAATAATAAAAATTTAAATATTTTTTTATAATTTTATAATTCGTTATTAGAATGGGAATTTATAAATTTTAAAATAAATTTTTTAATATATTATTTATAGTCCCTAAGATAAATATGAAAGGTTATTTTACTTATTATTATTTGATAAAATTGTGTTTATTCTCATAATTTTGTGAATATATTTTTTATTTACAAGATATACATATTTGTTTTCATAATTTATATATGTAGAAAATATCAAATATAAAAAAATTAGAATTTGTTACTCTTGACATTTTTCAAAAAAAATTACTTATATTGAATTATTGATGTTGAGATCCATATGGATGTAGTGAACTTGGAAGATACAATCAACGAAGGAATTATGCGTCCTAACAGGAATGCACTAAGGTAATGATATTCTTTCGACACCATCTTCACGAATAATTAAAATTTGAGTATCTGATGGTAAAATATCTCTTTACTTTGTAGAATAATTTAAGGGAGAGATATGAGATCCAGAAAACTGTAATCCTCTTAAAAAATCGTTATGATGGGTTGCACCTAAAGTTGCAAAACTTTAAGAATATTAGTAAATATATATAACTGTACACTCTTTAAAATTAGCTCAATATTAAAATTATGTAGTGAGAAAGTCATTGATAGTGATATGTTAGAAAAGATATATACTATTTTTCATGTTTCAAATTTATTTCTACAATAGCAATATCAAGAGCGAAAGTTTAAAAAGTATTATGAATTTATATCTTGTCTTCTAGTAGTTGAGCAAAATAATGAGATTTTATTAAAAAATTATCAGTCACGTCCTATTAATTCAATATCATTCCCTGAAGTGAATAGTATTTGATTGATACCATTTGTAGAAACGAAATGTGCATCATTTCAAAGAAATTAAGAGTGTAAATATGGTAGGAAGAACTATAGAAGTGACAGTTTTAAAAATGACAACACTAAAGGAGACAATAATATAAATACATTGTATTATCAAAAGTAGTCCAACTCAGATAAGAGTAGAGGCTCTTAAAACAATTTTTCAAATAAAGACAAAAATGTATGTCATAGATGTGATATAACTGGATTTGCATTACGTACTGTCGTAAGACTAAGTACTTAGTTGACTTAATCTAAACTTCTATAAAAAGGAAAACAACAAGTTTTGAGACAAATTTTATTGCATCATGAGATACTTTAGCTTATATAGATGGAGAAAATATTGCTCACTTTAATGTTTCTGATTTATTTGAGGATCCTAGTAGTAAAATTGATCATTTGATTGGTAATAGAAGTGTTTATTCTAATTAATGTATTTTATTTATTTTATAGTAAATTTTTTTAATATTTTACGACATTTTGAAGTAAATAAGAGTTTAGATATTTTGTATAATCATCGATCTTACTGATAAACTTTTTTTTAATCTTTAAGATGAATGATAGAAATGTATGTTTAGCTAACAGTCCTACAACTCATATAATTCTTAAGGATAAGAAATATTTTCAAACTCTAACACTGAACAAAGCTTACGTCCATTTCATACTAGGTTTATCAAATCTGCATGAAGGTTTCAGAAGAGTTTATATTGTGTTATCTACTGGTACCAAATTTTACATTGATAATTCTCTATTTTTTTCACAATCTAGTAAAAAATTTATTGAATTTTAAATATATACATTGTAATAATTATTATATTGAAACTACCAATTAAAGTAGTAAAGAGTATATTCTCATTACTAAAATGATTTTGGGCTAGAAACTTGTATTAGAAAAGCTGTTTACTCCCTCTTCTATATTGTATTATACAAAAATAAAAATAATTGAATCATATGTGGTAATGCATCAAAAGTGTATTGATTCCAAAATATTTATGATTTGACATGATCACTTTAGACATCCAGTATCAATAATAATGAGACCAATCATTTGTAATTCATATAGGCATTCCCTAAAAAATCAAAAAATTATTTTATCCAATGAATATATATGCTCTGCCTATTCTCAAGATAAATTGATTATCAAACCATCTCCTTCATAAGTTATTATTGAGTCTCCATAATTTTCAAAGGATTCATGAAATATATGTGAGTCTATTCAACTATCAAGTAAAAAATTTAGATACATTATAATTTTAATTGATGCATCAAGTGGATAATCATATGTTTGTCTATTTTCTACTAAAAATATTGTATTTGCTATACTTCTTATCTAAATAGTTAGATTACAAGAGCAATTCACTGACCATTCATTTGAAATTAATTGATTGGATAATGTAGGTGAAATTATATCTCAAATTTTTTATAACTATTGCATGTCAATAGGAATAGATGTTAAATATTCTATTATCCATACACACACTTAAAATAGTTTAACGGAATTATTGATCAAAAGATTTAAGCTAATCACCAGACATTTACTTATAAAATCAAAACTACCTATTTTTAGTTAGGGATATGTTATACTTTATGCAGCATTCTAGATTTGGATTAGACGATCAGCATGTCTTAAATATTCTCCATTACAACATGCATTTGCTCAACAACCAAATATTCTCATTTTCGTACTTTTGGATGTACTGTGTATGTTCTAATTACACATTCATAATCTTAATATAGACTTAGGATGTATGTTGATTTTGATTTTTCATCTATTACTAGATATCTTGAGTCTCTTACAAGAAATATGTTTAAGGCACATTTTTAGAATTGTTATTTTAACTAATCCATTTTTTTACCATTGAGTGACGAGAAATCGATGTCTGAAACACGATAAAAAATTACTTGAGAAAATAAAATAATTTTTCAATTTGATCCCTGTACAAATTAATGTAAACTAAAAGTTCAGAAAATTATCTATTTATAAAGTATTTCAAATCAATTATCGAATGTATTTACTAATACTAAAAGTGCAGTAAAATCATATATTTTTATTGTTAATGCTCCAGTCAGGATTACAGTTCCTGAAGGACAAATCGTCAAAATAGTAATAGATGACGCTTGAAGTGTGGATAATCTGTTGGTGCAAATGACAAGATTTTTTGGAAGAGAAAAATACAAAACTAATTTAGTATTCTTGAGGAGCCCATATCCATATATAGGTCACACGAGTAATTGATGCTCTTGAAGAGACCAAATTTGCTATTCCAAGATATCTTGAAAAAAAACTTCTTGAAGAGGTATTCCATGAAATCCTTGAAGAGTGATATGTACCTGAAAATAACGAGATATCGATATATTTCATGAGTACTAGAGAAATTCTGGATTGAAGCAAAATTGTTACCGATAACATATTTTCATATAAGATGGTACTTAATATTACCAGAAGTAATGAAGAAAATGAGCCAAGAATCTTCAAAAAATATCGACGTAGAAGTGATTAACCAAAATAGAAAGCATCCATTGAAACTAAATTAAACTCGCTAAGAAAGCGAAAAATCTTTAAACTTGTTATACAAATACCAAATGATATAATACATGTTAGATATAAATGAATATTTGTATTAAAGTATAATGAGAATTATAAAATTGTATGGTATAAAGAACGTTTTCTCGCATAAGGTTTCATGCAGAAATCCAAAATTGATTATGAGAAAACATATTCTCCTATTATGGATGTGATCACATTCAAATTTTTGATTAATTTAGTAGTCAAAAAAAGATTGGATATGCAATTGATAGATGTGGTCACTGTATACTTATATAGATCATTGGATCATGATACATATATGAAAATCTCTGAAGGAGATAAAATATCTGAAGTATCTAATTCAAGTATATCTAGAAATATATACTTTATCAAATTTCAAAAATCTTTATATGGTTAAAGAAATCCGGACACATGAGATATAATTGTCTCAACGAATATTTATTAATTGAAGATTTGAAAATAATCTAATATGCCATGAGTTTTTATTAAGAAATAAGAATTATGATCTATCATTATTGTAATTTATGTTAATGATTTAATCTTATTGGAACTTTTAAAAAGATCACAAGAATCGCTGTATATTTAAATAATGAGTTTGGAATGAAAGATTTTAGCAAAATGAAATTTTGTCTTGACATGCAGCTTGATCATTGCCAAATGAAATTCTTATTCATCAATTAATGTATACAGAGAAAGTCTTAAAACACTTTTATAAAGATAAAGCTCATCTCTTGAGTACTCTAATGGTTGTTTGATCACTTGATGTATGAAATGTCCATTTCGTTCTTATAAATACGATGAAGAAATTCTTGGTCTTGAAGTACTATATCTTATGAAAATTGCACTCAGTTTGATATTACATTTTTAGTTAATCTACTTACAAAATATAGTTTCACAGAAACTCAAAAGTATTGGAATGATATTAAACATATCTTTCGTTACCTCTAAAGTATAATTGGTATGGAATTATTTTATCAACATAGATCAATTTCACAATTAGTTGGATATGCAGATCAAGCTATCTTTCAGAACTATACAAAGGTTAATCTCAAAATGGATACTTGTTTACTTATGAAAATTCTACTATATCATGGAAATCTGTCAAGTAAAAACTATTTGACATATTTTTAAATCACTCAGAGATCATTACAATTTATAAAACAAGTTAAGAGATGAAAGCAAGGTAGAGAAACTGTTTGTGGGCATGGACTTGTTAACAAATTGTGCATTTGTGGGCTTTTGATAGGGAACACTGTTTTCGTTAAAAATAACGTCCCGACAAATATAAAGATGATTGGAATGTTGATTAAGAAATTTTTACCCTTTGTGAGAGGGACTATTCCCAAGAAAAAAGATATAATGTTCAACAAAAATTCAATTTATGATGATTGTAGGCTCAGTTTGGTTACCAAACTCTTCTCAACTCACTTCATCTCATTATTACAATTTTTTCAAATCCTCATATACTTTCTCAAATTCCCATACAAAATATAATAAATAATTTAATTTTTTCAAATTCCAACACACTCATAAATTAAAAAATATTATTCTAATAATATTTTATTCAACTCAACTCAACTCAGCTTAGACCGACATTCAAATTCACCCGTAGGCTAACATTGACAACTGAAAATTTTAAAAAAAAAATAATCAGAAGGATTATGATAGATCATGAAGTAAGGTGAATGGTTTTGTAAAATTGGTGTGGGGAGCAAATTAATGAGATTTGTGACAGTCTCAAAAGCATCATCCCAACTAGATAGGGAAGAGAGGCTTGAGTCCAGAGTGTGAGACCGGTCTCAACTATATGTTAGTGTTCTCGTTCAACAAAACCATTTTGTTGGTGCATGTGAGGACAAGAAATTCGATGCTTGATGCCAAGAATTTTGCAAAGGTTGGTGAGAGATCAAAATTCACCTCTGACATCTGTTTGAAGAAAGATAATTTTAGTATTACAAAATCTTTCAACAACTATTATGAAAGAGGTAAAAACATTGAGCACATCAGATTTATTTTTAATTGGATAAAGCCATGTAATCCACTATAGATAGGTAATATTTAGAGTCATTTATGGAAACAAGAGGAGTCAGCCCCCATACATTAGCCCATATGGCTTAACTGATTTAGTGGAGCCCATCGAAAAGGGTAACTGATGGGCGTTGGCTAAAGGGTATTTAGATCAAACAAAAGACGGATTGGGGAAATAAAGCAAGTAGGTAGTGTAGAAGATTCTGGAGACAGTTTCAAGAGATGGACGACCAAGTCTTCGATGCCAACAACTTAGATTAGCTTTTTCACCAAATTGAATCGATGAAAAAGGAGGTTGTAAAGATGATGGAAAGTCATAAAGACCATTACGCATTGGATCGATAACGAGGAGCTTCTCGGTCAAATTGTCCTTAATAAAAAAAAGTTGCATAGAATTCAAAAAAGCTAGAATTGTCGATACAAAATTATAAAATGAAAATCAGATTTTTGGTTATGGAAGGCACATGAAGAAGATTATGAAATTTAAAAGAGTATGAGTTAAGAGAGAGGGAATAATTACCAATGTTTTGAATATGTAGACCAGTTACATTGCCAACTCACATGTTTAGTGCCAATGTATGGTTCGAATGGGAGGTTTAAATAGGATAGGTCATGGGTGATATGATAAATAGTTACACTGTTTCAGTGCTAGGTGGAGTCTGGTATGGCTAAAAGGGAGGTATAGTTTGTAGAAAATTAGAAATATGGGTCGTATTGGTATGCATGATCAAACCGAAAATGACATTGAAGGGCAACATGCCCTAGTTTATTGCAAACCTGATAGGTAAGGACGTTTGAGTGGGTATTTTGGGAGTGAAAGTTTGGACTGAAGTTTTCAGGGAATCTCCTCTATTGGAGAGGAACCTCCTCTGTTGGAGAGGAACCCACCTTGTCCTTGGCCATGATGGCCGCCATGATAGGAACCCCTCCCTCTTTGGTCATGGGGGTTACTTGGGTTAAAGTAGACCGACGGTTCAAAAAGAGGTGGAAGAGTTGGACTCAAAGCTGTATGACTCATTCGGCTGATAATGAAGAGATTATAGAATTCATGAGAGGTAATAGATTCAATTCGGGTGGTAAAGAGGTTACAAAAGTTTCATAGTTAGATCCGAGGCCATTTAGAAGATATGTGACAAATCATTTATCTGAAAAGAGCTTCTTGTGGCATCAAGTGTGTCAATAAGTATTTTTACTTTGTTGAAATTCAAAAATGGATTGATCTCTGTGGCACAAATTGGTAAGTTGGAAACGATTTGAAATCCCTTGGCCTGAGAGTGGGAGCCGAACATTAATTGAAGATAAATCTAAATTTCTTGCGAGATTCCTGCAAAAATAACATGGCCAATGAGTGATTCTATTGTCGATGAAAAGAGAATGCTTAAAAATGAATTGATCAGTCCACTGCCAAGAAAGATAGAGAGAATTGATTTTTTTGGATATAGAATCAATTTCGAGGGAAGCATTTTGGATGGAGGAATCTATGTATCATCAACATATGAGTAAAGATTGGCCTCTTAAGTAAGTCAAAATCTGCAGTTTCTAGAGCAGGTAATTTTCATTGAGTTTTAGTGTAACTAGATGGGCAAAAGAAGATGGGATAACAACAGGGGGTGATGTCGAGCTTTCAACCATGGTGTATAAGAAAGAAAAAAAGAACGAGAGTATAAGAGAGACTGCTAGTCCAACAATTCTGATACCATAACAGAAGAATGAAAAGGATAGGATAAAACATTCTTTAAATATTCACTGATTACATTGTATTCGTCTATATCATGACAAAGGGGCCGGCCTTGCAACTACTTATATAGGCCAACATGGGTACTATGAGTATGCAGTAGAGAAAAGGTAAAAAGAAGAATAAGTTTATACAATAGATTCACCAAAAAAAAGAAAGTATTGAAGTTTCTAGAGCTGTTAAGGTGGACTGAGCAGCTTGGCATTTTTTGAATGTGCATCCTTTTGGATAAGGTTGATAATGATGGATTCTACATTAATACCATTGGCACATCAACATAAATATAAAAAAAATTGTAAAAGTTCTTTGGATTGGTGCAATATTGCTCAATATTGCTAATTTATGATCAATATTTTGACTATAACTTTGATTATAATTATCATAATAATGCATCATATAATCTAATTCAGAAAACCTCACTATAAGAAAATTGGGTAATAGTAACCCAACATTAGCGATGAAAAAGACTATTAGCGACTAAAACAAACAATTAGCGACTAAAATAAATTATTTGTAATTAATAAAAATATAACAAATAAGTAATTTTTTTGTAATGCCTTTTTGGCAGTGCACATTGTGGGTTAATCAAGTCGTGCATGGTGCATGGTGCATGTTTTGATTCAGAAATCAACTATTATTTATCCTCTTCGAATTCATGTCAAGTTACGTGCATTACTTTTTGCGTTTTGGAAATACAATTAAATTTCATTTTTAGAGATGACTTTGATTCCAATTTGCGCTAGATTGTTTGCAAGATTCTTAATTATTACGAATTTTAGTTTTATGCAATAATTATAAATTTATATGTTTAGACAAAATATTTCTCATAATTTTGGATTTTGATATATAGCTATTGGGCCCGACTTGTGGGTTTAGAATTATTTTGGATTTCATAGATATTGGGCCCGAATTTTATCCGTAGACTTTACTTCTCAGAGACTCGATCTAATTTCTTTGAGTATTTTTTTTTCCCTCAATCTCAATCTTAGTTTCTATTAATTTAATAGCCATTTGAATAAACTTAATTCTATCTGGCGTCATGGCCAAAAAGAGTAACGTCGTCAAAATTATAGTTGAAAATTTTTGCGACCTAACGCAGCCCATGTTTAGATAAAATAATTAACGAAATCGAAGCATTTTTAGATAATGATGCATTATCTAATTAATTTTCTTCTATGCCCAGGCATTCAAGATCAAATGCGTTGCATATAAATTACATGCGAGTAAAACTTTGGCTGGACCAAAATCTTTGGTCAAACGATTCTTAGAAAAACTTTCCCGACTGTATAGATTTCACTCATGTTCAGAGCATGCAGAAGCTTTTTGTCCCAGTCTAGTAACTTTTGATGCCAGACATGAGACAGTCATCCACAGTTTTGTATATGTATATTATGGACCATTTACTTTGAACAGTACTGCTCATCATGTGCATTTCAGCCGCGCGTATACATGCTAGCTATCCGATGATGATCTGCATTATATATAAAAGGACAGGCTCGACCTTAACATTAATGTTTAGTGATATTATTTGCTTCTTAATTACATCAAATAATATATAATCTTTAAAAGCTTGCATTTCGGAAATCATGTGTCGATTGACTTGAGAATTTCAGATAATTCAGGTGCAATCTGATCAGATTGCAAAAATAATGGGGTTTGCTTGTAGTTAACTTAGATTCAACATGTCAATAGATTAGGAAATGAGGCAGCTCATGGCCTAAATAACTAAACATGTTTCGTCTGTTAAAACGGCTATTCAATTGTGGTGGGAGGAATTTCCACACTTTATCTCGCAAGTGATCATTTGGCTTGATAGCAAGTCATCAGCAATGACTTTCTTTGATTAATGAAATGTTCTTGTTATTTTTTTAAAAAAAAAAATACTTAGATGGAGATGATCAATGCTTTATGCAATGAAGAGAAAGTAATTGATCCGTTGCATATATATCATCATATATATCGCCATGGCTAGCTAGGCAGCGTCCAAATTAGTCCCTTTTGGCTATATATTATAATCATTATTGCTTCAATTACATATAAGAAGATGCAAGGATAAGAACATTAATGATAGGAATTAAAGCCATTGAAAATTCAGAATCATATTCAATGGAGAAAACACATGAATCAGTAATAGTGTAGGTTGGCTAAATATATAATTAGTAACTTTGTGAAATTGTCCCCATATATATTTTTTTAATTTATTATTATTTGGTAACCCTTTCTTGAAGATTGTGGGAGAAAGGCTAAAGAGCTGAGTGCTGTATGGGGATTTGAGGCCGCAGGGAAAAAGGAGAGAAAAGCAAGAAAAAGAAAGGTTTAGTAATTATTGTTGTTGGAAGAAAGAAAGAAAGGGGCAAAAGGAAGGTTTCGTGAGATGAGAATGAGATTCCCTGGTGGAAGATGACAAATGCAAGAGTGGTTGAGAGAGGAAGAGGGAGGGATCATAGAAGACTAGAAGCTTTTGGTTTGTCTGGTTGTGCGCAGATGATCAGGAACATAAAAAAAAAAAAAAAAAAAAAGAGAGGCAGTCTTTTTTACAAGGCAAATGGCATGTATTGTACCTAAATCCTGCCACATACAAATATACTTTCTAAAAGCTTGGATATTTCGTAACAACAAGCTACCCTTCCTTTCACTAATCCCTATGCTTCTCTCTCTCTTCTCTCAAACAATACTGAATATACTTGGTCGTAGCTGGTAGCAAGTAACTTTGCTAGCATGTTGCCTGCCCCAGTCCCTTTATTTGGTAAGTCCTCTTTTTTATTTATTAGCATGTGGTTAATGATCATTAAGAAAAAGCTTATTTATCATCTTCTACATCACATATTAATATATAATTTATTATTCTTATTATTATTTTTTATTTATATACTTGTATTGATGTGTAAATATGAGTTTAATTGAAGGATAAAAATAATAAATTATATATTAGTGTATGATGTGTGACCGGTGATATCAATCTTTAAAATGTCAAGGAGAACACAAGTTATTTGAGTAACTCCTGTGTAATCACCCTGCATGACTTTCCATCATCATATCAATTTAGAGAGGTCAAATTATCTCAATATGAGGCGGCCGGCCTTTTAGGTTAAATAAAGGGGTAAATTAACTGGCTGCCTATTGGCTATATATTATGATATTCCTCCAAATAATGGCCGGTTGTAGATCAACATGACTTGTTTTCCATTAGGATAGAATTACAGTTCTGTGATAAATTATTTATAATAAAAATGATTGTTTAGGATGAAAATTACTAGATTCATTTTAATAAAAAAATAATTATTTATGTAAGAAATATCTGGTCATAAATATTAATCAATTTTCTGATATGGGTTATTTTGGAGCACTGTGACTATGGCTGGCCTAGCTCGTATATATATACTACCAATTGTAGGGTTCAGATTTGAAAGTGAGAGGCCATCATGTTAGCAAACTCAAGTACTAAGAATATTAGTATTGGATTTATCATTACTTCATCAAATATAAATTTAATAGTTTTATCTAAAATAATTCTACATTAGATTCATCGAATCCCATCAACTCAAATTTTAAGTTACAGTAATTATACATCATTCTTCATATTTAAAATATTAATATTTACTAATTAAAATATTTTTTATTACTTTTTAATATGTTTATTAGATGAATAAATTATAGATGTATTTATTGATTTTATAAATTGTATATTATATTATTATTTTGATAAAATGTAATGTAAAATTATAGCTATAAAAGTGTTGGCATTCTATCAAATTTATATTTTTTATTAAATTTAAAAAAAAATTGATGTTACCAATATCAATAATCCAAACAATACTTATGTGGTTTTGACTGAAATTTAAGCTGCGCCAAGTGCCACACACTGCGATATGGGGACGTGCACAGAAATTAAGAAAGTTTCATCAATGAAAAAGAAGACTGATCAAAATGTCATTCAAACTTTCAAAGTTCTATCGAGCATCTTTCTTGTAACCGTTGACATTGTGTTCTCTCTATTATTTCCGCTTCTTTTCCCTTCTTTTCTTTCCTTTTAGGTTAGCACCACTATATGTGACGGACCACCATCACACCCAGCGCAAATACACATACACCATCAACTTAGTTTGCCTTTTCACTCACGCTTACAACAGACAGGTTTTACAGCCTCCCCCGGCCCTTTAGAAAAAGGCTAATACTTCTTTAGAATTGTCCAATATATAATATATATTATATTATATACATAGTCATCAAAAGAAAGCGATGAAGAAAAGAAGTTCTTGGAATTCGATTATACTTATATAATCTGCAGCATATATTTTGTATTGAATGTGAAGATCGAAGGAAAAGCAAGTTTCTTCAGTATATATCCTAGCTAATTAACCATCCTTCAATCTTAATTTCTAAGAACCATCCAGCTTCAATGAAGGATTCACTCACCCAACACATTATTTTAGGAAAAAAAATAGAGAATATGGAAATTAAAGATCATGACCTCCAAACGCATTATCTTTTATGTTTACCCCTGATTATGGTACTTTGAGGTTTAAGTAGTTAGTGTTAACGCCAATTCCTTTTTGGGTTTTTTGTTGTACATGAATAATTTGCATTTTCTGTACATGCGTTAATCTTGCCTTGGTAAAGCGCCATAGTTGCTTCATGGGGCCAGAATGTACGTATTGACAATAATTTAAATATTCATCCGGGAAACGGCCTTTTGGATTTGTATCATTGTTGAGCACCAAATCTGAACATGATCTCTTTGATTTATCACTTTGATGATCATTGGTTGCCAGGTTGGGCTGGTTGAAGGGAATATCCATAAATTAAAAGTGTCCATATTGCTGGTATGGCCCTCTGATCAACCAACATGCATGCATATGCTTACCTCATCATCTCGTACTTGATTGCTTAAATCTTACAACAAAAGTACTGGCTTTTTACACATGGGGAGCTAGCTATCTAGACACGTCATGTGATTTTTTGAAAAAAAAGTAAATTACATTTATTAATAAATGAGTATTATAATTAAATTTAAAATATATATTATAAGTCAATTAAATGAAGATATATAACTTCTCAATTATAAAAAGTCATTGATATAGTTTGAACAAGGGCTACAAGCCTCTCCAAATTGATGATCTACGAGATAGCCTAATTCTATCTAAGTCAGAGTTAATAAATAAACTCATCTTGTACCATGACGAGATAGGAGAAAATCTCTTCAAACAAAAATTCAAAGAAAAAAAAAATTCTACGGACTAAAGGCTCTAGAGATAATATTTTATTTTTTGCCTTTTATTAAACAAAACTAGAAAATAGAAAATGAAACAAATAAAAAAACTGAAATACAAAGTCTTGATTTTCAATCTTGGAAAAATTTGAAAAATACATGACACATTGGTTGAGGGTGGCGCGTTGGATAGATACACCGTCTTTGAAGATGGCGAACAGTTAGAGTCGAAGCAGCCAACGGTTCCTGTTTCAATGCTGCAATGCGTGATCACTAGAAACCACCATATGAGAAGACGAGTGGCAAAATAAGCCCTGGGTTAGGAGAGCGTGTGTCTCACGCACCGCCCTGTTTGGCCAGGTCCGTCTTTGCTGAGAGATCGACACACTGGAAATCTAGCTAAGGAGCGCGTGAGGGGCTCTAGAGCACGGATGGCTTCAAAAAGCCGAACACCACTACCTCCTTAACCTCGAACAGTGTACCTACCAAAACCAAAATGGAAGGAGCAAACCGAAAAAACACAGAAGAAGCAGAAGGGGAGAGAAGAGGGACAAGAAGAAACCAGAAATCAAAGACAAAGACGGAAAGCAAAGGAAATAAGGAAAAATCGAGAAAAAGAAGAGGGAAACCGGTGGGGGAGAAGAGGGAGGAGAGAAGGGAGGGGGGAGGAGGAGTTGGGCCAAAGCATACCCACCCCCACCCCTACCTCCAGTGGCGCCAAAACTAAATGTTTTAGGGTTTAAGAGCGTTTTTCAAAGAGAAAGAGGTGTAATGTCTGCAGGGATGCGTACTGAGGATTGGTTGTCAGACACGTCGTGTGATGTTCACATGCATCGGTACGTAAATATATACACCTAGCTATAATTTTATATCGAAGTCTAAAATCAAGTCTTTAATTTTATATCAAATTAAAAAAAGAGAAAAAAAAAACCAAAAGAAATCTATCTGGTCCTCTGGATATACATGATCTCTTTCCATATCAACATATATATACAATAGAAAGAATAAGAGAGCTTAGCATCTAATAATGAAAGTACTATACATGCATGGACCGACAAAGAATAGTTATGGAAATTGCTAGATCAATTTTAAGGTCTGCAATTTAAAACGACTAAATTAACTTCATAATTAGAATGTGTTTGTCCTGGTCTATTGTACGTTTCAATTTGCAGGCACTGGTCTGAGTGTTTTGAGCACGTTTCCAAATGATTTGATCACGCCATAAAAGTAATTAAAACCGGTCGGCCGGGATGATACTAAATTACGCACAAAGAATGCTCAACATTATAACCTTGTTAATTTACACTTATTAGGCCGACTGAAGCAACACTTTCGGGAAACAAAAGGCAGTAAAATCCTCAAATATTAATACCCCTCGAATATTATCTCGTCACATGCATGTCTCAATTATTGATCACCAGATAATAATTCGATCTAAGTTTAGCTCTATTTGTCTCGACAAGACTTCGTGGGGGTTTATCAAAGAGGCCAATGCATGACAGCTTAATTTCTATCAAAATGCATGACGGGAAATTGGGATCAATTCTACCGAGCGATTCAGATTGGCATGACATTAATGTCCAATCAACTTCGTGTTAATGAATTGAGATTTTGACGGATAGTGGGCAAGTTTTAGAATACGATCATCCTTT
The DNA here is from genome assembly GCA_036898215.1 of Platycarya strobilacea. Lineage (NCBI taxonomy): Eukaryota > Viridiplantae > Streptophyta > Magnoliopsida > Fagales > Juglandaceae > Platycarya > Platycarya strobilacea. The sequence goes on from CM072553.1 coordinate 12,008,296, forward strand.
TTTTAATTAAAAAAAGTAACGCGTACATATCTTGGTGACAGTAAACGTAGGGCGGTGGCCAACCGAATGCCAGCGGGTATATTCTCTCGATGATTTTGGCTGCATGTATGAACAAGCCACTAAGACCCCATGAGTGAAGAAGATCCAAAGAAAAAGGAGGGGTACTGGGACTTCAACTTTTTCTTTTTTAATGCCTTTTTTTGTTGGGGTGGGGATGGGGTAAAACTAAATCCTTCACTGGTCTTAGTGGCATTTACTTTTCAAAATAAGAAATAAAGTGCTATATTTTAATTTTTAACTCAAACCCTAGCTCCTCCTGGAAATCGCCTGTAACTAAGTGACAATTAATTTTCTGCAACATATACATCAGAATCATGCCGCAATGACTGTGCATCAGGTGGGATATCAATAAGAGCCGAGAAAGAACAAAAAAAAAAAAAAAGAAGAAGAAGAAGAAGAAGAAAGAAAAAAAGAAAAAGACAAGGGAGTGCTGAGAAACGTCCAAATGAAAGAAAAATCAGAACGGCCTAGTTAGCACATGCAGGTAAAAGTCCTAATGACAGAAGCTCACTCCATTTAAAACTGATGTAAAGAGTTAAATAAAAACAAATAAGAGTAAATCTAAGGTAGAATACCTCTTTAAAGGGAAACTACACGAACACTTACATAGGAAAGAAAACTGCTAACAAATATGCAGAGAAATTTGATCGAACTTCTTTCGGTGTCTAGTATTTCTGCCTGGACGTTTAATTCCAAGTTTCTTTACGATCAACAATCCCCCCAAGTTTTGGAGGCAGGCTCTGAGAATCCAAAACCATGGGACTTCAATAGCGTGTGGTGATCAGTACGTTCATATGGTTGTTGGAACGTCTGATGACGGTCTACGGCGCCACTACTCGTGAACGATAGCATATCTTTCACGTTCACGCTAAAGTTAACGTGACTGCCATGTCCGACGTCGTCCCCAGCACCACTGCCATCCGTCATACCCAGAAAGTCCCTTGTCAGACGGTCAGTTTTCCGCCACCGTGCAATATCTCCGGACGTGAACCCAGTAGTACCCATGTACTCGTTGGCCGGGATGTGACTCATTGAGTTCATTTGAGTCGATACTGTTCCAAACTCGCCCATGTTGTTTAAGTGAGTCATCATGTGACCCACTGAGTAAGCCTGTTGGGTTGCAGTGGCAGCTGCACCGACGGTTGCAGCCTTTTGGAGGAGTGCAGTGGCTGAGAGGTGTGCTGACGTGGCAGGGTTGGGGGTGTGTTGGGTGGTCACATGAAGGTTTTGGAAGGGTGAGTTTATCAATGCCTTGGGGTGCTGCTGTGTCGGTGGTTCTTCTTGGAAGAAAGTTTGAGGATGGGGAGAAGAGATAGGATCATGTAGTGGCATTTGGAAATGGTGAACTTCAGGCTTGATCTGAATTAGGTTATGGGTGCAATTAGGGTTAGGGTTTTGGAGTGGGTCCCAGGGAGTGAGCTGCGGGATGTGGGTTTGTGGTGGGGTTGGGAAATGTTGGGTCGGAAAGGGGAAAAGAGGCTGAACTGTTGACCGGTTTGTTGTGGCTAATTGGTTTGCTGAGAGTCTGGCACTTTCTTCAGCTAATGCATCACAGAAAGCTCTATGTGTAATGAAGCTGTCTTTCCTATAGTATTCACATGAATATTAGACAAAAAAATCCAGAATATGGTTATAAATGTTATATATTATTTAACGGCCAATTACTTAGAAAAACAATAACTTAATTAATGCATCTATCAGGTTAATAATGTCAAATGGGTGTAACCGCCAGTATGACCTTTTTTCTTTCTCTAATTTAGTTTCTAATAAATATTCTCCCAACTTGGAGCGAAATTGGGAAGAACAATTATATTTTTGCAGTTTAGTTGCTTCGTTGAATTTGAGAAGGAATGTTGCATATATACGAACCCTAATTAACTTAAATATTAAAGAATGATCAATATACGCACCCTAATGTTGCATGCAGATGGCAAAAGAGACACAAAGGTCAAAAAGCTTAGAGAACATAAAGGAACGATCGTGACACTTGTACATGCAAAATGGGCACATGATAAGCTAATGCATGAAACAAAGATATGCAATTGAAGCGGTCTGGCCATGACCATGTCACGAAGAGAAAAGCAAGAAAATCACCATATCAGATTTTTTTGTTTTTGCAGATTTATCAGGTTTCGTAATGATGAAAATCAGAGATTCACTCTTCAGCAAGTAATTAATTGCATGTTTCAGGAAAATATCGTCATGGATTTTCTCAGCCATGATACCCCAAAAGTATTTAATTAGCTTTCTTTCTAACTTTTTTTCTTTTTCCTGGATAAAGAGCAGACCGCCATTATTTTTTATACTGCAGTCATTGCACTAACGAAGTACCAATAAAGGCCAGATATATATACACAGTAAAAAGGAGGGGTTATAGGAGAAAAACAATTATTTGAGTCACAGACAATACAGTACTAAACGAAAGGTTCCATGCAGCATTCTTTCTCCTGATTCTCTGATCTCTTTAGTTCTTTTCATACATCAACTTAAAATGGTTCACAATTTAGTGATATGCTAACAATTTTATGTCAAAGATTGTCCTAACATTAGAGTGAGCATCATGGCTGAAAATCCAAAGTAATGAATAATATATAGCAAAGAGATTGAACATTGTAAAACCAAAAGTATGAAAAAAAATACCAAGACAAGATAATTTTACCTTGAGAAAAGGGTTCCACAGTCACATCTATATTCTCTTGTTCCACAGGTTTTAGAATGAGCCTTCCAATCTGATTGAACTGCATAGATCTTTGAACATTTCTCACATTTCCACTTCTTCTCCCCATGTTTCCTGCTGTAGTGTTTCTTAATTCCTGTAAGATCACCCAGAGCCCTTGATGGATTGTGGTGAACACAAGAAGGCTCAGGGCAAACATAAGCTCTCTTTCTGACCTCTTTGCTGTTTCTTTGCTTCAGCTTCCATGGGAGATTATGGCCTCTCCTGTGAAGCTGAAGGTTTTGATCCCTCTGAAAGCCCTTGTTACAGATCTCACACACAAATCTATTGGTGGCCAATAGGGTCTTTGGGGATAATGCAATCACTTCAGAATCTGGGTCTGAATCACCAATATCAAATATTAAGACCAGAACGAAACATGAGAGCAATCTAATGCAAAACTGAAGAGACATGGAAATAGATCTCACCTGGGTTTCCGGGTAGGCTTCTCTTTTTCTTCGTCATCTTTTGTGGCTGCTGTGGATTAGTAGTTGAAACACTAGCTTCTTCAGACAAAGAAGTTGAGTTAGACATAGCTGAAGGCAGCATCGTCTTTGACCGAAACTCCAACAGAGAAAAACAAGAAAAATCCAATAATCTGATGATCTCTTCGTTTCTTTGAAATGATCTTCTCCTACTTTATTGTTTCAAGTACCCCTTTTGCACCTTTGAACAGAATAAAAAGGCCAACCTAAGAATAGAGAATCCTAGCTTTGGACATAACTAAGCTTGTGGAAGAACAGGTGGCAGTAACACAGAGACACAGAAAGGCATCATTCATTGGTTTGGCAAAAGCAAAATTAATCTCGTGAGAAGAATGATGACGGTGATGACGACGAAAGGTTATTCTCCAAGTCGCTATCTAGGCCATGGATTGCTTGCCTGAGCAACTCTGCAGAACCAGTTCAGACATCTCTCTTTCCACTTCCTCTCTCTCTCTCTCTCTCTCTCTAAGCCATCATAGCTTTCACCACGCAGTCTAACTTGGAAAGAACAGTCAATAAGATGGGTTTTCCCTAAAACATCCTTCCAAACCAATAGCCTTTTCCCTCTCCTATTTATCCATACATGTGTGCAAAGAGATCAAGGACAAAAAATGAAGAGAAAAAATCAGTGTTGTAGAGGGTAGTGCACAGAGGGTAGAGGGTGATGATTATAGAGGCAGCCTGAGTGGGTGGTAAATTGAAAAAAAAAAAAAAGATAAATTATGAAAAGAAGAAATGAAGGAATGGAAAAAGATGGGGAGCAAAAGAAAAAACGAAGAAAAGAGCCCGGAATACTGTAAATGAGAGAGAGAGAGAGAGAGAGAGAGAGAGAGAGAGAGAGAGGATGAGCTAGGGCTGCCCGAAATCCCAACCCCACTTGACGAAGAATTTCTTTGCTCATTTTCTTATTCTTTCTTTCTATTTGAGTATGCAGTTAGCACTTTCTGTCCTTACCTTTGTTCCTGTAATAAAACACCCAAATCCTAAAAGGCCCATGATTTAATAAGAGGGATTACTTATTTGCTTACCAGAAGGCTTAGATCAAGAATGAGACGCTGGAAAAGCTGTGAAGGTGGTAAAGGAAAAAGTGTTGGAGACAGGCCATCTCAAGCTTTCATAAAACCCCACAGTAACATGATCCTTTTCATTGATCAACTGTTAGCTTATATATACAAGTCCTAGTACAAATTAACTGTAAATTATAACAGTCAGCTTATTGCTAATGTATATTCGGTTAGAGGAATTTGAATTACATTAATTCTTGTTTTCCATTATTATGCATGCATGGTTAGAGATTAATAATTTTAGTACTCTGGCCTGTTTCTGTCACTGATCTTTACCATGCTATAATTCTCACTTCAATTATTGCATAGTGAAAGTAGTACTTGAAAGGAAACCCCACAGAGATCGGACTCGTCTTCTTATTTCCCCCTTTTTATATATAGTATTTTCTTTATTCCGAACCCAAACCTAGAGCCATGAGAGGGAACACGATTAATTCTCTATGTTGTCCCCTTTCATCAACACTATTATATACCATATATGTATATATACAGCTGAAAGTATATATACTACGTGATCATGATCAGTATTAATCCATGCAAGGCTAGTGTTGTGCCGTCCATCTTGCATCATGTTTTTTTTTTTCTAATAAATGTTATATATAGTTATGGATTGTGCAATTATTGTATAGTCATTTTAGAAAAGAGTAAATTATATACTATTAAAAAATTATTATTTTTTATATAAATCCTATATTTATTATTTTTTTAAGTGATTGCACAATACTTGAACTCGCTATAAAAAAATTAAGTTTTTTTTTTCCAATTATTTGTAACAAAAAGATTATTTATTACTAATTTTGACTATAAATGAGCATTTTATTAGAATTAACTAATTGCAAATAAATAATTTTTTTATAATAATTTATAACTACAAGTATCATTTTTCTTTTTATAATATTACAAGAGATTTCTATATTTAGAAGCCATGCATGCGTGGGCCTAAACATGGCCGCAACCATGCCATCAGTTTAATTTAGGCATGGATGAAATAGGACCCATCCATCTGCATGCAAAACAATTGGTACAGATACATATATAGCCTAGCTAAAGCATGTATGTGGCTCATATAAATCCTTATGGAATCCTATGCGGCCGGTTCTTTTTTCTAAATCTATTGAATATGCAATGACTTTTCAGGACTGAGATTAATTCATGTTTTTTTTTTCTTTTGATAGGATGAGATTTAATGCTTCATTGATTAACCTAATTTTAAGGAAAAATGGTGAAAGCTGGTTATATATAAAATCGCTCGTGACCATTGAAAAATGAAAGTACGACATGCATGTCATTTTTTGAGAGTTTGGCAATTAGCTAACATGTTATAATTACGCATATATATATATATATATAGAGAGAGAGAGAGAGAGAGAGAGAGAGTGATGGTCATGAGGTCCTACATCTCATGATAAGTACGTATTTTTTATTTTTTATTTTTTATTTTTTATTTTTAAAGATCACGTTGATTTCTAATTATTTAATTATTTCCATAATTTATTAGCAGGAGACAGATAGAGGCCAACATGATCTCTGTCTTATACCTGTTATTGATTGAGGCTCAGTTGCTGATCATAAATGTCGACGATCGATGTTAACTTTGTCCGACACTTTTATATTTTCATGTTTTGATACTTTAAAAATAACTAATGGAATTGAGGTCTATATGTATATAAGATACTCACGAACAACAGCTTATAGGCTCATGTAAAGACAATAGCCGATCATTCCAAATATTCGCTGCATTACTAATATATCTATATATAGGAATTTAGGGCTATATATTAATATATTATTATATCTATATGTATTTTGGTTTTAATAAGGAATTTACCTGATCTTTTACAGGGAGCGCCTAGCTGGGAGAGACAAAAGTGGATGAAAGATTGGATCCCACTTCTTGAACATCCCAAATATTATATACATATATTGATATATATACATATATTGATATATATATATTGATATATATATATATATAGCTACTGATCATGATGTTACTTGATGAATCCATCTGGGACGGATCATCGATATCATATATTTTTACCTTTTCAAGCAAGTAGTACATGCAGAAGCGCAGATGTTGTTGCTCATATAGTAGCATGTCCAGTCTTTTTATTATAGTAATTGATGTTAATGTTGCTCATGATCATCTTGTTATTTTATTTTTGATTTTTCTAATTGTTACTGATGTGCGCTATCTAGCTAGCTGCCATGCAGATCAGAGCTGGGATCGATATTAATCATCATGAATTGTGAATAATGGCGCATCATGCGGGCCATACCTTATTCACGGGTTTTTCTATTAGTCTATATATACTAGATTCTCATGTGCAAGGATTTGAATATATATATATATATATATATAGCTGATGCACGATAAGGATAATGGGCTGTAGTATTGCGCGCAGTACTAGTGCCCTTTAGCTTGGGATACGATATTATATATATATATATATATTTATTTTTTTTATTATTTATTTTTAACTTTTTTATGGACCTTTTTTTCTTCGAAGAAAAAATACTTTCCATTAAACTGCAATAGCATTTATAGAATGTATGTTTTCCTGGACTAACATCCAAAACAACAACATCATCTTCTAATAATAGAGCTGCTATTGCAAGTTTATGAGTATACTTATTGCTTGTTCTTCTAACAAATAAAACACTCCATTTAGGTAATGATGCTAGTCTAAGTTTGGTGTTATTAATTATCATTCCCACCATATCCTATTGATTCAGATGCTGATCTAGACTTTTGACAATTTGATAAGAGTCACCCTCCAGTATAACAGATTTGCACTAATCCATTTCAGGGACGAACTCTACAGCATAAAGGGCTCCATAAGCCTCATCAAGCAAAGGATTAAAGAGACTAGCTTTTAAGAATTTTTTGGCAAGAATAACCCTGCTCTCATGATCACGAACCATTAGTCCAAATCCAACTCTGCCTGTTTCCTTACTTAATGTAGCATTTCAATTGAATTTTATAACATCTGTAGGAGGAGGAACCCAGTCTACAATACCTTCTATTGAATCTTGACCAAGTAGCTTTGTATGTTATTTGGCATCTTGAAATTTATTAAGTGAGAACTTCTCTGCCACCTTTACCAACACTTTTGGGTGAGTGAAATGGTTCTCGAATATGAGTTTGTTTCTCCTCTGCCAAATGCTTCTAGCAATTAGAGCAAATAATTCCATAATTTCTTGCAGATTACTATTTATTCTCAGGCCTTCACCAATTCACTAAACTTTTATGGTTTGAGAGCATTTTTTTGCAATATATAATGACTCCAAACATCCATTGCAGATGGTCAATTCCAAAAGATTTGTATTACAATTTCATCATCACATAGACATATAGAATAGTACTTTGCACTATCACATATCTGTCTCTTGATAAAATTGAACATTGTTACTACAAGAAAAATAGACTTTTGTGGCCATTTAATTAGGAAGAAACGATTATTTGTGTGAGATCCCAGATTTACGTGTATTTTTACACGTTATTTTATGCTCGGTGTTAATTATTTTAATTTATTTAAATAATATTATCGGTCATATTTTATTTATTTAAGATATTTAATTGAGTTATTAATTAGTTGATATCGAGTTGCGTTGCTTTTCTTATTTATTTTAATGAGTTAATTATTTTAATGAGTGGAATTAAATTCTTTTATTTTATTATGCGAAATTATTTGATCTGCTTTCGTTATATTAATTATTGTTTTATTTTTAATTTTGTGCTTGGGTTTAATTTATTTATATTTTTGGGACTTTATATATTTTATTTTATTGATATTAAAATTTTAGTATTTAAAGTCTGCTTTTATTTAATTTGTTGTGTTTTTCTGGCTAGTCTCTTTTTCCCTTCTTTTTCCTTTTTCTCTTTTTTCTTTTCTTTTTCTTTTCTTTTTCTTCTTTCTTTTCTTCTTATTTCCCCTGCTTCCCGCGTGCCCAGCTCCCCTGCCTCCCTCTCCCCTTCGCCCGTTCCTTCTTTCCCACCCAGGACCGCCGCCGGCCACCCACCGGCGACACCGCCCAGCCCAACCTCACCCCCTCACGCCGGCGAGCTCAACGGCACCGGTGGTGTCCTCTCCGGCCACCCCACCGCCCCTCCACGGCCACAAACCCGAAATGGCCATTTTGCATTCCCTTGCATTTTCCGGCCACCGCCGGCCACCCCTTGGCCTCCGACCACCACCACTAGACTCCCCAACCTCCGGCGAGCATAACCCACCGCCCAAAGCCACCCATCGCCGCCGGTTAGCCCCTCCACCCGAAATGGGCCTTAAACGGGTCGTTCTTCGCCACGCCGCCGTCCGGCCACCGTAGGTCTCACCTCCGCCACCATTCGACTCCCCTCACCCAGCCGGTCAACCCCCTAGCTCAGTTTCCCCAACCGCGGCCTCACCTTCCCGGTACGACCCCAAACCCGAAAATGGGTTTTCACCCCTTTTGGCCCCGATCCGCCACCTTCCGGTGGTTGTGCCGCCACACCACCACCTCCATGAGATTCCCCACCCTTTTATGAGTACCTCCCTAAATTTTGGGGTCAAACCGAATGTTTTTGCCTAACGTACATGTGACCGCTACAAACGCTGCGGATTGGTGTTGTTCAAGGAAATGCGTTTTTACCGCTGTAAGTACTTTCCAAACAAGCTTTAAGATTTAAATATATTTTTGGCATCAACAGTTGTTGTATTTGATTATTGCTGATATGTGATGGTTGATGTTGGTATTTGTTGGTTGATTGGATTATTTAATTGTTGGATAATTGTTGCATGGTTGTCTGCATTGTGGATTTACGCGCATGCTCATGAAAATAATTGGAAAGTGGATTTTGACATGATTTTGGATATTCATGTGTTGAGAATGGAAATTGGGATTTAAATTGTGTTTAGCGGATTTTATTGGTTTTGGGCTGAGTCATAACGGGGACGGCGATACGTAACGCCCGTTGTGATCAGCGTGTGAGTGTGTGGGTGACATAATGGGGACGGCGATACGTAACGCCCATTATGGTCATCAGGGTGTGCATTTCATATCGGGGACGGCGATACGTAACGCCCGGTATGAAATGAGTGTGTGTGGATCGTAATGGGGACGGCGATACGTAACGCCCATTATGGTTTCGGGTGTGTGTGTAATCATATCGGGGACGGCGATACGTAACGCCCGGTATGATCGATTTTGAGGATATTATTTTATGGAAAATGATGGGTGATTTTATGGTGGATTAAATTGGGATTTTGACGAGTGTGGTTATTTCATCGATTTTGAGGAAGATGATTTTGAGCCTCATGCATATGGAAATTGTTCTTGGTTGTCGTTGTGGCATTAATGTATTTTTTTGTCTTTTGGTTTGGTTGGGTTGTACTTACCTGCGATGCCATCTTGGCGTCGTAGTTTTGTTTGGATGCAGACTTTGGAGAGGCCGAGCCTGAGGAGATGGCTCCACTATTGAGGTGATGTTATTAATGGATATCTCGGGAAATTTATTTTTCCCCTTTTTATAATTATGTATTTGTTTAAATTGTATTTTTGGATAACTGTATTAAATCTCCTGTTGGAGAGTTTTTATTAAATGGGTTTGTAAAATATTTCTAAAGAATTCTGGTACTTAGATATTAATTTATTATCCGCTGCGACCTATATTTTTATGTATGTCACGTGTGCACACACGTTCGACACTGGTTGTTGGGATGTGTGACCCGTGTTGTCATCATCCCGACGCCTCGATTCCCGTGTTATTTTAAGGGGAATTTGGGGGCGTCACAATTTGTAATCAATTTTGATTATAAATAATTATTTCGCTAGAATTTACTGACTGCAAATAAACAGTTTTCTTGTAGTGTGAGAAATGACTCTAGGCATGATCTCCAAATGAAAGTTTTTGTTGCATTTGAAATTTTAAGATTCCAAATTTTGATCAAGATTTTCTTCTTGTTTCCAACAACAGATGATTGTCCAAAACTCATCTCATAAAATTTCTTTTGAAAGTGCTAGGCATTCCTCTCAATAAATTCCTCATCTTTTGTACCCATCCATATTAATATGTCACTTGCACAAGATAAACTAATTGAGAGTTTGAGAATAGTTTCAAGTTTCAACTTCATTTTCGCCAAATACTATTCTTACTGACTCTTTTTTCCATTGTTTTTCTATATGATTGATAAGAGAAGATACCTTTGCTTCCCCTGGGAGTATTTGTATTGCTGATTGGATCCCATAGCTTGATAGACTTAGTATCCATTTGTCTTGCTACATAAGTGTGCTAGGCCCATTACCAATCCTTCAGATGGTACCTTTTTCAATCAGAGTTCTTGCTGAACAGATACTATACCAAATAAATGAAGGTCTTACTTCTATATTTGCCTTCATAAATTTTGTTTTAGACAAATGTTTCCTTTTAAAAACTTGTGAGGTCAAAGAGTTAGATTTTTGCAAAATTCTCCAAACTTTTTGGGCTAGTAAACTTGTGTTAAAACTTTCTAGATCATGGAATTCCATTCCTCCTTCAGTTTTAGCCTTTCCCATTTGCTTCCAAGAAACTCATTGAGTCTTATTTTCATTTTGTTATTCTTTCCACCTAAACTTATGTATAATTCTATTGAGTTCATTTAGGAGGGACTTGGATAGTTTGAACACCCATACAACAGATGGGAAGGGCTTGAATGATGGCCTTCAATAGGATCTAATTTCCTCAACTCGATCCAAAATTTCTTTAAAAGCTTGAAATCTTGATCTGTTTTCCAATTGATATGTTTCTCTTCTAAGATGAATTCTTTGATTGGTAATAAAAAAAAAAATTATACTATAAGATAAAAGCTTATTCATGATTAGTTTTTTGCGACAAAATATGGTATTTTTATATTGAACTTATGTAGATTGAACAAAAAAAGTGAACCAAAAATATCGGTAAAAAAAGTATGCCAAAATATGTTGAAACGTATCCCTACATATATATACACGTTAGCATTCTATTAGATAGATATAAACAAAGATTATACGTACCTTTTAAAGTTGGAACTAGTACATATTTTAAAACGGTATAAGAAGCTAGTGGGTAGGTCATGCAGTATGTGCCACATACTATGTGGATGTGAAATTGTGAATCAAATTGGAAAGACTATTTCCGGGCCCTTTCTATAAAAAAAAAAAGTCGTATCGTAATTAAAGTGTATAATCAATTTTCTGGGGTTGCTATGTTTTGATTTTGTGAACTGCTAACTAGCTAGTCACGAAGCATAGGTTTCGTTTAATTAAACATGGTAAACAAACCATCTCATCTTATTTTATTTTATAATTATTATCATTTTTTCATACTTCTATATAAATATAATAAATAATTTATTTTTTAATTCTAAATAATATTTTATTTAACTTTTAACTTTCATCTAATCACATCCTGATCTCAATTCATCTACTAATTTTGTCTCATCTATATAACTAAACAAGGCCTTAATTTTATGTAGAAGTTGTTAAATTCTTAGAAACAGTACTACTACATCGCTCGGACATGGTTGTAGTTTTTTACTAGTTAGGCCTTGTTTTGATTCAGAGTTGATGATCTCAATTTATTTCATCTAATTATTATAAAATTTTTAAATTTTCACGTAAAATATTATAAATAATTTAATTTTCTTGAATGAAAAAATAATAATAATATTAAAAAATAATTTTCTCAACTTTCATTTTCAACTTTCATTCCAACTCACGAATCTAACTTACTATACAAACCTACCTAAATATCACATGATCATAGAATCTATATATATTTGCTAAGAAAAAAAAATACTATATATATTTGATTATTTCCTGTACTTCGACCATTTTCCTGACTAAAAGGTCCTCGCGACGAGAAGAGGACAGATATTCAGATCAGTTTGATGATGATTAGGCTTTTTTTAAGGCTCTGTTTGGTTAGTTGCAACGTCGGACTTCTGTTATCTAGCTATCTGCTGGCTCTGATCTCTTTAATTTGTTACTGTTTTGTCGGCTGAAACAACTTGATTAAGATTAAAAATAATCAACTCTAAGGTCATTTTAATTATTAGTAATAAATAGTTTTTCAGGATGGATGGGGACGAACCTTGTTCCAAATTTTCAAGTTTATAGCCAACCCAAAGCTGAAAAACTTTCTTCTTTTGTTTTATATGTTGTTCATCCAAATGATATTGAATTGACAAGTACCTAAATACTTAACAAAAGCAAGAACTGTACGCAGTAGAATTGCTAATTAATGTCGATCAATTTAATTGGATCCTCTAGAGAGAGAGAGAAAAAAGAAATTAAAGCATAATTGGTAGAAGCCAAATTTGTTTCGTTTACTACAAGGTAATTTAATAATTACACTGATGCCTATATGAGTAAAGTTTGTCATTGTTTATTATAATATATTATAATAAATATTATTAATTAATGTGATAAGTTATTTTCTATTATTTTTATTAAAATAAATTTATTTTCATCATAAATAATATTTTTATTGTAAATAAATGGATACAAATATTCTTTTTCTTATAGTGATTTTTCCCCACTGCGCTCCCGTCCCCTACTTGAGTTTTCTGGGTATGCCATTATTGGTTTGTATATGGCTATGTCAGTTTAGGTAAGACCAATGAATTTATTCACAAAACCAAAACTTCACGATCTTCTTCTTGAATTATGAAAATATATAATATTGTTGCCGTATTCTACAGGTTTGAATAACGCCATATCGCAAATTCCACATCATCTTTTTGCGATCAATATATAGAGATGAAAAAGGGTGGCTTGTGAACAGGGGCAAACTTATTTCACTACAAGATTTTAGGCTTTTTACCATATAATTATATGGTAGAAAAAAGCATATGTTAAATAGAAAATATTTTTTTTCTACCAAATTTGTTGGTGGGATGTTGGTGGTATATAATCCATGAACAAAAAACTTTTTCCACCAAAATTTTATTTCATGGCAAATACGAACTTTTTTCCACCACATGACATTGTGGGTAAAACATGAAAAATTCGTGGCAAATAACATTTCCATGTGCCCAAGATGATACCATCCATGAAGATAATAGGCCGAAAAAAGTTTTTACCCACAAATATATTAATGGCATATAACTTGTTCCCACAACTAATATTATGGGGAAAAAGTATTTGCCATGAATTATGTTCATGGCAAATACTAAGAGAATTTAGAAAAAAAATTAGAAAATAAAAAAATACGACTTAAGCAAAAAATAATCATAACAAATACTCTAACATAAGTTGAAATATACATTTATTTTTACAAAATTAATCTATACCTAATTCATATAAGTTTTATACATAACGAGTCAAGAAATTATGAACCAAACTAAGTTCAACTATATAGGCATGTATTTTACTTTCCTTTCTTGTACTCAGATAATAAGAAACAAAAACTAAACCACATCAATCAAAACTTAAAAAAATAAAAATGCATGACTACATGTATAGCAAAGAGTTACTCATGACTACATGGTCCTGGAAGATATTAAGGACCATCACTCCAGCAATAGAATAGTATATACCTGTCATGTCTAGTTTTAGACAGCAGCCGATCTTATGTTTCCTGACCAATAGATTGAAAGTAAAATGTATTACAATATAATGAAAGAAAAAAAAAAACTTGTTTCTTCAATCATATTTGAGTGAGCTAAAAGTGTGGTTTAGAATAGCCATTGTAGGAAACTTGAGGGCTATACAAACAAATGCACATAGTGAGAGAGAGCAAATAAAAAGAAAACTTCAAAAATAAAGCTAGAGAGAGAGAGACATCAGTAGGAACACATATAAATTTGTCTCACTATGCTAGTGCAAACCAACTCTTCTAGCATGCTAAAAACTCTTTACCACATTTCTAGGCATCACCCAACTCAATCCCAAAAAGATTGAAAATAACTTGTCTGTGGTAGTAAGTTGTATCAGAGAATGCACATTAAAAACTAAGGAACTGAAACTATTGATTAAATTTTAGCATTAAAATCAAGTGGATTTACAATATCAATAATAAAAATATGATAAAATACATACATAACAAGACAATTATAAAGAAAAAAGTAACAAAATAAAACCAACATTTTAGGTCTAAAACTAAACAAAATATAACCAACAAAACCAGATCAAACAAGCTAGAGAAGATCCAAACAAGTTAGAGAAGATCCTCCAATGTCACAGACATTAGCTTAAAGGAACCCACTCAATGTGCTTCAAAAACTCTGTGAGACAATTTTCTAGCCAAAATGAAGACATAAAACCAGATTAATCACAAAAAATAAACTGAGTACAATTTTGTATGAAAATGGACCAAATTAAACCTTCATAAACTTAATGCAATTTTTTAATAAATAATAAAATATTTTATTCCCAAAGAAATAGGCATAAGCCCAAGAATACTTACTAAACTGAGTACAATTCTGCCACTACTTGCATCTATTTATTCATCTTGAGAAGGAAGAAACCAAAGAAATAAATGGACTGTCAAGATTAGTAACCTCTTGTACAAACTGTCAAGATTATTTTATTCCCAAATAATATATGGACTGTCAAGATTAGTAACCTCTTGTACAAACTGTCATGCATATTAGGTTATTTTTCATATACCATCCAGATTGTGATACCTACATATATAGCTTATATGCCACATATTTTCTAACTCTTCATTCACTCTTACACAAAAAACGTCAATTCTTTTCCAAATTAATGATGTCAGATGTTGGGGCTATAAAAGTTGGTATCTAGTGAAGCTAATATGGAATTACTCGAATATTATATGCGCATTTTCGTTCTTAAATTTCCCTAAGTAGACACAAAACACCACAAGGTAATCAAAGAAAATCTAACTAAGATCCAAAGCAGGTAAATGCAATATTGTTCTTTAAACAAAATAGTTGATGCTGCATTATAATATGAAACTTAAATCAGCTTTTTATGTTTCCAGCAATTAGGGCTAAATCTATCTACAAAAGTAAGTAAAAAAAGTAATGATTAATAATTCAACCAAGTGCAATATGCTGCATTACAATGACCATCAAACTTAAATCAACTATTTTTGTTTCCAACAATTAAAAGCTAAATCCACCTAAAAAAGTAAATAAAAAAAGTCTTGATTAATACACACAAGTGCAATATGCTGCATTACATTGACCATGAAATTTAAATCAGCTAGTTCAATCTCCAACAATTAAGAGCTAAATCCATCTAAAAAATAAGTAAAAAAGTAAAAAGTTACATAGACACAAGTGCAATATGCTGCATTATATTGCACTTGAAACTTAAATAAGCTATTCTTATTTCCAGCAATTAAGATATAAATCCATCTAAAAAAGTAAGTATACATCTAGACACAATGCATCATGCTGCAACATACAATAGGATTTAAATTAGCTATTTAAGTTCCCAACAATTAAGAACTAAATCCATCTAATTGTTAAAAGTATACATAGACACAATACAACTCACATAGTTGCACTCAGCCGCTTTAGCAATAAATCTACCCTTGTTTTCAAACCAATGCACCTTTTTGTAGAAAGCAACATAATTTGGAGCTTATTCTTGCTTCAAACTAATGTTTCAATAACACCCATCAGTCAATTAAATAAAGTTCTATAGTGTCTCTAAGCTGATAAGGTGCTTAGACCCATAATAGAAGATGTGCAATAAAGATAAAGGGATATACCCAGCCAAGAAATTTTAGGAACCTTGTGATTCAGTGGGTAAAAATGGGCTTGAACCGCCATGCACATCATCTCCAAGCAAAGTAAGTATACATGTCAAACTAAACCATTAAACGAAGAGAAAAGATTGTTTTTTCATTGAAAACAGAGGGCCAAGTGATGTAGATCGTGAATTAAGCCAATATTTAAAATGCATGAAAAAAATGGAAACCATAAAAATACAACTTGTAATTTCATTTTCATCTCATCGCTCGCTTATTATTTTCAAACAGAGATTTTCCAACAACATCATTAAACTGATTCTCAACATAATCGGTGTAGACTCTTATACCTAAACCCTAGTTCTAGCTAATTTAAAATGAAAACTTGAATCAGACATGGAAAGGGAAAAGAAACTCACCTCTTCATATGAATCCCACTCCTTTGGATCTAGGGGATCAGAACCACCAGCCATGACAAAACACCATTGACGCCCAATTTGAAAGAAATTCACCAGACTTTGCTTTGAAACCAGTAAAAATTTTAGATGGATGGATTAAACCAAATGATTAAAATGATTAAGAACCAAATGATTAAAATAAATTAAAGAAATTAAACCCAAAAACCCTAAAATGAAAAACTATCTAGGCATACTCAAATGCTTGAAACATAGGTTTAGGAGCCTAGTAGAGTTTCGTCGACGGTGCGGTAGTGGTGTAGCACGGGGAAGGGAGAGAGAGAGAGAGAGAGAGAGAGAGAGAGAGAGAGAGAGAGAGAGAAAGAATGAACTATCGGGGAAGTGGGGCAGATGGGCTGGATTGAGATTAATGGGAGATTGTCGCCGGCCGGTGGGGAAGAGGATGGGAGGGGCGGTGATGGCTACGGCTGCGCACAGTGGCGTTGGGTGGAGAGGGGGAAAAACAGGCGAAGAGGAGAAGAGAGGGGGAGGGGGGGTCGCGCGGGCTGGGAGGGGGAAATGGGGAAGGAAAGGAGGAAAAGACAGAAGAAGAAAAGAAAAAAAGAGAACGAGAAGGAAAAGAAAAAGGAAAAGGAAAAAGGAAAAGGAAAAGAGAAAGGAAAGGAAAGAAAATAAATATAATTTTCATAATTTTGATCATAGAATTGATTTAATGAAAAAAAATTTAAAATATTAAGTTGAATAAATTAATTTAAACACAAGAACTAGTTAAAATAAAATAATAAATAAAAAACAACAATACCATAATTTAAAATCTAATAATAAATTAATTTAAATTAAAGAATAATTTAAATACAAAACATTAATTAATATTAAAAAAGTACATTAATTTAAATTTCATAACTTGAAATCATAATATAAGTTCAACAAGAAATTCGATAAATTTAAAAGAAAAGAACCAAAATAAAATAAAATAAAATAATCATTCAATTAAAATATACAAAATTACGAGATATCACATATTTGTTATTGGGGAGTTTTACTTCAATTTGCGGTAGAATTTGACTCTCGACTAGAGAAAACGCAGCAAATACTACTATTTGCAGTAGAATTTGACTCCCGATTAGAAAAAACATAGCAAATGTCACTATTTTGCGGTAAAATTTGACTCCCGGCTAGAAAACGTAGCAAATGTTATTATTTGCAACAGAATTTAACTCCTAGTTAAAAAAAAAATGCAGCAAAAAACCTTATATGTTGTAGGGTTCTCACCTGAAACGGTATTGTTGAGCTCATGTGCAATAGATGATACTCGACTAAGGGAGGAGAAACTTTAAATTAAACTAACTAAAATAAATAATTTAAAATATAAATATCATATCATAAAAAATAAACTTTAATTTATAAAAAATAGTTATATTTTATTATTAAATAAGTGATAAAATTAAAATAATATTTTATAATTATATTATTTTTAAAAATTAAATAAAATGTGTACTAATGCAAAATACTTATTTGCCATGAAGAGATGTCACTGCAAAAGTATGTTTTACCCACGATTTTGAAATCGTGGTGTGAAGTCGTGGCAAAAGTGATTATGTGGCAAAAATAATTATGTGCCACGAGTTGCTCTTGTAGAAATAATTCATTTATACATTTTGTAAATTTTTTTCACTTTTTTGTAGCGAGACACATTCATGGTAATTGATAAATGAGTCGTTATTAAAAAGTATAACCCACAATAGAAATTTTTTCATTTGTATCACTTTTTGTGGTTAAATGATTCTGTGGCAAAAGATAATTGAACTCGACACAATAACTTTTTTCCTACAATTAATTTAGGTTCTAGTCATTTTTATATCCCATGATAAAATTTGGTGGCAAAAAATAGTTATATCGCAGTTAAAAGTCTTTAGCCATGAAATTTTTTTGACAACGACAAAATCGTGAGAAAAAGTCGATATTTATTTCCTCCAGTAAATTTCGTGGTAAAAGACGACTTATTGCCACGACATACTGTCGTGGAAAAACAATTCATGGCAAAAAGCACAAATTCTTGTAGTGAATTTTGGAGGTGTAGCCCCCAAAATTCTTCAAACAATTCATATGTAATATATAAGTATATATATTTACATATATATAATATTAAATTATCCCTCAAATTATAAAAAAAAATTAAAAATTCCCCCCAAATTTTTATTAAAATTATTCTTTTAAATGTCAATACTCATATAATTTTATTCTAACTTTTAATTTTATTGAAATTCAAATTTCAACTCACCTAGTCTCATAGTTACTTTAATAGTCTAATTCTAAAAAAAATATTATTATAAATTTATATAATTGTCAAAATTGATTAATTATACTTACTTATATAGTTTCACTCTAACTTGATTGTATGATTATGAAATATAATTTGTTAAAAATCTAATATCGGTATATCAGTAGTTATTAAAAAAATTTATATTTATTCTTGATCTCTAATTTTTTTTAAATCAAAAAATAATATGAGCAAGTAAAAAAATTAATTTTTTTTAAAAGGACGTAGATAATTCGAAAAGTAATACATTTAGAGAGTTCGATAACGAAAAAATATGATACTTCTATCGTGTCCTTTTAAAATTTATATATAACACACATTTTATCGATCGCTCCCCCAAATACAAAATCCTGATTCCGCCCCTGCTTGTGAAGTCAGGAGTTCCTCTTATGCCAAAATCAATATGTGAAGAAGATGAAAAAGAATAGTAGAGGAAGGTAAAGCATGAAAGATCATATCCGCACCTAGAATACCATAAAATAATTTAATAAATAGACTAAAAAATATACTTTAAAAAAATACTTTAAAACCCTTTAAAAGAAAATACTATAAAATAATTTAAAACCCTTAAATATTATCTGATAAAATTAAGTCTTTGACTAACATAATTACTTTAGTAGTAGATAAAACC
Source organism: Platycarya strobilacea (assembly GCA_036898215.1). Lineage (NCBI taxonomy): Eukaryota > Viridiplantae > Streptophyta > Magnoliopsida > Fagales > Juglandaceae > Platycarya > Platycarya strobilacea. The sequence continues at coordinate 12,027,650 of CM072553.1, forward strand.
CATGTAAATCTAATAGAAACGAGACTAGCCCAAATAGAAATCGTTAAAACAGGTTGTTGAAATATAATAAAAATCTAACCCAATTTAAAGACATTAAGAAGGCAATGTAGTTAGGGGTGTGTATCCAGATATCTGGCCATAAATAGATCTAGATTTCAAAAATCGAGCGGTTATCCACTCAAATTAATCTAAATTCAATCCGAACGGATAATCGGATTAAATCTAGTTATCCGGGTTATAACTGGATATCTGGATATTTTCAATTTCGACTGTTTAAAACTGGATATTCAGATTATAATTGGATTCCAGATTTAATCCAGAATTTTAATACTCTTTTCTTAAGACTTATAATTTAAAAAAAAAATGTTTTATAGCAATTTTGAAAAAAACAATTATAATATCATCCTTAAATTATCCAGATTTCTTTTTAAAAACAATTTAAACACTTTTTAACAAATTTTATAAAAACATAAATAAAGAACAAAATAAATAAAAATACATAATATTGTTATTACATCACAATGTAAAACATAAATTTATAAAGAGCGAAATAGCTAATAATACATTACAACTTATTAAAATACTATACATAAAAATGCAAAACAAATAATATTGTTGAATATTTTCTGAATCATTCTAACATTTGATGTTGAGAAAATATTCATCAAATGTTGGTACTTCTTTTTCAACACACAAACCTAGATAAATAAAAAATAAAAGAGAGAGAAAAGTCAAAGAATGAACCAAACTTCCAGTTATTTTGATTAGTCTAGAGAGTGTGGTATTCACAAATTCTTATTTCTTAATTAAAAATTTTCAAGAAATCACAAAAAGTTCAAAAGACAAGAAATATCTTCGAGAATCTAATTCTAATCTAATATAAGATTGATGATCTAATTAAACATTAAAATAAGATAGCATTTATTTGTATTGACTTGCACCATCAGGCATATACAAAGACTAGTTTACAACAGCCTTTATATGCACAAGCATATACACATCCAAACATGTAATAATCAAAACCCATTTTATATATCCACTACATTAGATTGCATAACCTTCTTTGCCCCTTTTTGAATCTTCTTTATCTACACTTTCCAAACAAATTAAGAGAGAGAGAGAAAGAGATGCTTACAAGTTACAGGATTTGAAGGAAAAGTTTAAGAGATGATAATTAATTCAAGTTACAGCCTATACTTCTTTTCCCCATTTGATAATGCTATCCTACTTACTAATAATTAGTAATGGAAAATTCATTTTTTCAAGAGAATAGAAAACTCAAGATTCATAGTTTTGTTATTTGGTGTATTTTGTTCAGCTGTTTTGGGTGGTGCTCATTGGATTGTTGTTTGCACTCATAATCGAATCATTGGCTGCAAATCTTGGTGTAAGCACAAATAAACTACAAAATAAACAAATCTCTAGAAATTTACCCAAAATAAGAGACTAAAGTAAGATAATGTTGTTTATTTGTGTATATCGATTTCAGGCAAACTACTTTCAAAATTATGCAAGGCTATGTACTCAAAATATGTCAAGTATTGCCTATAGTTGTTGACTAAGGCTATTGTCATAGCTATTGACATACTGGAAGGTCTAATTATTTAAAAAGAAAAAAGAAATCATCCGACATATATTTTTATTTTTGAATCATGTCACTGATTGTATGTTTTATGTATATTAATCTGCATTCAAAAATGGAAAACAGAACATATTATTTGAAAGACTGAGAGAAAGAAAGTATGGTTGATGTCAATTTTGTATTTATGGCAATGATTGGGACAGTCTTTGGACTAAACATACTGTTTCACACACCAGTATGGGCTGGAGTTTTGCACATTGGTTTAAGCACTCTCTTACTCCTTGGTCTGTAGAAATATGAGATAATTATTTTTTTTTCTCTTAAGAGAACATGAATTTATTACAAAAAAAATATGGGAAGTAATGTAATAATCGAAGGAAAGCCCAAATCTCGACTAAGCTTTTACAAAAGATAATTGATCAATACTTGTTACTTTGAGAGAGAGATCAATATATTGAAAACATAGAATCATTGACATGATTCAGAGATAAAAATATATGGTGGATGACTTTATAATTTTTTTTTTTAAATTAGACCTTTAGGTATGTCAGGAGCTGTGACAGTAGCCTCAGCCAGCAATCATGGACAAACTTGACATATTTTAGGTACTCAGCCTTGCGCACACATAATTATGAAAGGTGTTTGCTTGAAATTGATATGCACAAATAAACAACATTATCTTACTTTGGTCTCTTATTTTTTGTAGATAACTAGAGATTTGTTTATATTGTAGTCTTTCCTGTGCTTACACCAAGATTTGCATTCAATGATTGGATTATGAGTGCAAACACCAATCCAATGAGAACCACCCAAAATAGCTGAACAATATACACCAAATAACAAACCATGAATCCTGAGTTTTTGTTTCTGATCTTGAGAAAATAATTTTTCCATTACTAATTATTAGTTAGTAAGATAGCATTAGAATTCTCTATGCTTTGAATTAATTATCAAATGCTCTCTTAGATTTCTCTTTCAAACCCTGTAACTTGTAAGCATCTCTCTCTCTCTCTCTCTCTCATTTTCCTAGAAAGTGTAAATAAAGAAGATTCAGAAAAGGGGCAAAGAAGATTATGCAATCCGATGTAGTGGATATATAAAATGGATTTTGATTTTTATATGTTTAGATGTGTATATGCGTGTGCATATAGAGGCTGTGAAAAATTGATCTTTGTGCAAGCTTGATGGTGCAAGTCAATACAAATAAATACTATCTTATTTAAATGTTTAATTAGATAATCAATCTTGTATTAGATTAGAATTAGATTCTCGAAGTTGCAGATATATCTTGTCTTTGAATTGATTTCTTGAAAACTTGTAATTAAGAAAGAAGAATTTATGAATACCACATTGCCTAGACTAATTGAAATAGCTAGAAGTTTGGTCCATTCTTTGACCTCTCTCTCTCTCTCTCTCTCTCTCTCTCATCCAGGTTTGTGTGTTGAGAAAAAAGTACCAACATTTGATGTTGAGAAAATATTCACCAAATGTCAGAATGATCTAGAAAATATTCAACAATATTATTTATTTTGCATTACTATGTATATTAGTTTAATAAATTGTAATGTATTTATATTAGCTATTTTTCTCTTTGTAAAATTATGTTTTGCATTGTGATGTAATAACAATATTATGTAGTTTGTATTTTTATTTATTTTGTTCTTTGATTTATGTTTTTATAAAAATCTGTTTAAGTATTTAAATTGTTGTAAAAAAATTGGGTAATTTAAGGATGATATTAGAATTTTTAAAATAAAAAATTGCTATAAAACATTTTTTAAGTTCTTGATCTTACTTCAAAAAAGAGTATTAAAAATCCGGATTAAATCCGTAATCTGGATTAGATCCGATTATAACCCAGATATTTGATGTTAAACAGTCAAAATTGAGAAAATCCAGATATCCAATTACAATCTTGATATTCAGATTTAATCTGGTTATCCGCCTGAATCGAATCCAAATTAATCCAGGCGGATAGTTGCCCCTTTTTGAAATCTAGATTCTAATCCAATTATGGCTTGATATCCAAATCCGGTTTCAGATGCACACCCTAGTATCGGCAAAATAAGGGCTAGGTACTATGGCTACCGAGGGATGTTTATGGGTCACTCGCACAGTGGAGGAAAGAATAGGGCTCACCGTCGACATGTTCTGTGTTGGTCTGCTGGTGTGGTAAGTGATTTCGTCGATGGGTGTTTCTCTATTGCAAAGGTGGTTCTATTAATGACATTTGGACTGCTTTTATAGATGAAGAGGAGGAAGAGAACGAGATAAATATTGAGGTTGATTTTGAAGTTTGAGTCAAGAGACGAGCTTGAAATTTGAGGTTGGATAAAAATTCGAGTATGGGAGAGGGAGGTGACGGTCTCGCCTCCCCCACATATATGATTAATGGCTGCATCATCATGATTATATATGCTTCGGCATGATCCATATATTGCACTTCTTGATGGATGGATTTCTTAATAATAATATTGAATCGATTGACAAGTCCAATCAATGCATCGTGGGCTCATATATATATCATCTGCTAATACACGACCAATTAATATTTAGATAAAAATTCTTTTCGGCATCATCCCATTTCGAGGATTCACCACTCCCCTCCATGCTCCCACGGTCCGCTTACCGAAGAATAGAAAGGGAACACCAAGGGCCAGAGTTATGTCGGGGTATACATTCGTAAGCGCACTTAGGGGTGATAAAGGACGTGCTGGTATGGCTCAAAAAAGTTCAAAATCCTACCTTAGCTTTAAGCCAATAGAAAGTGGCTAATTCTTTGGATAATCAGAAACGAGGAGCCGAGAATCTTTGGATAAGTATGTTAGAATATTCATTATAAGAAAGTTGTTTTTGTTGTAATCAGTTTTTTATTTATTTATAAGAATCATCAATTTTTGTTAAAATATATATATTTTTATTATAAATAATATTTTCACATGGCACGGCAAAAAGTTATTTTTATTGTAATGATTGAGCAGCAGAGTTACTGATATTGTACGAATTACATGTCGTCTTTGTTCAAAACTCTTGCTCATGTGAAGTGATTCGTAGCAGTGCAGTCCAATATATTTACTCAGTGTATGTATCTAGTCATTGAAGTAGATTTTTGAAAGCCCTAGCGGCAGTAGAACTGTAGAAGCAGTACTGCTCCTACACGTACATTGTGAAAGAAAGACCCCCCATGAGTCATGGCTCCGCATGCAACAGATTTTATCTTGCCGAGTCCAAGTAGATCAACTATTTTAGAGGTGGTTATTTTCTAAATTCCATTTTATTATTTATAATTTATTTTAATTAATATCAATTTTACTATTTATAATTCATCTCATCTGATTTTTAAATTCAAATTGACTCTTAAAATACTAAAGGGTAAGTAATTTGTTTTTTAATTTTTGAATTGAGTTGAGTTGAGTTGAAGGTTAAAAGTTGAATAAAATTTTATTAAAATTTTATTTTTAAAATTATTTTTGTTTTAAATTTTGAAAAATTTGAATTGATTATTTTATTTTAGGTGGGAATTTAAAAAAATTATAATGATTAGATGAAATAGATTGAATTAAGATGAGATAAATTAAAAAAACAAATCTAGCTAATAAGTCTATTTTGTGGAGACATTTATCGTTCTTTGTCTTTATTACTTTTTGGAATTATTAATTTCCAATTCTTTCTAATTATATTTTAGATGTGCTCAATGTTTTAGAGGTTATTACTTTTGTAGAATTTTTGTTACTTGAGTAATTTTATATGGAGTCGATTTTAAGAAGTCAATGAAGGAGTTAGCTTTAAAAACAAACCAATGGAACTCATAAGATCCATAAAAATAAAGAAAAAAATTTAAAATTAAAGGTGACTCTCTATCGATTTCTTAAAACCGAATCTATATAAAATTACTCCTTGTTGCTCCCTAGCTTTCGGTTTTTTTAGACATATAATAAGCTGGTAAATAAGTAGTACCGTATCAAAGTCATTGTACCGTAGAATTTTGTTAAATTTCAATTTTATTTCATAGTCTCTAAGATATAAGACATATGAAAACGTGGATATATATAGAAGATCAGACTAGTCGAAGGTTGTTGATCGTGTTGATTCTGACTATTTCAACATTAATTATGGAAAACTCTTTAGAGAGGTTTTTGTATGCTTTTGCATGGGAAAATTATTAACACCTAGCAAGAGGCTTTTCTTTTTCTTTTTCCTAAGAAAATACATGAAGTTTTATTAATCATAGAAAGGAAGTGATCAACTAGATCACTTCTCCAAAGGAATAATAGAATTCAATTACGTACTGATCTGGAAGTACTCCTTTCCATACACACGTTTTCCATTGCCAATCAATTACACACGTTGCTCCAACATTCCTCTTCCTTCTGCATGCATGGCTTGCACCACCATTAATGCGCGCATCTCCTTCAAAGATTACTCGTCTTAGGCTAATATCTGATCTACTGAATGCATACGGGCATGCAGTTGCTTTCGATGGCATGAGTCCTTCCTCTGGGCAGTGCTATTTGATCACTTCGTCTGAGCCTTCATGCTTCCCCTCCTGAACTGATCAGAGTCACCGCCTGATCTTGATACTCTTGAATTAATGCGTCTTACTCCCCTCTTTTCATGAGAAAATCTTTCCATCGATTGATCTAATTTCCTTCCAATAACAGCTCTCCAATGGATGTTTGCAACCTGAGCTACTCGGTGATCCCAACTGACTAAACTTGTAAAGATTCAAAGAGAGAGAGTGGGGCTAGGGAGCCCTGTAAGCAATACTTCGACGTTCTAGTTAAAGAGTGGTCTTCCTCTCACACTCCCACTTCTCATCCCATATAGATGCGTGCATAATAACTAATAAATGCTGAAAAAAATTTCCCTCGAGCCCTCTCTCTAATGTTCACGCCCCCTTCCCCTTCTCCTCCAAGCCCTCTCTCCCTCTCCCTCTCCCTTTAACACTTCCCCTCTCCCAGTGCAAAAATCGTTGACAAACTCCCTCAATGCCAAGTTTTGAACCTACCCCTCTCTAAAATAAATGCACACAACCCAGGAAAACTGAGGAAGTAAGAAGAAAAATGGTAACAATTACCATGCAAGACAATGAAAGCAACAGAGTGTGCAAGCGGGACCAAAATGAGTGTGTAGACGAAGACACGGATGGTTAGCGGTGGTGGAGAAGCCATTGGTGTTAGCAGCATCAAGATCATTCCACGCATATTATACGTGTTCTTTTAGTATTTATAGCATGAAATGTTTTCATAGCATTATCTCTTATTATAAGCAGTCTCGACATAGCCGCCTAATCTAGCTATGGTTTCATTCTCGGGACTATAGATTTGGATGTAGGTACAAAACCTATCGTGACACTTGGAGAAGAAGAGTCACTCTCGTTCAAGTCCTGATTAGGGAGACTAGGACCCATCTTAGTCCTAGTACCCGTTGTAGCTAAATTGTGCCTTTCGTAGCATAAATTAGAGTTCCAAGATATCAAATCTTTTGTAACATCCAGACTTCAAATTGTATAATAGATTAGATAAATATTATTATTACTATTATTATTTTAAAATATGTTTTTAAGATAGGGTTTAGATTTAATTGTTTTTTTTTCCATATCAACTCTTCCAAGTACGTTATTATCTCTTAGAATTTCAATTTGAATAAAGACTCCTATTTGGAATACCAACTCCACAAGCATGCTTTAAATTCAAACTCTTCTCCCACAAAATCATTAACCGAGTCCAACTTCAAATTCGAACCCTTTATCCTCAATGTTTGAATACTCATCGTGATAGTGCCTTCTCTACATTCAATCTCAAACTCTAGCATAGTCTCCTGATCAAATTTCAAAGGCATAAACTCCTATCCCTTCATCTATATATTATATATATCCATATATTCCTCACGTAGGCTCATCTCCCTTCTCAAATATTAGGGCTGCTGCTGCTATATTCTTGATCCACCATGTGCCCACAACAAACGTGGAGCCACCACCCTGTCTTCCTCCCTCAAAGCTCACGGTGTAACACTCCGCTCCAACGCCATACTTCCTTTTAAAATTATTGGTTTTATATGCATCTATAGTCCATTTGAGATTTTCAAATATTTAGATTTTGGGGCTGAGTTTATTTAGTTATTTTCTTCTATATATATATATATTTTTAAAACGGATTCTAGAATTCCTTTTCCTTTAAAATTCTTTAATATATAGTTTGTTTTTGTTTTCTTTTTGTATTTAAAGATATTGATATCATGTGTTTAAAATTCTATTCCGATTCGCATCTCACGTAGGATTTCTCTCGATTTTCTTTCTCAGTATTTTTCACATCCATGACTTGCACGTTCCTATCTTCCGTTCTTCACGGCAATAGTTTTGTGCTTAATAGATATTTATTTACATTTCTTTTAGTTTATTTTTCCTGATTTTTGTTCTGATTTTCTATTAATATATATAACTCCTAAACCCACGCCATACACACCTGCCATCTAGTAACTTCTTCATCTATTTTCGGTGCAGTTAGAAGTTTCCTTTCAAACTGCAATTTCTTTCACCGTCCGTATCCTCCGGCATGCACATTTTCCACTAGGGCTCACCACGACACCTATATAGGTTTACACATTAATTTCGCAGGACACACATTCAGACCTTTGCACGGGTGCTTTGTTCGTCACTTTCGCAGGTTTTAGCACAGCCCTCAAACCCATGCATACGTCTCTCCATCCCTCATCTCTCTATGGTTTCCTTTTGGCCTTTCAATCACTTTTTTTTTTATGCATATGTACACGGTTACATATTCTTCATCAAGAATCCTCAAGCCGCAAACCTCCATTGATGTCGCCCTCCACTGCGCGGCGTTAACTTGCTTTTAAACTAAGACTGCGTTTTAATTTTAGCCACCCCCGTCGTTGCCTCCACCAGTAGGTTGTCCTCATCACCACATAAGGCCAATCCGAGAACCTCAACAGCCACTTTAATACACCATACTCGACCAACAGGCCACCTGCCGCTGCTAGAAATCCCCTGTTTTTGATTCCCGAAACAGAGCATTCATCAATGTGCTGCCCCACTTTACGCCCATATCAACCGAGAGCCATACACCCACCGGAAACCACCCATGGCAACCCAGAAAATGCCGACCGTGCTCCAGGTCCGTCAGTTTCCTCACGGTAAGCCACCTTTCCATTTCTCTTTCCCTCGAATTCTCTCATCACTCTGTCTCTCTCTCTCAGTGTTTTCGTACTGTTGAACGTCTCCGACCACCGCTCGCCTCTCTGCTCTGCACGTTATCTCCTTCTTTCGGTGAGTCTCCATTACTCAGTCTAGTTCTCTCTCGTTGAGTGTAAGCTTTACATCTTTGTTTCGTATTTTACTGACAGTTTCAAAGGTTTGTTTTATAATCTAGCCGTTTTGCCCATGTTTTTAAAATAAGCATGGAGTTTTAAAGTTTTATTTAGCGAGTCTATTTCTTATTGGTGTACTGTTTATTTTTAAATATGTTACGATGAGCTATTTTGAGGTTAAATACTTTGGGTTGGTTTCACGTTTTATTTTATTTTAACTACCAGTGTTAAATTATTTCAAATTGGCCTTTAAACTATTTTCGAATTTGAGTTATAAATTATTTTGAATCGGATACTGGGCGTTACATTATCTTTAGTAGGTTAAATTTTGATTTTTGTTTTAAAAAGAGACTTAGTTTTGAGTTGGAAATTGAGTTAAGTATTTATTAAGTAAAAGTTGAGGTTTTAGAGATTTTTTAATATTTTTAGATTTTGAAAGAATTTACTAGTTTCTAAGCATTTTGGCGAGAGTCGATACTCAAGTTTTGGAAGATTTTTAGATGTTAAGAGAGGTATTAGATTTTATGTCTCAGGTTCTATTTTCGAGATTTGTGATTATTTAGAAATTTATGAGTTACTTGATTATTTTATAGGTGCCGATTATTTTTGTTCAGTGTTATTTGGAGAAATTTTGGAAAAGCTAAGAAGTCCAGGTAAGCAGGGTTCCTATACTTGACTTTACACCAACTCTGAGACCGAGGTTGACTTTCTGAAAATTTTGCATGTTTTTGTTATAAATGAGAACTTGAGAAAAACCAACCTCAGTCATTTATTTGCATTACTCATAAAACTTATATGAAAGAAAGAAAAATATTTCTATCATGCATTGTGTAGACATGAGCTTAGCTTTTGTCATGTGTTTCTGAAAATATGAAAAAGAGCGATATTGATTATCTGAAAAATTGTGCGTTGATTTTATAGAGATACTTTGACTCTGTTTTATTTACATAACAAGGATTCTGAAAATATTCCGGAACTATATGTTATTTTAATGTAACTTTGAAAACCTTTGGCATGGTATACTGGTTTGTATCTGACTCTATTTCTGCTTTGCTCTGCTCTGCTCTGTCTCTGTTCTGTTTGGGTTGGTACCAACTTCTTTGTCTCTGAGTGCACCCATTTTGGAAACAAAGTGGTTTATTGTGGACTTTCCTGTGTGCACACTCGGGGCTCTGAGAATGATTAAGGGAATGTTTCACCTCTGTCTCTGCCTGGTTTGGCCACCGGGATTAGCACAACCCTACCACGGGGGTTAAACATAGTCTCTGCTCTGTAAGATGCTCTGTTTTCATATGATGATGATGCTCAGTTTTGTTATGCCAAAGTACTTTGTATTTTATATGATTTAAAAATTGTCGCTCTGTTACGTTTAGAAAGAAAATGTGTTTTGTTTCTGCATATGAAAAAATTTAAGAATATTTTGCTCTGCAATTTTAGAAAATGCTCATGTTTGCACTCTTGTATATGTCCTCTGCTTACTGAGTTGTGGTTAAACTCACCCCTTATCTCTGAATATTTTTCAGATGAGTTTGGATATTTCAGCCAAGGATTGGATTACGAAGCATTGTGTGAGATGACTCAAGAATGGTTGATTAAGTATAGAGAATTTATATGAACATTGATAAGGTTTAGTAAGAAAATATTATTGTAGTCTGGTGACTTAGCATCTCTGGAATTGGTGATATTGAGGAAAGTGATTTTCAAACCATGTTTTATATGATATTTGGAAATTTGGAGTCTATAATTATAGTGTTGAATGTGAGTATATGTGATAGGTAGTAACTCTCGGACCCCTCCGAGACCGGGGCGTTAAACTATTTTCGAGATGTGTGATTATTTATTGTGATACCCCATATGAGAATGATAAGGTAGGTGGTGTATGGGATCCCACATTGCTTGGGAAGGAGAAGTTCTTGCTCTTTATAAGGTTCCAATGGGGCTCCAATTGTATCATTGACTAGTCCTTTTGGAGTATAGGCCATGTGGTTTGGGCCTTCCATTGGGGCGTTACACACGGGCCCACAGTGATAGTCACCACGAACCACCACATGATTTGCCCCGCATGCACGTATCGATTACCTTGATCTCTAAACGAAAATGCTCGGCCACCACCCAGTCAGGGCACTTCCCTCACAACCCACCACCCACAAAGCGGCCATTGCACCACCACGTCTCCTCCCTCAAAACCACCTTATCGAGAGCCATGCATATCGTTGCCACCAAAAATTTAGAGGAGTAGCCATTTTTTTAGCCACCAAAATAGAGGAGTTTCTCCTCCCAACCGAGAGCCATAAACCAAGAGCCCCACCACGTCAAAACCCCATAGAAACCATCGACCAAAGGCCACCCTTCTTTGCTTCCTTTTTCGGTGAACCAATGGACCTCTCCCTCTCACCTGGTTTTACAATCTTGAGTTCCAACTCTCTCTCTCTCTCAAACTCCCATTCACCTTCCTCGCACCACCACCACTGGAGAAGCCTAGTGATGTCACCAATCACCCCAGCTAGCTCCTGAGCCGCCACCGTTCTTCTTCCTCCCTTAGTGAGAATTGCACGACCCTGTTTTCCCATTCTCAAGCCATGTTCTTCTCAGATTTTGGTCTAGTCGTAGGTAACAATGGCCCTTTTATTTGTTTTATTTCATCCTTTTCAAAAAGCCCTCAAATGATCCTATACTTTCTTAAATATGCCCTCATGACCTTGCTGTGTTAACCAAGCCTTTCTTCCTCTTCAAATTGTTTTGGGCCTTCCTATAGTTTTTTAAAGAGTTTTAAAGAGATTTTTAAAGCATATTTTTAAAGTATGCTTTTAGTCTATTTTAATTATTTTATTTATGATTTTAAACAATTATAATTTTGTCACAACACATTTTTTTTAGAAAGTTAGTGACGATTAGTATCTCGTATAGGTTACGAGCTACGGCGTGAAATCAAGACGCATTACTAAAAGGTAAGTAACATAATCATACCCTTAATGCATGTACGTTAAATGTTATAATAAAAATATTATGTATGTATGACCATCATTTGGAAACCCATTTTTATGTACCAAGTCATGAAAATTTATGAAAAGTCATACATAGTTTATGAAAAGTTTATGCATTAAGATATTTATAAGTTATTTATGAAAATATATGATTTTATGTGAAAGTATGCGTAAAATTATTTATGAAAGATCATAAATTCATGTGAGGTAGCATGCCTTACGACATATTATGAAAGTATGTGATTTCTTTTGAAATCTATAATATAATAAGTATACAAATATGATATAATATATAAGTAGCCTATGTATGATATGAAGTTGGTACCTATGTATGGGCATATTGTATTGTCAGGTCGTACATGCTGGTAGTGCACCCAATATGTCTTCTTTATATATGGATTTTATAACCCATAGTCACGGGCGGAATCAAAATTTTTTTAAAGTTTCAAACCCTAATTCATGGAAGTTAACTGTGGGTAACGATTTATAATATGATAAGTAAGATCAGTTCAAGTTCATGTTTTTATATATGCATTTTTTGAAAAGCTCAAGTTCAGTATTTACAAAAAACTCATGTTTAGTATTTATAAAAAGATCATGTTCATCTTATTATATATGTATATATGAGTATGCATGAAAATCGATTATTATTATTTTTATTATATAATGTGTTGCTTATTGAATAATCGACTCATTTTGTTTTTATTTTTATGTTTCTATATTTCTTTTTAAAAACCATTCTAGATGATGAGGATGCACAAATGACAGAATTTGACTCAAGGAAGCGATACAGAGACTTACATAGTGTATTAGTTGTAATTTTATGATTTTTAGTAAATAAAATATTTTTTGTAAATACGTATGATTTCAATATTTTAAGCAAATAATTCAACTAACTCTCTTTAAATTTTATAAAAATTATTTCATTTATTATAAAACGTTCGAATCTTGTGCGTTTTGTAAAGAACAAATTTGGTAGCGCACTGATAAAATTTTTTTAAAATGCTATATGCGGGAGCAGGGTATTACATCTTTACTTGACCCACACCTTTTACTTAGCACCAAAGTTGAAAGAAACGGTGAAGGGAGTTGGAAGAAGTCAAATACCCTTATTGGCCGATGCACACCTCTATTACAATCTTCTTCTTCTTCTTCTTTTTTCTTTTTTTTTTTTTTTACAAATTTAAGTCAAATGTTCCTCATCTCTGCACTCTACTTGGACCCATAGAGCCAAATTGGTTAGAAACCAAGTGCTATAGTCGATGGTTTTGCTTGAGAGGAAATGGTAAAAGGTGCAACAGGGGAATGCAGGAAATGATGAGTTTGCATGTGAAGGCGAGGGGTCACGCAAGAGAAATTACCATATTTATTCGAGTCTAATTATGAGCTGTAATGCATGAAGAAAGGGTAAGATGAACAATGTATAAGGGAGTGATGAATGCACAAAAATGCACTCTAAATACTCTATTTAAATGCTAAAAAAATAAGAAAATAATGGATATAACTCATGTTATTAAAATTAATGGTCATTTATCTTGAGATAGATATAAGTATGATTTAATATATTGATGAGAATATAAAATGTCATATTTTTCTCTCTTAATGTTTAATATTTTATTCTTATTTGATGCCTAAATATATTCATTATTCTTATACTTTAATTTAAGACACGAATAGAGGCATTATGAACAAATGAAGATAATTGCAGAATTTTAGACAGTTTTGACGTCTTTTCATAATATGGGCATAACTCTCTCATCCAATCTCCGATTAAACTAATTCAAGATGATATAGAATCCCAAGAGAAATATATATAACTTTTATGTTTTATATTTTAAGAAATATCCGCTCAATTTAAGAGAAAATCGACCATCAAGTGAACGCACCTGCACTTGATATTCCTGAATATTCTTCAGCCACTTGCATCAAATTCAAATGTTATCACAATATTTTTCAGCAAGCACTCCTACATCAATTTGGAAATTCAATGATCAACTCACATATAAGATGAAGTGCACTCAAGTTTTTTCGAGACAAATTTTGACCACAAGCTATAAAGTCATACGAGGCAACTAATGGATAAAGAAACAAAATTAAAACACTTAACCTATAAGCAAAATTCAGCTTATGCATAGTGAGAAAACAAATGATCAAAATGACAACTCACAAATCACTTGGATTCAAGAATGATACATGGTAAATCAAGTTGAAATTGTGATGATTTTGTCCTGACAACTTGCATGAAGGATGCATATAAATAGAATGAAGGGGTGTGTGTTCTAAGACTTTAGTGTGAGGGGATGCCTTAAAGGAGCTATTTTTGAGAGTTTGAGAAAAGAAAAGAAAAACCAAAGAAGAGAGAAAACAATGGCCGGTTCTTTCTTATTTTTCCTTAGAAAAACCAAATTTTGGCACTGCAAAATTTGATTACGCCTAAAAAATAACGCGGTCGTTTGTAATATAGTTTTGGAGTATCAATTCCACAAGGAGATGGATTGAGAAATTGAAAAATAGTAATGAAATTAACAAAAAGATTTAGAAGAGTGTGAAAAGTGATTTTTGAAGTGTGATGTAAACTAAAACTAAATGAGTAATTTAAAAAGTATAAAAATGAGACGAAAAGTGAAACATCGAGAATCCTTTATATATAATTGATATTTTAATTATTTTTTATTCATTAATAACTCAATTGAAAATTCTATGTCTAAATTTTCAATCGGAAGATAAAATATTAATAACCAGATTTAAATTATATGTAATCTTTTGAAAAATCATTCGTCGCAATATAAAAACGGAGATTGTTATCGATATTACGAAAATTTAACGTCAACAATATACTCGTAGAGTAATATTACAGGAGAGAATTAAATTAATATAGATAACCAACTGAATCAAACATAATCAAAGGATTATTCCATTCAATAGAAAAAGTATGATTGAATCTATAAATGAAATAAATTCTAAAATTATTTGGTGACGAAAACATTTATAATAAATTTTGAATGATTAAACAAAAGAGTTTAATATTTGAAAAACACGTATATGAATCAGAAACAATTACAAATACCATCATATATACAAATTTATCCCTAACTCTACTAGAAAATTAGTTAAACATATTGAAAATATGCAACAAAAATTCTCTAAGAAAAAATATGGAAGAACCGGCCATTGTTTTCTCTCTTCTTTATTTTTTCCTTTCTTTTCTCAAGCTCTCAAAAATAGC
This sequence comes from Platycarya strobilacea, assembly GCA_036898215.1. Classification (NCBI taxonomy): domain Eukaryota; kingdom Viridiplantae; phylum Streptophyta; class Magnoliopsida; order Fagales; family Juglandaceae; genus Platycarya; species Platycarya strobilacea. Next base: position 12,042,768 of record CM072553.1, read on the forward strand.
TCCTCCAAGGCATCCCCTCACATTAAGTATGGTCTTAGAACACACACCCCTCTCTTCTATTTATAAACATCCTTCATGCAAGTTATCATGACAAAATCATCACAATTTCATCTTCCTTTGCCATGAACCATTCTTGAATCCAAGTGATTTGTGAGTTGTCATTTTGATCATTTGTTTTCCCACTATGCATGAGCTGAATTTTGCTTGTAGGTTGAATGTTTCAATTTTGCTTCTTTATCCATTAGTTGCCTTGTATGATTTTATATCTTGTGGTCAAATAATTTGTCTTGAAGAAACTTAAGTGTACTTCATCTTGCATGTGAGTTAATCATTGAATTTCCAAGTTGGTATAGGAGTGCTTGCTGAAAAATATTGTGATAACATTTGAATTTGATGCAAGTGGCTGAAGAATATTCTGGAACATCAAGTGCAGGTGCGTCCACTTGATGGTCGATGTTGTCTTGGATTGAGCGGATATCTCTTAAAATATAAAACATAAAAGTTATAGATATTTCTCTTGGGGTTCTATATCATCTTGAATCAGCACAATTGGAGATTGGATGAGAGAGTTATGCCCATATTACTAAAAGACGTCAAAACTATCTAAAATTCCACAATTATCTTCATTTACTCCTAATGACTCTATTTGTGTCCTAAATCAAAATATAAAAATAATGAGTATAATTAGGCATCAAATAAGAATAAAATATTAAAAATTAAGAGAGAAAAATATGACATTTTATATTCTTATCAATATATTAAATCATGTTTATATCTATTTCAAGATAAATGACCATTAATTTTAATAACATGAGTTATATCTATTATTTTTTCATTTATTTTAGTATTTAAATAGAATATTTAGAGTACATTTTTGTGTACTCATTAGGGAGAATTTGGCTATAACCAAGTAATCATACACCCTAAATTCTTAACTCAAACTAGAAACCCTGGAAGACGAAATGGTGCACGAGAAAAGAACTATAAGGAAGGCAGCCATGGCTCCCAAAATCATACGGTGATTCATATAAGAACGACATGAGAAAGAAAGGAGAATAGAAGAGGATCGTTGCCAAGAAAAGGAGAGTGCTCAGAGGGTTAGGGATTTAATATTCGAAATGTTGGGTCATGTAGGCATGAGTTTAGTGCGAAGAGAAGGGAAGAGAACGAAGTCGAAACATGACGACTAAGATGAGGCCAAGGTGAGGATTCACCATTGTCTTATGAGATCGAACCTAGCCTAAGTGCTAGGATACAAGATACGATGACTAGTGGACATAGTCGAAGAAGAAGATGGATGAGACATGAGGAGTCATCTCATGTATTTATGCCAAATGAAGAAGTTCAATCAATTGATGTGATTGAAGGAAAGCCCCCAAATGTCAAAGGATACCAAAGGCATCGTTGGGTCCCCCTTTAGAACTCAACTCTCTTTAGAAGACCAGGTAAGGAAGAGCCCTTATTGAATTTCGAAGACAAAATTCTTTATAAGGAGGAGAGGATGTGAAGGCCTACCTAACGCAAAGTGGACAAACCATTCATGTAGGTAAATGAAAGGTATAGAAGAGAAATACTCCAATGGTCTAAGGAATCAATAGCAAGAGATGCAAAGTGCAACTTGTCGAACATATGGGCAAGCAAGCACCTTGTGGCAAGTCGGTTGACATGTACTATAGCAAGGTGTAGTTGATGGTCTCAATCATGGCAAGCGAGCTAAAAAAAGTCACTTATCGTGAGGACGAGAACAAGGAGCTGAATGGAATGGTGATCTTGCGCGAGTTACTATCAACCTACCCAATTAGCGAGATATGGTCACTCACCAAAGAAGTGCAACGGTCAAGGTCTGACACAACTAGGCATGAAAACTTTTTTATATAACACAGAATGGCTTAAAAAAGCATAAGCATTGTACACAAGAGCCACACCTCCATCTAAAAGGTCACTTACATTAGAAAGGACATATGATAATCCCACTCTATTTTGAGGACCTAAATGTGGGGAAAGATCTCACTTTTGAGACTTTGTTCCCTAGGAAGCTCAAGAAGACAAATTTTGTAAAAAGCAAGGAGAAGAAAGGAAACGAGAGAATTCCTAAGATAGGTTATCTTCTAAGATAGGGCTGCATTATTTTTATAACTTCTCCTTCATTCTTCAAGTATAAATAAGCATTTCAAGCACTATTTTATAGCTAAATTTACTCACTGATTTATGATCCTTTTAATTTTTTAATTGTTTTCTAAACATAATAATGAGACCCAGTGTAGGAGCCCTGGATATCGATGTGCATGTCTATATGTGTATGTGTGTGTGTGTGTGTGTATGAGTATTTAGCGTGAGTTTATTCATGGTACGAGACTTAGAACTCCTGGGACCGTTCCTCTAGGCATTACCACATACATCACATAAGAAGGAGAATAAGAAGGAGAATGCCTCATGGTGAATGGGATAAAATGATATCATACTTGACCTCACTTGATAGTCAAGATGTGGGATCCCCTGATGTATCACGAATTGGTATCTTGGAGTTGGTTGTGATCAAGTAAAGCAGCATCCCCAAGGCTACAAGTTTATGGGTATGTGTGCATATGTACATGTTGTAAAAAAATGTTACTTACCTGAAAGGCTAAATACTAGTTTTTATCTATTTTGTATAAAGAGAGGGCAATGTCGTGAGAAGATGATTCCTCATCATGCTTATATATATTTTTTATTTCATGAGATGGTGATTCCTCGCTCGATTTTGAGGATGCAAATAATTGTAGAGTGAGGGTGATTCCTCTCCATGCATATATGTGTTCTTTCAATATTTATATGAAATGCCTCATAGCATTTTCAATAACATTATCTCTCATTAGCTATCTTGTTATAGCCACCTAATCTACCTATGGTTTCGCTCTTGAAACCATAGATTTTGATGCATGTACAAACCCTAGTGTGATGCCTAAGAAAAAATAGTCAATCCTACCTGAGTCCTGATTAAGGAGACTATGACCCATCTTAGTTCCAACACTCAATGTAACTACCTTGTGCTTGCCATATGATGTACAACACTAAGCCTAGTGGAAACATGTAATCAGTTGGCCTCTTATGTACTCTAGATAATTTAATGTTTTGTGGTTGAGCCCTTCTACTCATCATTTCTATGCCACACACCACTTATATTTTTTTTATTCTTACTAAAGTAAAGAAATTCTTTTACTGATAGCTAGTATATCATACAGGAAAAGAAAAAGAATTTTTTTTTATCTATAATGTGTAGTGTAGGGATAATGAGTAAAATTTTGTTAATGCTTAATGAAGGGCGAGAAGCCCATTTTCATGAAGTTTAGTATTATGTACATGTTATCTAACATGTTTTGTTTACATTTCACTACATTATCATAAATCAAATATCTTGCATGTGTACTTCCCTCAAGATAACTACACATCTAAATTCCCTGTGGGGTATCTGATCAACCAACATCCTTCCTACTGCATAACCTCACCTAGTCTTTTATGAGGAATAGGGCATTATAATTTTAAGATTTGCATTGATGTCAAGGTGTTTGACATACTGCATCATAAAAGAAAACAAATCTTTTAAAAAGACTACGGTTAGTCTAAAGAAATTCTATAAAAATAAAACTACAAACTAATATTGTTGTTACTAATTTAAGTGGTGCAATGCATGCTCCTTTACAAAATACCACCATTATTAAATTATAATCTTGTTCAAAAAGTGATACAGTTACATATAGATTCTATCCAAATTAATTTATAAATTGATATGGTTTCATAAATCAAATATCTTGCATGTGTACTTCCCTCAAGATAACTACACATCTAAATTCCCTGTGGGGTATCTGATCAGCCAACATCCTTCCTACTGCATAACCTCACCTAGTCTTTTATGAGGAATAGGGCACTATAATTTTAAGATTTGCATTGATGTCAAGGTGTTTGACATACTGCATCATAAAAGAAAACAAATCTTTTAAAAAGACTACAGTTAGTCTAAAGAAATTCTATAAAAATAAAACTACAAACTAATATTGTTGTTACTAATTTAAGTGGTGCAATGCATGCTCATTTACAAAATACCACCATTATTAAATTATAATCTTGTTCAAAAAGTGATACAGTTACATATAGATTCTATCCAAATTAATTTATAAATTGATATGGTTTCATATAATATGTTAGATTGTATTACATCAAACCACGTTAGATTGTAAATTTATTTTTTATAAAGTCTTCCACGTGCTAAAACATTTATCATCCCATTCTCAAAAGTACAGATTTCGTCCAACAAAACATTATTATAGAATCTATCATGTAATTATAGAAAACCCTCTTTATATTAAGCACATTGCACATTAGTTGAGATGCACTAATTATATTAATAAGAAAGGCCACAACAAGTGTAAGTGTTTTTCATGAGGTTTGATAATAGAAGTGTTATTCCTAGTGCGAAAAAGAAGTGTTTTTCCATATAGCATCACCACAAAACTAGATAATTTTTTCACAAACTAGAAAACTCACCATCAACTACTAACCTTGAAACCCATACATCAAGATGCAAAGCCCCAAATAATGACCAACTCTAAATCAACAGCCCAATTCATAATAATATACCAAATCACAAATGCGAAAGCTATTTGGTCGTATGAATACTGAATATGAGGTTCTATCTATTATCACCACGAAACTCCAGGTGAGTATCCAAAAACTTCTGAGTATCTTTTTTTCAAGCTGGTGGAAAGAGAAAGGATGTGTTTTAGGTAAAATTTACAATTCACATAAATTGATAGTGCAAGATGTGTTAGATTGAAGGTTTGTCAATAGCATTTTTTTTAATGAGAAGATATTTACACAGGTATATCCAATATATTTTAAACAACAGCCTCCAATGATAGCCTGCCATGTAGAGCCCATATCCTCTCAATGGTGCAATGCGTTTCAAGTGAGAAATTAAATTAATTATCGACTTCCGTCCTCCTCTCTCTCTCTCTCTGTCCTTCTACCGAAAACAATATCATTCTCCTTTCTCTATCAAACAAGTACAACTAGTTGTGTAAATGACTTCTGAAACTTCAACAAAATGAATTAGTTTCCATTAGTAGGTGGGGGAGATTGAAGGCCTTACATGGAAGGTTAAGTACCAAGATAGTCAAAACTACAAGGAAGATTGAAATTAAAAACTAGAACAAGATGATCCAAGAAGAATTATTCATTTTCATAAAGTTAGACTAGTTATCACATTGGTCTTGTTGATCTACTACGCTGACTCTCTTTATGAAGGTTTTGGCAGCTCTGCAGTGGGGGCAATTTTGATTGTTATTATCGTCTTGGAATTCTCCGCTGGTTCGTGTTTTTTCCCCTTTTCAACTAACTTATGACTGCCTATCTAAATTGTTGGAAAGATGATGGATATTGACGATGTTTTTTTTTTTAATGTTTCATAATACAGGAACAACACTTGGAAGATATTTAAATAGAGGATTGGCAGTGTAGAGGATAGCAGTGCGGTGGTTTGTACGACTAAGGTGGGTTGTGCCAGTTTGAATGGATTTTTTGGCCAAAATGGGTTCATCTGTCACGAATGGATTCTCTTTTATTTTTCTATCAGTGGGTTCCCAGAAGTTTCATGTCTTGTGATATGGTGTGATGCAGTTCAATATATTTTTATGTGCTTAACTAATGTGTCATCTCCTTATTGACTTTCAATAAACTCATTATATAGGATGTCTTGTTTCAAAAGTGAACTATTTTTGAATTGCATGTTTCTCTCATACTGTTGTAATTTGATTTCAATTATAAAAAATAAAAATAAAAATAAAAATCTATCCTTGTTGAAAATTATTTCTCCATTGTGGTTAGATAAGTCAGATGCAATTCGCTTTCTCTCTGAAGATGGGATCTTTCTCTTCTCTTAATAGTCTTCGCTTTTGTGAACCCCACCTAACCAATCCCTGCCCTTATGAATCCCACCTAACCAATTCAGAATCTTCCTCCTAATCCACTTTTCAGCGCCTTCCACCAACCATTCCTCCGTTTCCTTTCCACCCATTTCTTCCCAGCCATAACAAAAAACAAGTCGAACATAGACTTGCTCATTGAACAAACGAAAGCTTTAAAATAGGATGTCATCATCTTGGTCCCTACATTAGAAACCACTGCAAAGATCTCAAACCACACTCTCATTTGTAAGTGGGTCTCAACCAAAGCTCTTAACAAACATACTTTTCATGCTACTGTACGTGAGATTTGGAGCTTTGTTCCTCGACTCACCATCGAAGACTTGGGGACCAATACTTGATTTTTCACCTTTCCATCCCCTCTAGAAAGAAATAGAGTATTTCACTAAAGACTAAGGAACTTTAAGGGTATCATATGGTTCTCAAATAATAGCCCCTCGGTCTTAGTCTCCTAAAGATAGACCTTTCCTTCTCTGCCTTTTGGATCCATATCTATAGTACGGATTACCCCTCAAATGATGACGAAGGACAGTGCTGAGAAAATGGGCAGAGTTCTAGAGTGTTTGATCAACATTGATCCATCTTATCTCCCCCAACAAATGTGTTAGACAATTTTTAAGAATTAAGGGGAGATAAATATGGACAAACCCCTCTATAAAGGATTCACTTTGCCCAGAACCAATAAAAGTCTTGCTGAACTTGGCTTCAAATACAAGCATTTATCATAATTTTGCTATGGTTACGAAAGATTGGGCCATCTCCAGCATGCATGTTCTATCTACATAAGCTCCATTGAGGAGACTAATTTTGATCATTGGATGAGAGCAGACCTCTAGGAACCCGAATGTGTGAGGAGACCCGAGGAACCTCAGAGAGAACAACCACAGTTTGATCAAATTCAACAAATCCCCCCTTTCTCCCATTGATGAGAATCAAAGAACAAGTATAATCATTCATACAGGCTCATCCAAGAACCAACGAAGCTATGAGGTAAAATATCTAGGTATAACTTCTTGGAAAAGACAAAACAATCATCATCAAAATGGAAGGTGACAACAAGAAAGAATTCTGCATCAAACAACTATTTTCTGAATCAACTAATAGTGGCAAGCCAAACCTACAAGATGATACTATTCATCATGTCGAGAGCCATCCCTCAGATGCAAGAAAAAATGGACCATGCAAGTCCAATTCTCCCCGACTTGACATTGATCCAAGATTCTAGACAAGTCTGGCTATACCATGAATTGAAAGCAGCCAATCGATCGCCATCAACAATTAGGTCTCTTTTATCCTAGCCTTTCTGACGTAAGACATCAGCCCGCCCTCATTCTAAGTCTCCCTTTCGGGAACCAAAGTGCTAGTTCTTCAACTTGGCTTGCCGAAACCCAAGTCCCATCTGGCCCCACTTTTCATTAAAAACCCTTACCCAATTTCGACCCTTACAAATGAACCGAATGAACATCTTTCAAACAACCTTTTAGATGGACCCAAGCCCACCTTATACTTCTTTAAATAAATCATTTCTCAACTCAAGACCAAGAATGGGTCATCCAATTTCACTAAGCCCAATCACAATCTTTCTCTCCTGGTTAGTCCCTTGAGCAAGGCATCTATAGCCTTTAACACATTTTAGGCCATACCCAAACCTTTTCCCAAGCCCACCAAGTTCCTCATCAAGACATCCCCTCCCCGAAAGGATCCTCTCCCAAGATTCAATCCCTTAATAAGAAAAGGATGTCCTCTACACTTACCATCCCATCTCCTTCCATCAACCCATCTTGTGAGACTATGAAGAAGAGAAAGAATTCCTTTGATGAACCTCAAAATGTAGAGGATGGAACTGACGATATTGATATTAGGGCTACAACACAAACATCCTGAGAGCCTACAACAAGAATAAAGGCATCCCAAAAGGCCAAGAAGGAAAAGGTGCAACAGAAAACTTTGAAGAGCAGCACCAATATAGTCCAATATGCACTTTACCAAAACCAAGCATTGAAGGCCTCAGATAACAAAATTCAGACTCAAACTATGAAAGTCTTTCCTATGAATCCAACGACAAGGTGGCAGGGTCCTCAATGCCACCAAAGATTCCATGAGGCTACTAGCATGGAATTGTCGAGGTATTGTCCAACCTCGTGCAATTAGATCTTTTAAGCAAATATCAGGGTCTATAACTCTAAGGCTATTTTTCTTTTAAAACTTTACTATCTATTAATGATATTGTTCGTATGTTCTTATTTTGTGCATGTTGCTCCTTCTGGGAAATTTGGGGGGGGGGGGGTTTGCTACTGTGTCGACCTGGCTTTGATATAGAAGTTATAAATATGTGTTGGTGTATTCGGACCCCTCCTAATGCTGTGGCTTTTAAACCTTTTGTGTTGCCCTTCTCCATACAACAAAAAGCAAAAGAATTGGGACCATCTAAGCAGCATTACAGACTATTTCAATGGTGCTTCTCTAGCTATAAGAGATTTCAATTCATTCATTTCTCAGTCTGACAAATTAGGAGGTAAACCTATTACTCAATCTTCAAATCCAAAAGGTCTCCACTTGTTTAGGGATAGATCCGACTTGGTCGATCGAGGCTCTTTTGGTTCTATTAACTTGGAACAATAATAGGCATGGTCATAAGTTGATTAAAGAAAGACCCAATATGGGTGTTGTCAGTCTTCCTTGGCTTGAACTAGGGGTGTAAATGGTCCGATTTGAGAAAAATGTGGACCGATTCTATTTGGTCCAAAAATTTTCCCACCCTAGACTGGATCGAATAGGATTCGGTCTATACTGATCCGATCCAAGAGAGGTCCGGTCCAGTCTAGGGGTACCCCATATGATTTAATGAGCTAAATTTGATCTAAAATCTTACAATAACTAAATATACGTTTTTGGCCTAAGTTCATAAATTATTAAATATATCTAGTACTACTATCTTAAAAAAATAATCATTTTTACCAATTGTCAATTTCTAATCTCATTTAAATATTAAACAAAATATATAGTTATAACTTATATTCTATAGATTTAATACTTATACTATAAGTTATAACTAATATTTTATATTATATATAGCCCATAAGTTAATTAGTTAATTTAATCCTCATAAATTATATCAATTAATCAATGATATTAACGATCATTAATCATACTTCATATATAGTTAAAAATAATATTAATAATTAATATTTATAATTGCTACATGCAATCATAAGAAGAGTAATTATTAATTAGTTAATAGTGATTTAGTGATACATCATATGTTAGTTAACTATAATTAATAACAGTATTACATAATTTACATTAGTATATTATAAATTTATATGTTAGTGAATAGTGATAAATTAGTAATAATATATTAAATAATAATAATACACTTATTACTTATAAGTTATTACTAATACTTTATATAAATATACTATAATTTATACTTTTATAATACAACTATTATAAATTATAATATGTTAATATTATAAGAATATATATTATATATTAATATGTTATACTACCATTCTTAATCTATATTAATATTAATATTAAAATTAAAATTTATATACTATTACTTATATATACATATATGAAAAAAAAATGTGTGCATTCAGTTCGGTCCAGGAGGAGAAATGTTCTCCCCTTGGACCGAACCGAAAATTTTCAGTCCATAAAAAAATTAGATCGGACTAGACCGAATTCCATCCGGTCTAGTCCGGTCTCAGTTTGGTCTTGTTCGGTCCATCGGTCCAATTCGGTCTTTTTACAGCCCAAACTTGAACTATTTCATCAAGCCTCTCTAACTACCTTCACTCGAGTCTTCTCTGACCATGCCCCAATCCTTTTCAACATCTCAAATAGGAAAAATATTTTCCAAATATTTCAAATTCGAAGAATTCTGAATTAAATACTCTTTCATCTTCAAAACCATAAAAGGATGCCTGGAACATTCATTTCACTAGTACTCCATCATTCATTCTCTTAAAAAAGCTCCAAGCTACTAAAAAATCTCTCATGGCTTCTTTCAACTTTTAAGAGGTGTCAGGCAAGGAAACCCCTTATCTTCTTTCCTATTCATCCTTGGTACTGAAGTCATGTCTACACTCATCACTTAAAAGGAAAATCTTAATTGCATTAAGGCATAAATGTGACATCCCGAACTTTCGTGAGAAAATCAAGTATCCATGATAGGATTGGATGTGTAATTCTTTTGCTTATTTTGAAGTATTTAGAGCTTTAGAAAAAAAAAATGGGAGAAGAGAGAACGCATTTTTGAAAAAAACTAAGTTTAGTGGATTTGAATCCTTTTATATTGTTTCAAGTGTAGTGGAGATTGGTCCAAAAGTTGGAACAAGGCCCAAGAAGAGTCAAGATGTTGATCATGCTATGGTGTAAGCACCTAGAGACTTTTGAAATTCTCTTGGACAAGTGGCAAGGTAAGACACAATGTATTTTGCCCTTTCAAGAAAGCTTCTAACAAAGGGAAGACCAAAAGTTAGATTTTGTGAGAATTGAGGCCATGCTAAGCATGCAAGAGAAAGGTAGAGTGGGAAATTGGAAAGGTCATCTTAAAAATGACAAACCACCTACACCCATCTCATGCCAAGTGGCAAACTTAAAGGTTAGGCTTTTGTGAGATACCCAAAGAATTTTTCTTAGATTTTTGTTCTAGGTTTGAGTTGAAGGCTGAAATGAGAAATTTGGGGAGATTGAGTTTCGGATATGGAGAGAGAGAGGGGAGCCAAAATTGTTTTTTAGAATTTCCATGCAAATCTCCTCATTTTGGAAAGAATGGAAAATTTCCGCCATATGTCATGCTTGCATTGGAGCAAGCTTGAAAATGAAGGTTTTATATCAAGGGCTTACTAAGATTTCTAGGGCTTTTTCCTTACCCTTTTGTTTTCTTATTTTCCTAGAGAATTTCGGCTATAGCATTCCCCTTTGTGCTCTCGTTTTTTTTTTTTCTCATTTTCTCACTTGCCAAACACTCTCATTCATGATCATTTTGATTGTTTTTCGATGCAAATCTTTTAGAAATATCTTCTACAAGAGGTAAGCATCATATGATCATGTTTTTAAAACACCATGCACACTTTTGAGAGGGTTTCATCCCTCTAAGGTTTCGATCCTAATGGTTTTCACACATATACACACATTTTCACGTAAAAATTAGAATTCTAGTTATCTCTACAATGGAACCCTCTATTTTCTTCATTTTTTAAAACAAGGAAAAATCAATTTTTTATAGATTAAACTATGTTTTTAAAAAGGGAACAAAAACTAGGATTTATCTCTTGGAAGAGATTCAACCCTAGGATCTTTTTGAAAGAAAATGGTAATTTTCTTGGAAACCAAACAGTCTTTCTTTTCTAAGTTTCGAATTTAGATTTCTTGAGTTTAATTTTGATTTTCTCCTTGATTTATTTTCAGATTCTTTGCTTATATTTTTGGATACTTTTATAAGTATGCTCTTAACCTAACTTTGATATTATTTATATATAATGTGTGAACTTGTTGGCTATTTCGTTTATCTATTTGTTTGCATGATTATTTGTTATATTTTCTCAAAGATATGCTAAAGTCTAATCTAAGGATACCTTGATTAATTAATGTTGGTTATTTGAAAAATTATTGGACAAGGTATGATTTGTAGAAATTCGGCCTAAGTGATTGAGTGGAAAAAGGAATGCGTTTTGGATACAAAAATGAGAATCTTTGAGACTTATAGGTTTAGCCATGACTAGGTTTTGAGGTAAAAGTTATACTTTTGATTCATGAATGGAAGTATAATCATCTTACTAAATTGTTTGGGTGATTCATGAATTTAATTCGCTGTTAACCCTAGTGCATGTTTCGGGTTTATGCATGTTTGAATGGTTTGAGAATTAATCAAGATGATTGATGAAGGAAACAATGTTATGGGTCACATTAGGGTTTTGGCTTAGGCTTTTAATGTAGCCTAGGGATGTGTTTTGATGAATGCTAAATGGATGCATGAGTTGGTATGAAGAAATGCTAGGAAATGTGATATGGTAAAGCATGAGAGGTTCGACCTTAGCTCTCTTGAGGGTTTGGCCGAGCTACTTGATATTTTCTTAAGGTTGATTGACTATATTTCCATGAATTGAAATTATGTATGCTGTTCTAATATTTTCAAGTTATGATTGGAAGATGTATGATTCACATGTTCATGATTACATGCTTGCATAAGTAAGTCAAATGTTGCATATAATTTCATGTCACATGTTTTCATATCTTCGGGTCAAAGATTTCAAAAGAAAAGAGTCAAGTGTTTTATAAGAATCCCAAAAGCTAGGATGGGGAAATACCTCAATAGAACTCCATGTTCACTCATGAGTGTTTAAAGTCGAGTGAAACTCCTGAGTCGACGAAGTTTAGTTAACGAGCCTCAAATGGTTCCTATGAAAGGATTCTTGAGCGAGGTTGCACCTAAATCTAATTGATGTTAAGGACGATGAAAGCAAAATAAGCGAACTGTCATATAAGAATATGAACATGACGTAGTCACATCGAGTGAGAGAGTCGTAGAGTGATGCGGTAACTAGCGAGGAATGCACGATACATAGAGAAGCTGTGAGGTATCCATACAAGTATATGAAAGCCATGATAAGAATAAGACTATGAGCTTATGAATCATATAAATGATACAAATGATATGTTGTTATAAAAAAACAAGAATGACATGAATGTCATGAAAAATACAAAATGTTATGAACACGTGTTCAAGAAAAGTCAAAGAATGATGAAGATCTTTTACATGAAAGTGCATGATGCATAAGTCAAGTCATAAGTCTCATTGTCCATGATTCATGCATTTGTTTGTATTTGCCTTTATATGCCTATGATACCTGTGCTATATTATTTATGTAATTATTGAGATTTTTTGAAATCTCATTATGGTAGTTTCAACTACCATTCTTTTTTCCGGATGGTAGAAGTGATTGTAGAACTAGATGAGATGTGCAAGAGGCTGCCTCATAAGAAAACTCAAGAGACCCCGAAGAGTCCTAAGGGCCTTTTAGAGTGCTCTACTTATGCTAGGTTGGAGAAGGTGGATGAATTTTTTTTATTGATGAGCTTAGGAGATCCTACATGAAGGACAGGCTAAGCAGGACCAGCCCAGCATAACTCATAGTTCAGAGTGATAGCCTGTTTTGGATTTAAGTTTCTTCTTATATAAGACAATATCATTTTATGTTTAAGTTGTAAATGTAATTTTAGTTTGGCTACAATTTGATGAATTTGTATTTAAATTCAAATTATGGATGAATACAATTTTAAATAGGACTCTAGGATTGCACTCGATAAGAATGAGTGTTTTAAATAGAAGTTATCCGGTAAGGATGGATGTTTGAATTGTAACTCTTAACAAATCTTGTTTACATTATAAGATAAGAGTCTATAAGAGTCCTATATAAGTTTCGATCTTCAGAGTCTGTTGAACTGATAAAGATCCAATATTTAAATGAAGAAACTAAAGCTGATTTAAACTCGAAAATATCCAATTGAATTGATCCAGTCCAAGTTATTTGCAAACTGTCAGCAACGCAACATACTAGAATTCTGGATAAGCTTATCAGTAGAGTTCTACTCCAACACAAGTACTGCACTATTGTATTGCCTATTTATAGAGGAATATGTTGAGGGTTTCAACAACACTACTAGAGCACATTCATAAGAGTTGAATGCTTGAGTGAATGATTTTTCAAAAGGCTCAATATGTGGGATTGAGTAAGAGCACACTCCAATGGAGAGTTGCCGTATTCATGATCAACCATTGGAGATTCTAATGGGAAAGGCAAAGATTGGAGAGCGTCAGAGCATGGTTCACTCAACCTGAGTGTGATCCATTCCCCTGGTAGATTATGGCAACTTTATCATCATCACCACAATTCAATGGTGATAACTATGCCTACTGGAAGGTAAGAATGAGAGTATTTCTAAAGTTGCTTAATGAAAGAGTCTAGCTAACTGTGGAGTTAAGATGGACAAAGCCTACAACACCGATAGAAGATTGGACCAAAGAACAGTCAAGCATTTGTTATTGGAACAACAAAGATCTTAATGCTATTTTCATGGCAGTTTCTCCTGATGAGTTCAAGAGAATCTCCATATGTGATAATTCCAAGAATGCTTGGGATATTTTGAAAACTACACATGAAGGGACCAAAACTGTAAAAAATTTCAAATTACAATTATTGACCTCAAAGTTTGAGAAAATAAAGATGCTGGATGACAAGACTTTTAATGAGTTTTAGGCTAAACTAAATGACATTATTAATTCCAAATACAATCTCAATGAGAAGGTGGAGGAGGCACGAGTTGTGAGAAAAATCCTGAGATCCCTACCAGAGAGGTTTCAATCAAAAGTGACAGCCATAGAAGAAAGTCAGGATTTAGATAAAATTCGGGTAGAAGAACTGGTAGGCTTTTTGCAAACTTATAAATCTACTCTTCCACAACAAAAGAAAGTAAGTACATCGCACTTAAATCTACTAAGGAAGAAAATAAATCTGATGATGAAGATCTGTGCAATGATGACTTAGCTCTAGTAGCCAGAAAGTTTAAAAAAATCATGTTTAATAAAAAGAATTTTGGCAAGATAGAAAAAGACAAAAATTTCACTAAAAAGAATGAATTTGAAAAGTGAAATAAAGACAAAACTGAGCCTACAAAAAAAGCACAATGTCATAAGTACTCTGGTTTTGGTCATATAAGAATGAAATGTCCAAATTATAAAAGAAATGCAAAGGCATTGAATACTACTCTAAGTAATGATTCTGACTCTGATAGTTGAGATACATCCTTTGATAATGAAATTGTTTTCATTGCCTTTCTGCATCTGCTACTGGTGATGCTGATATAAGCAAACAATGTGCTGATGACAAAGTGTCTGTATGCGATACTGATTATGACCTTGTTAAAGAAATTGCTAATCATGAATTAAGTGTGCAAGAAGCATATGAGGATTTATGTGAAAAAATTTTGAAGATTCAAAAGGTAAACAAAAAATTGTATAAAAATTTGACCACCATGGAGAATGAAAAGAACAACTTGGTGGAGGCATTGAAGTTGATGGAACTGGAGGTGATAAGATTGCACACAGAGAAAGAAGAACTAGAAAAGAAGTTAGCAACTTGTCAGGAAAAGACTTCCACTCAAAAACTCAATGAACTGCTGAAAGTTCAAAAAGATAGTTCTAATCGCACAGACTTAGGATATAATGCTTCCAAAGATTCATATCTTAAAGCATCCACTGCCTCTACATCCAAAGGTATCATCTTTGTAAAAGGAAGTAATGTAGAAAAAGTCCCTAAGAAACCTGTGAACAAAGGAAAATCAACAATGACCCCTCAAGGTAAGTCCCAAGCTATGTTTGTCCCAACCTGTCATTTTTATGGAGTAATTGGACACACTAGAACAAATTGCTTTAGGCTTAGAAAGAAAAAGGAAAAGGAAACATGAATAAATTTTCAAGTAATGGGATGAATTTAGAAATCAAAGTGGACAATTTAATCAATCAAATAAACTCCCTAGGTAAGAAACTTGGTGAATTATCCATACTTTTTTTCCAAAAACATGAATAATTCAAATAGTAAAACCAAGTGAGTTGTGAAAGAAAATGCCATATGTCTAGTTGCACACAAAGCACTCAAAGTAATGGACACTAGCATGTGGTACCTAGATAGTGCGTGTTCTAAACATATGTCAGGAGACAAATGACTGTTTTAAGAAGATTGAGTCCACAAGTGGTGGATCCATAACCTTTGGTGATGGAAGTACAGCAATAGTGGAAGGAAATGAAAGTGTAGATGTTTCTGGTTTACCTATTTTTCATAACGTTTTATTTGTTAATGACTTGAAGGCCAATTTATTAAATATTAGTCAATTTTGTGACGATCATCTTTCTGTGCAGTTCTCCAAAGATGAATGCAAAATCTAGAACAGTACCGGTAAATGGATCTTGGAGGGCACCAGAATTGCTGACAACTCCTATGGAGTTACTCATATGAACACAATGCATTGTCACAATATAGAGCTGGATGAAACTGAGTTGTGGCACCACAGTCTAGGCCATATCAATTATAGGGATATGCAAAAAATCTCCAAGAAGGAAGCTATATGTAGATTGCCTAAAATGCTGAAAAATAAAAAGATGGTGTGTAGAGTATGTCAGGAAGGAAAGTAGACCAAGGTACAACATAAGAAGATAGTTGATATTCTGACAAAAGATCACTTGAATTTTTATACATGGATTTGATGGGTCCCACTCAAAATGAGAGTCTCAGAGAAAAGAAATATATAATGGTCACTGTAGATGATTACTCAAGATATACATGGATTATTCTGTTGAGAGATAAATCAGAAACCTTTGATCTTGCAAAGAAATTGTTTAGACGACTACAAACAGAGAAGAATTCTTCTATCTCTCGTATTCCTAGTGATCATGGTAGAGAAAATACTAATTTTTCTTCTTTTTGTAATGAATAGGGGATATACTAAGAGTTTTCAGCCCCAATCAAACCACAACAAAATCGGATTGTGCAGAAGAAAAATAGGGCAATTCAAGAGATGGCTCGTACCATGCTAAGTAGCAACAAGTTGGCTCTACACTTCTGGAGAGAAGCAGTCAACACTGCTAGACACATTCTGAACCGTGTAGTTTTTCATTCAGGCATCAAACTCACACCCTATGAGTTATGAAATAGGAAGAAACCCATGGTAAAATACTTTGAGAGACAGAGAATAATCACAAATTTGACAGCAAGAGTAAGAAGGAATATTTCTTGGATAAGGAATATTTCTTGGATACTTATCGAATAGCAAAGACCAAAGTTGTGATGGAGTTAGTCAACGAAATTGTGGATGACAACTCTAAGGAGATGACTAAGAAGAAAATAAGCAAATTTATCGAGGAGTTTGAAGAAAACTCAACTAATCAAGAAAATACAAGATTAGTGGAACCTACTACACCAAGCTCGATTTCACATCATGAAGAAGAGCCCTCTACAAGGATCATTCACAATCATCCAAAAGAGAACATCCTTGGAATTTGGATGAAGGTATGAGATTGGGAAAACATGTTTTAAATCAAATCTCTTATGTTTGCTATTTGTCCCAGATTGAACCTAAAAAGGTGGAAGAAGCCTTATAAGATGAAAGTTGGGTCAACGTCATGCACAAGAAATTGCACCAATTCACTGAAATTAAGTATGGGAGCTAGTTCCAAGACTTGAAGATCACAACATCATTGATACAAAGTGGATCTTCAAAAACAAGTATGATGAGTATGGAACTATTATTCGAAACAAAGTCAGGCTGGTAGCACAAGGATACATCCAAATTGAAAGAATTGACTTTGACGAGACATTTGCACCATTATCTGTTTGCATTTTGTTAGCAAATGCAAGCCATTTAAATTTTAAAACTTATCAAATGGATGTTAAAAGTGTTTTTTAAATGGCATACTAAATGAATATATATATATATGTTGAACAATCAAAGGGATTTACTAATCACTTGTTTCCTGACCATGTTTTTAGGTTAAAGGGAAGCTCTTTATGGACTAAAGCAAGCACCTCGGACATGGTATGAGAGACTACTTAATTAAAAATGAATTCATAAGAGGTCAAGCTGACCGAACACTCTTCTTAAGAAAATCTAGTAAGCATATACTTATTGCTCAAATTTATGTAGACGACATTGTGTTTGGTTCTACTCTTGACAAACTCTCATATGACTTTTCCAAAGAAATGAAAAAAGAGTTTGAAATGAGTATGATTGGAGAATTAAATTTCTTCCTTGGAATCCAAATTAAACAAACTGAAGGAGAGATATTTATTTCTCAATGTAAGTATGCCAAAGACTTTGTTAAGAGGTTTGGCATGGAAGAGAAGACACATGCTCACACTTTGATGAATACTTCTGTTAAAATTTGCTCAGATGCTTCAGGTAAGAGTATTGATCACACACTATATAGAAGCATGATAAGTAGTCTTCTCTATATTAGTGCTAGTAGACTTGACATTGCATTTTGTGTAGGTGTTTGTGCACTGTTTTAGGCTAATCCCAAAGAATCACACATCATAACTATAAAAAGAATCTTGAAATACCTAAGTGCTACGGTCAACTATGGCATATGATATTCAAAAGATTCAAATCTGAGTCTAGTTGGCTATTTTAATGCTGATTGGGCTGGTAATGCTAATGACAGAAAAAGCACCACTGGTAGTTGGTTTTATGTTGGTAGCAATTTGGTAGCATGGATGAGCAAGAAGAAAAATTCCATCTTCCTATCTAATGCTGAAGTTGAATACATTGCTGCTGGTAGTTGTTGAAATCATCTTCTTTGGATGAAAAATATGCTTGAGGATTATGGATTTTCTCAAGATATTATGACGATCTATTGTAATAATTCTAGTACCATTAGTATCTCGAAAAATCCTCTGCAACATTCATGAACCAATTATCTAGACATAAGACATCACTTTATAAGAGATTTGGTTGAAACTAAGGTAGTGTCACTGGAACATGTTGATATCGAACACCAATTAGCATTTTTGTTCACTAAACCTTTAGATGGTCTAGGGTTTGAGTTTCTTAAGAAGGTCATTGGTGTGTGTGATATGCCTTGATTTCTTCATTTGTTTTTTCAAAAAAAAGGGGTGTGCCTATTTTGTTTGTTTCTTGAAAACCTTCATGTTGCTAACATCTTGCAAGCTACAAGCCATATGAGTACATCAGGTTTTTGAGCGGTGTGGTTCCACAAGTTCAACTTGTTGGGATCGATGTAGATCTTATCTAGTATATATTTTTTGTAAAAATCCTAAAGAAGACCACACAAGGGTTCAATTTTCTGCACTGTGAGGATTTCATATTTGACTTCTTAACAATCTGTTAATATAGTGTGAACAAAGAAAATGCTCAAAAGTAAAAGGGAGTCTATGCCTTGAATTGACTAAAACTAGTTAAATCTAGTACCAAATCGAAAAAGTTTCCTCTTTCCATGCATTAAGGTCTATCCTTATAGAAAAAGTCGGGTGTTCAAAAATTCTTGCAGAAAAAGGCGAATACTCATGCATGGATCTAAGCTCTAAAAAATCATTGTGGAAAAAATCGTTACCCTAATCACTATGGGAAAAGATGGGCAATACAAAATGGACAAATAGAGTGAATATGGTCTTATGCTTGAAAAGAGTTGATTTTTCTGGTGTCTAGGCCCTAGCATAAAATTTGACTTTCAAGGAAAGTTCACCCTTCTTAAAACAGAATTAAAAAAATTATGAATGATGTAAGGAGTACGAAAAGACAAAAAAAAGAATAAAAGAATAAAAAGATTTTAGAAAGACTTTTTTCTCACTCTCACACACGAATTCTTGGCAAGTCATCGATTAAGGTAATTGCTCAATCGTGAAGACTGATCAATAAAGAATGCATCCCCTATATAAGTGAAAAAGAGTTAATTGTAACAAAACTTGGATGTGAAAATTACTTAAAAGAAAGGCCCAAGCTTTGTGGATGAAAAATACATGAAGTTCTCTTTTTTTCTTTTCTGGTTCTTCAAAAATTTTCCTTTAAATTGTTCTCTTTTTCAAAAAAAAAATTAAAAACAAAGAAAATTTCAATTTCATAAATGGAATGAGTATTGTTAGGGACCTATGTCTACTCTCTAAACAAAATGGTCCTCTCTACGTACGTCTCCTTGTGATGATCGAAGGTTGCTTGCAAAGGTCTTGGATATGACTTGTTTTTAGCTTTCATGAGTTCCTATGGTAATGAGATTTGGTATGGATAGAAGATATGGTGGTCTAAGTGGTAGTTATGGTGGAAAATGGTTAAAGGATTGTCCTTTGGGTAGGTTTATAGGTTAGAGTCTTTTTGATAAGGTGTATGGCTTATAAAGTATAAGGAAGCTAGAGTTTTAGTGGAAGGTCAAAGGGATTTCGAGATTTGTAAGATAGGTTTAGAGTTTTGTATTTTGGATGGGAATAGGATATATGGAGGTTATCGTAGGATAGGTTTTGATTAAGGGTTGGATTGATATTAGGATTCCTAGATCATAGGAGTCCTATTGGAAATGGGTTTTGGTTGTGGGAAGGTCTCTTGTATTTGCATGTAAAATGGTTTGGTCTTGTATGAGTTTGGGTAGGATTAGGAGTTTGTATTGGAATAGGAGTGAGGGATAAGGTAGTTGGATTGTGTAAGGATTTAAATTTAAATTTTGGATTTGAATTTTGAATTTGAATAAGATAAAAGGATAAGGAGATGGAGATAGAGTTAAAAATGGTTTAGAAGTTGTAGTTGGATTAGGATATGATTTAGGGTTTCCAAAGTGTAGGAAACCCTACGGTTATGCTATAGGTTTCGGCTAAAGGGTGTTTAGAGGGATGAAAAGTGTTTTCTAAGGTAGTCTATGGGTGATTTTGAATATAGGGGATTCACGAATTGCACCTATTCACGAATTGCAAGGTATAATCCTCTCTAAAAGATTCATGAATTGCATCCCTAAAACCTTAGTGCAAAAGCACCAATAAAAAAAGTCCATTAACACACTAAACCCACTTCTAAGGAAAATATGCCAAAATGTATCTAGACTCAATTCCTAATGACCTATTTATAGAAAAACAAATAACAAGTTGGAGACTCCTAATAAGACCCATGAAAGAATAAATAAACTTAATCAAATATAACAACTTGGAAACTCCTAATGAGACTCATAAAAGGATAAATAAAATCTAATTACTATAACTCAACTAGACTTGGTTCTTAGTGGGCTGCTGGACTGCCGCGCACTGGCTTGTTGCTGGTGGGCCTAGAGGCCTGCCACTAATCTCCCTGGGCTACGGGGCATGTCGCTAACCTCATTGACTATCAAGACAAAGACCATGGGGCTATCAAGGGTTGTCCCTGACAGTGTCACATCATGGCCCGTGGGGGCTCTCTGAGCATGTCAAGGCATGGTCCTTGAGCTCGTTTGGGCTTGTCAAGCCATGTTGCGTAGCTTGTTTTTTGGTGGCCACTAAGCCATGTGAAGTGGTGGTCCCTAGTAGTCATACTAAGCTTGACCTCTTGGACATTCAATAAGGCGGTCCAAATTCTCTTCTTGCCCCCCGAGTTTGAATTCCATAGTCATATTATTGTAGTCTAGCACCACACTTCCTACATCTTTGAGCCATGGATTATCCAAAACTATCTTCAGTCCTACTAGTGAAAGGACATATAAGTCGACTTCGATTCTCATCTCATGGATATTCATCTTCACTCATTTCACTAGCTTTTCACATGTCATCATATTCCCACTAGGGACCACCACTTTACATGGCTTAATGGCATATGGTTTCAACCTAACCTTGGTGACTATGTTGGAGTTGATGAAGTTGTGTGTAGTGCCGTTATCTACCAAAAGAGTAACATCCATTGTTCCAATTCGTGCTATCACTCCCATGGAAGTAGGCTTTCGTACCCCTGATAAGGCATTAAAAGACAACTCGGTCTCCACTTATTTCTCCATAGGTTCATGCTCTTCTTGACAGGGCCCTTGGCTTAATGAATTATCATGGTCCCCCTCATCAAGCATCGCATAAGCATGACCAGATTTGCACTTATGCTCCGAACTCTATTTATGATCACATTTGAAGCAAATGCCCCTTTTGATTTTTTTCTGGACCTCATCTCTTGAGATTTTCTTCACTCCCGACTTGGGTTTAGAAGTACTCCTCATGTCTTCCTTGCCTTTCAAAGAATCGTTGGTTTGCAAAGGTTGAGTAATATTGCTCTCAATGTCCTTAAATTGGCACCTCTTCATAGTGGTACATTCTTCAAAGATCTCGGCCATCCTTATCACCTCTTGGAGTCTTCTCAATTACTTCAACTTGATCTCCTTGGCTAACCAAGGCTTCAAGCTATCAATGAACATGCCCACGAAGGCTTCTTTAGACCAACTTCTCACTATGGTTTGAAGTTGTCGAAAGTCCTCAATGTAAGTGTGCACCTTGCTTTCTTGCTTCAACTTGGCAAGTTGGCTATGATAGTTAACTATTGGTGATAGGTCAAATTGTATGAGAAATTCCTTCTCAAATGCAGTCCATCCCAATCATCTCTGCTCTTTCTCGTATTGATCACGAAGCCATCGCCACCATTTGCTCGCTTTTTCTTCCAAGTAAAAGCAGGTCGTTAACACTCTTTCTTATTTAGGGATCTCGTAGGAACGAAAGTAATGGTCGGCTTTGTCCAACCACTCGTATGGATCTCCCTTGTTGTACTTGGGGGATTCCACCTTAGGCTACGAAGTTTCCCGGTCATAGGTCTAGTTTCCTCTTCTTTTCTCACGGTACCCATCGTCGTACCATCACTCATGATGGGCTCGATCTCGTAGAGGATGCCGTCTCCTATCGAAGTAGTCACCTCGATCATAGGGCCACTTATCCTCATAGTCATCATCATACTCGGCCTCATCAGGTTTTTCAATGTGTGGTTGCTCTTCCCTTATGTCTTGAGGTATTCTGCTCACGCTTTTACTAAGCGTGCGTTAATCATTGTTCCAGATCTATCGTTCAACGACCTCACGATCATTCTTAACTCGTCCTCCTAATTGGAACTCAAGTTAGGGTGGCTTATGCATGGATTCCGTTACACTCATCTCAGCACCGTCGACATATGCTTCTTGTCTTGGTGGATTCAGATTAAGAGGGGGCTCAGGGTGAGGCCCTTCTCCAATCCTTTTCTCAAGCCTCTCTAAGCTTGCATTGGTCTCCTGTTGCATGGCTTCGATGGCTCTTCGATTCTCTTTAGTAGCTCGCCCTGAGGCATTCAAAGTCATCCTTAATTTGGCCATAGTGATAATGGCCTCATAAAGAATGTTAGCTAGCTTGTTGGTATGCCCCTCGAGTGCATCTATACATTCCTGGTTTGAACGTTGTTGCTCCTCTGTTTTGTGAGGATCATGTTGCATGGTGACTCCACGAATGTCAAGTCCTCGATCAAAAAGCTCTCAATGGAATTAAGGGTGCTTCTTGACAAGACTTTCTCAATGAAATTTGGAATATCCCTTTGACAAGGCACTACTAATGAAATTAGGAGTATCTCTTTAACAAGACACTATCAATGAAAGCATCAATTTGTAAGGGACCTTGGTCTATTTCCTAAACAAAGCAGTTCTCCTCACACACGTTTCATTGTGATGACCGAAGGTTGCTTGTCAAAGGTCTTAGATATGGCTTGTTTCTAGCTTTTGTAAGTTTCTATGGTAATGGAATTTGGTAGGACATATGGTGGTCTAAATGGTAGGTTGTAGTGGAAAATGGTTAAAGGATTGTCCTTTGGGTAGGCTTATAGGTTAGGGTCTTTTTGGTAAGGTGTATGGTTTATAAGGTGTAAGGAGGCTAGGTTTTTAGTGGAGGGTCAGATGGCTTTCAAGATTTGTAAGATAGGTATAGATTTTTTTTATTTTGGATGAGATTAGGATGTAAAGAGGTTTTCTTAGGATAAGTTTTGATCAAGGGTTGAATTGGGATTAGGATTCCTAGATTATAGGAGTCCTATTGGGAATGAGTTTTGGTTGTGTGAGGCTCTCTTGTATTTGGGTGTAAGATGGCTTGGTTTTGTATGAGTTTGGGTAGGATTAGAATTTTGTGTTTGAATAGAAGTAAGGGATAAAGTGTTTGGATTGGGTAAGGATTTAAATTTGAATTTTAGATTTGAGTTTTGAATTTGAATAAGTTGAAAGGATAAAGAGATGAAGATGGAGTTGGAAATGGTTTAGGATATGATTTAAGGTTTCCAAAGTGTATGAAACCCTAAGGTTATGCTATATGTTTCAGTCAAAGGGTGTTTAGAATGATGGAAAGTGTTTTCTAGGGTAGTCTATAGATGATTTCGAAAATATAATGGATGGAAATATTGGAAGTGTTTGATGGAAGAGAAAATGAAGGAAAATATGAAGAATACGAAAATAAGTAAAAGTAATTGACACAAAGAAGTGAGAAAAACCTCTACTCATAAGATTGAAAAACAAAATAGAAAGATAAATTGAATTACACATATTCACGAATTGCAAGGTGTAATCATTTCTAGGGAATTCACGAATTGCACCCCTAAAGTCTAAGTGCAAAAGCACCAACAAAAAATGTCCCTTGACACACTAAACTCGCCTCTAGGAAAAATATGCCAAAAGATATCTAGACTTAATTCTTAAGGACCTATTTATAGAAAAAAAAACAACAAATTGGAGACTCAAAATGAGCCCCATAAAAGGATAAGTAAACCTAATCAAACATAACAACTTGAAAACTCCTAATGGGACTCATAAAAGGATAAGTAAACTTAATTAAACATAACAACTTGGACTCCTAATGAGACCCATAAAAGGATAAACAAAACCTAATTAAACTATGACTCAACTAGACTTGAACCTCAGTGGGCTGCTGGCCTACTGTACGCACTGGTTTGCTGCTGATAGGCCTAGAGGGCTGCCACTAGCCTCGCTGGGTTGCGGCGCATATTGCTAACCTCACTGGCTATCAAGACAAAGACCATGGAGATATCAAGGGTTGTCATCGACAGTGTCACCACCTGACCCGTGAGGGCTTTTTAGGCATGTCAAGGCATGGTCCTTGGATTCGTCTAGGCTTATCAAGCCATGTTGTGTGGCTTGTTTTTTGGTAGATTTTGGAGGGGTTCTGACAAGTACCTCCTACACACATTATACATGTCAGAAAGGAGAGGCCTGCGTGCGTGGCACGTCCCAGACGTGGGTGGGAAAACAAAAAGGCTGCAGTATTAACTCTGCACGTCCATCAGCCATAATCACCACTTTCGATTCTCTCTCTCTCATTCTCTCTAGTTTGGCTTCCTCAATACACCTTAGGAAGAATCGATTCCTCTCCAGTTCTCATCTTCACGATTTCAGTATTTGATTCATACACAAACTCAAGTTAAGTCTCTTTTTCGAAAACTAATTCTTGAGTTTTTGTTTGACGTTCGGCCACTGGTTCTTGAGTCTTGATGGATTAGGACTCTAGTTAGGGTTTATTGAGATTTTTTTTTTGAAAGCTTGTTTTAAAAAACCAAAATAGATTAGAGTCTTTGTCATACTACGAGTTGAAAACCTGGTTGAGGAGGATTAAATAGTGTCGTGATAAGCATTCTTGAGGGTTTTGTGCAAAAGGTGACGAATAGAAGGCTCTTGCATCTATTTGGCTATGCCATTGTCCTTCTCCCTTTGCGATAGCCCTGTGCTTAAGACTAGTTACTTTCCTCGTCTAAAAAGAATCCATGAATGAGTATATGCTTTCTGATTTATTTCCTAGAACCATATGTTGATTGGTTGGGTTTGGGATTTGTTTGCATCAAAGTTTTGAAATTCGTTTCGGTGACCATTATAGTTGAGGCACTGAAACGAGATATTTCGATTCTGTTATGTTTCGATGTTTCGTTTCGGGATGGTAATTATATAAATAAATTATATATAATAATAATTATATTATAAAATAAACATAATACAAATCTTAAAAATATACATAAATTTAATAATACTTTCAATAACCAATACAAATCTTAAATAAACATATTTAATATAATATAATAATTTTCACGTACGAAAAAAAAAATCAATTTAAATTTAAAAATTCAATTGGATGGATAAAACATTTACTTTATTTGATTTCAAATATCAAAAAAAGATTACTTTATGCTACATGTTCATACTTTGGGACAAGCTACAAAGACTTGACGCGCAAAAAAATAAAATAAAAAATTACAAAAACTTGACAATGACCAAATAAAGACGTTTACTTTATTTCCTGACAAAGAAGTTTACTTTATTTCCAAGATACTCCATCGATCGTCGGACAATCTCTTCTCTTTTATAATTTCACTTTTTAAATAATCTATTGCTCATTATTTTCTTTTTCTCAACAAAGAGTTAAGCCTGCCCAATGGGGAGAGGTGGGAATCAGAGTCTCAGATGAAGTTATAAAGAACAATAACAAGCGCCAGGGGATTCTACAGATTTCTGGTTTGTGTACCCCCCCTTTTTTTTTACCAAGTCGATGTCGATTCTACAAATTTCTACTTCTATTTTTTTTTTCATAAATAATGACATGCATCCAGCCATTCAGCAATTCTCCCTGCTCAATCGAGAGATATCAGATAAGGATTTGTAGTTTGTTGTACTGTAAGTTGATATAAATACGAAAAAAATTTTTTAGTATTTACTAAAAAAAACAAAATAACTAATTCCGGACCGGAATTACAATTCCGCCTAGAACACGAAATTCCGCCTGAAACACAAAATTTCAGCTAGAACATTTAGAATTTGGTCCAGTGCGGAATATCATACGTAGCCGTTCTGGAATGGCCAATTCCGGCCGTTTCGGCACGAAATTCAAAACTTTGATTTGCATGCTCTTGGCATTGTTACATTTATTCTTTTTGGAAAAAAATGTAAATCTAGCTGCCTTGATACAATGTGTATTTATCATGCTTAAACTGAAGTTTTTCTTTTGTAGATGAAATACAAGTCAGTGGCAAAAAAGGCTAACTTTGATCAAAAAGTTCCCCCAATAAACTTTTCAAGCAATGAAAAATCAGATTTCCATAAGAGAAACCCCTAAAACCCCCCTAAAAAATCAAAGGTACCAGATAAAGGGTCCATTCCCTCTAAAGTTGGGAGTACCTCAAAGCCTACTGCCAAGGGTTCTACATCTTCAAAATTTGAGAGTGAAGAAGCTAAAAATGCTTACAAAACGATGTTCTTCAAGAGAAATGTGCTTGGAGAATGGGAGGTAACACTCAATGATATAAATGAGTCTGATTTTGAATTTATTCATCATCTATTTATTGATAGAAAATGGGAGAAAATCATAGAGGGAGCTCCTGTCCCCTATTTTTAGATAGTGCAACAAAAATTTTCCAAGGGATAATATGGAAGAGCCAACCATTATTTTCTTCTCTCTTCTTTGGTTTTTCTTTTCTTTTCTCAAGCTCTCAAAATAATGGCTCTTCCAAAGCATCCTCCCACACTAAGCATTCTCCCACACTAAGCATTGTCTTAGAACACACACCCCTCCCTTCTATTTATAAGCATCCTTCATGCAAGTTGTCATGACAAAATCATCACAATTTCAACTTGTTTTGCCATGTGCCATTCTTGAATCCAAGTGATTTGTGAGTTGTCATTTTGATCATTTGTTTTCCCACCATGCATGAGCTGGATTTTGCTTGTAGGTTGAGTATTTCAATTTTGCTTCTCTATCTATTAGTTGTCTTGTATGACTTAATATCTTGTGGTCAAATAATTTGTCTTGAAGAAACTTGAGTGCACTTCATCTTGTATTTGGATTTGATGCAAGTGGCTGAAAAATATCCAGGAACGTCAAGTGCAGGTGCGTCCACTTAATGGTCGATTTTGTCTTAGATTGAGTGGATATCTCTTCAAACAAAAAACATAAAAGTTATAGATATTTCTCTTACGGTTCTAGATCATCTTGAATCAGCTCAATCGGAGATTGGATGAGAGAGTTATGCCCATTTTATGAAAAGATGTCAAAACTGTCTGAAATTCCACAATTATCTTCATTTGCTCCTAATGTCTCCATTTGTGTCCTAAATCAAAATATAAGAATAATGAGTATATTTAGGCATCAAATAAGAATAAAGTTTTAAACATTAAGAGAGGAAAATATGGCATTTTATATTCTCATCAATATATTAAATCATGCTTATATCTATCTCAAGATAAATGACCATTAATTTTATTAACATGAGTTATATCCATTGTTTTCTCATTTCTTTTAGTATTTAAATAGAGTATTTAGAGTGTATTTTTGTGCACTCATCAGATAGTGAGGGAGTTTTATTCTAATGTTGTATTGAGTGTGAAAAATAACTTTATCACATCCACAGTGGGGGGTATTGATGTGCTTTTAACTCTTGAGACAGTAAAAGAGTACTATAGACTCCCAATTGTGGGAAACCTAGGTTTCTCATATAAATGTGTGAGAATTTCTTCTAAGGCCCAAATGAAGGATCTGTTTTGTGGCCCAAATGCTCCTACATGGCCCCCAAAGTCCCATAGACTTTCTATGAAATCTATGCTCCCTAAATTTAGATTTCTAGCCAAAATTATGCTCACAAATCTCTGGCCAATAACTAGGCATACTGAATCGACAGTTGAAAAAGCACAATTTATGTATGCACTAGTTAAATGTGTTCCCATTGATATTTCTGTGCACATTATTGAGGTAATCTCCAAGGCAAGAACTGACCTAACAGATAAAGAAAGTCTATCTTTTGGAGGACTTATTTCAAAGTTGGCCAAAATCTCTAAAGTTCCTTTAAGGAATACTAAGGCCATTGTGAAGATGTATGGGAAGATCTCCTCCCAAACAGTTACGAAATCATAAGTTGTAATGAGTGGGAAGAAGAGAAGTGACACCAAGACATCCATCTCCTCCCATCAGGCCCTAGAACAATCCCTTGAGTTGATTGAACTACTTCAAGTTTTTCAATCAAAATTTGACTCATTTGTGGAGAAGTGGAAAGAAAATATGGAAAATTTTGAGAAGATGCTTGCTAATCAATGGGAAGAGGGAGGGAAGGTAAACGACAGGTTGCAGTCAGTGATGTGGATTAGGTGTTGAAGGCTACGAACCCATTAAAAGATGAAGATAAATCAGAATCTGACTGATATGCTGATAAAACATAGGGAGAGAAAAATGAGATGAAATAAATTCTCAGCAAGCAGAAATGAGTAGCATCAGGAGCAGTGCAAATGATATGCTGACAACCACTACCACTACCACCTTTAAAAAAAAATTAAAAGTTTGTTTTTCATTTCAATTTGGTTTGCAACTTAAACAATGATTTGTTTGCTTTCTTATATTGCTACTTTAAAGTGATATTGGTGGATTGTGTGAAGACTCATGAAGTATAACTTGCTTATGTTGCTACTTCAAAATTTTTGCTTATGATGAATTTGTCTATAAAGTATAATTTGCTATATAAGATCTTTGCTGGTGGTTGGTTAGTTGTTTTTGCATGTTTAAATCATATTCATCCGATATATGTTTTGTCATCAATTAGACAAAGGGGAAGATTGTAAATGTAATTTTAATTTGACTAGGGTTTGATGAGTTTGTATTTAAATTCGAATTATGGATGAATGTAATTTTAAATAGGACTCCAAGATTGTATCCAATAAGGATGGACGTTTGAATTGCAACTCTTATCAAATCTTGTTTAAATTATAAGATAAAAGTTTGCAAGAGTCCCATGTAAATTTCGAGTCTTAGAGTCAGCTGAAGTGATAAAAATTCAAAATTCAAATGAAGAAACCAATTTTGATTTAAACTCAGAAATATCCAGTTGAAGTGATCAAGTTCGAGTTGTTTGCAAACTATTAGAAACGCAATAGACTGGAATTCTAGATAAGCCTATCAGCAGAGTTCTATTCCAACATAAGCACTGCACCACTGCATTTCCTATTTATAAAGGAGTCTATTGAGGGTTTCAACAATACTTCAAGAGCATATTCATAAGAGTTGAGAGCTTGATTGAATTTCTAGTGATTGTGTGAGGAAAAATTCCTTGAGTAAAGGATTTTCCAAAAGGCTTAATTCGTAGGATTGAGTAAGAACACACTCCAAGGGGGAGTTGCTGTATTCGTGATCAATCACTGGAAGTTCTAATAGAAAAGGCAAAGATTAGAGAGCGTCAGAGGTTCTGGCTACCTACTGCGGTAGAAGACAAGCGGGTCGCATATCTTGAGGAAACATGTAAATTACAAAGGTTTTGTAAATAATTTACATGGAAAACTCTCAATCAATAAAATTGATTTTCCTATATTTGGTTACTCCGTAGGGTTTTACCTTTGAAGAGTTTTTCAAAGTGTTTATCTTCATAACCAAATAACTGTGTTGATGTTTTTAATATTTTATTTTGGTTACTAATCTGTGCTAATAGAATTTGTTTAATTTTCTCGTGTGTATCTAGGGGTAATTAGGTAATTTTATAAGTATTTTTGAGGATTTTGGTTTTTCTATGTTTTGGAAATTAAGAATTTATGACTGAACTATTTTGAGGTGCAATTGTTTTATAAAGCTTTTAGGATAGTTGTACTAATGATTATCATGTGACAATTGGCATCATCTTATTATTTTGCCTATCTCGTTAGAAAAAACTTTTCCGCTATAATATTTATTGCATACTGCTAGTAAGTTAGGTGTATGTAGTTTAACTTGTCATGAATGAGGGATATGTAATCTTGTGTTACATGTCTGCGACACTTCAAGTTTACGTTAAATCCCAAGCGTAGGCTGGGGGCATTGACAATAAAATTGTCAAGAGGAGGTCCTCTATCAACTATCTTTTCTTTGCTAATGATCTGTTTTTCTTCAATTCTGCTACAGCTCAAACTGTTCAAACTTTTGTAGAATGTTTAGACCTTTATAAATCCTGGTCAAGACAATGCATCAGTTAAAGGAAATCTTCCCTCCATTTCATTAGGAACATCACTCCTAATTCTATAAATGTAGTAAAAAAACTTCTTTAATTTCAAAGTCTCCGCCTAACTCTAAATATCTAGGATTATCTCTTTTGAATGGTGCTGATAAGAAAAAATTTCTCTCTGTTTTAATGGATAAGATTCTTACTAAGCTTCAAGATTGGAAAACAAACAACATTTCTCAAGCAGTAGAAAATGTTTTGATCAAATTTTTGGCAAGTACAATCCCATATTATGTCATGTCCACCTCCCTAATCCAAAAAACTTTGACAAAAAATCTGGATACTCTTTTCTGAAAATTTTGGTAGGGTTTTAAGGATTTTGAAAAAAGGAAATCTACCCCCAAACTTTGGAAAATCATTTGCCTACCAAAGTCTATGGGAGGATTAAGTCTCAAACACATGTTTGCATTCAATTATGCTCTTGTCACGAAATATGCGTGGTCTTTTCTCAATGGGTCTGCCCGTCTTTGTAAAAAAGCGATTTCAAACAAATACCTAAACTCCAAATCTTTCTTTGAAGTTCTCCCTAAGCCTTTTGACTCTTGGTTGTGGAAGAGTATTCTCAAACAAAGAAAAGTGTCTATTTTTAAATTAACAATGGTACTTCTACTAAAGTATGGTCTGACCCGTGGATTTCTATCATCCATTCCTTCATGTCGCATCCAAACCCAAATAATCTTATTCCCGCGCATAACATTAAAGTTTTCGAGCTCATTCTAGAAAAATTAAGGTGTTGAAATACTTTACTTTTGGACACCCTCTTTTTGAAAATCCCATTGGCCAACCATAATTTCCACTTTGTGCCTGACAAAATCAAGTGGCTACATCACTCATCTAGTATTTTCTTAGTCAAATTTGCTTATGCATCAATTGTTAGTGAAATCAGTTCCTCCATTCTCAATACTCACTCCATGAGTTGGAAAAGCTTATGGAAGCTGATATTGCAAGATTGTTTCATACTGCTTTTTCAAAAAATTAGTCACAATATGCTTCTAACAAAAACTTTGATAAACACTATCATCCTTCTTGAATAGGATCATCTCATCTGTCCTTTGTGTAAAACCAAGCCAGAAGACCTCTCTCATCTATTCCTCAATTGTTTTTATTCTAGAATAATGTGGAGACATTCCAATTGTCCTATTGATACCTCTTTCTTTAGAAATCAAGCAATCCCCAACTAGATCAAAAACATCTTCAAAGCATTAAAGATTCTCAAAAACTTTGAGGAAGAGCATCAATCATTTCAAAATTTTGCCACCATTGCCATAGACAATCTTTGGTTCATTAGAAATAAATTGGAGCACAATCAGAAGGTGCCTTCTCCCTTGGTTTATGTTTAGTCTGTTCATAGTACTTTTTAACAACACTTAAGAGCATGGTCTACAAAAAGCAACTAGATAGGAGAAAATGAAAAAAGGCACCAGTTGGACATCACCTTATTACATTTGATGTTACGGTCAGAAAATAAGGAAGCATCCTAGCAACCGTATGCTGAAAAAACACTAGTGAAATTCAATTTACAAAAACAAATTTTATCTACAATGTAAGTCTGAATCTAGGAGAAGCATCAACAACCTTAATGGCTATCAAAGAAGTAGAAAGCCTAAGCCGGAAAGAAATAATTCAATGAGATTCAAATGTGACCATCCAAGTTATTTCAAACTCCTCTCCCATCTAAGAATGGATCCTGAGCCTGTGATATCAAATACCATTTAAATTCTATCAAATAATAGACAATGAGAAAAATTTATTGATGTCAAAATCGATGCATACATAATTTGGCACAATAGACAGTGACAATGCAAGTCTTTGATAATATATTTTTAATTCAAATTCCTCCATCTTTGTTGAAATTTCATAGTGGAAAAAACCTACTACCCTCCCTATCTTTATAATTATTATTACTTGTTGCTGAAGTTTGTATTTTTTATTTTGTTATGGTTTAATTTATATCAATGAGTATGTTAGATATGAACAATATTGCGCATCCATATATACACTTATGTATTTTGATATTTTGATAGGTTGTTTTTATATTTTATATTTTAAATTTAAGGATTTTATTAAATCCATATTTTCACTTTCATATTAATACACATATAAGTACCTAATATTTCTAATATTGTTTATATTTAAAATTTTCCTATTTTCAATATCAACTTGCTAAAAAAAGAATATTTCCCACTGCCATGTGTACAAATTTACCCTTAGTTGGAGATTTTTTTTCTTCTCTTTTCGTTTACAAAAATGTTAAGAATAAATATTAGAGTCAAATAATAAATAAATGTTAATTAATAATTTGTTATGTTTAATAGTTGTGTATATTTAGGGTTGTTCACCCGATCCGAATCAACCCGATAAGCCCAGTTCCGACTCGATCCGATTGCAAAGCCATTTCGATTGGCCGAGACCCGTTTGGCCAATTACCTGATATCGGCATATTATCTTTCCCTGCTTTGAAGCCTCAAACTAGACCGGAATTAGAATCCAAACAATGATAACAAATCTCTCAACAAAATTAAATAAAGAAGATTCAATACATTGCTGGGCAACAATATTTCGTTTGGCTTCAACTCGATCAAAAATGAAAATATTTCGTTTGGTGGAAAATCTCTCAACAAAAGCAAACCTCTTCGTCGATGATCAGAAAGTGATAAGGCAAACACGATTTGAACCTGTGTATGGCGTCGATGCAGATGCGAACACGGAGAGGCGAACACGATTTGAAGCCAAATGAAATATTGTTATCCAAGGGAGTCCATGGATGTTAATCGACTTGTACTTTTCGTCGAGATTGAGTCGCCTAAGCACAGTCTAAACCATGTTCCATTGTTTTGAGGGTCTTGTGCGAATCGAAAATCGCTATAAGAAGAAATCAGAGGAAGAAAGAGTCGGAATGTTCTGGATTTGGCGAGATCAAACGCATTTTGGGGGTTTTAATTGGGTAACGGAATACCTGCTTCCGATTTCATACGTTATCGAGTCGGGTTTTTGGGTCGGCATATTTCGGTTTAATGGGTTGGGTCGGGGAAATCGGCCAATTTGTTCATCCCTATGTATATTATATAATATTTGTGAGTTAAAAAATAGAAAAATAAATCTAAAACTAAAAAATATGGATTCTGTAATGAATATAACATCGTTGGTAGCCGCCCTTATCCCACTACTAAAATTATGTGAATGATCCCACCACAATTATTTTAAATTTTGCATAGTGACCTGCATAGTAATTTCAAAGCCTATAAATAGGAGTTTCAGTTGTAATGAAATTCATAAGAAAATATAGAGAGAGAAAGAAAGTTCAGTTCTTAAGAGTTCCAGAGAGAGTTTCTTATTTCTCTTTTGCAATAGTAGTTTCTTTCTTTAGTTTCATAACACGTTATCAGCACGACGGTTCTACCAATTCTGAAGCTAGTAGCCTTATTCCTCTGTAAGTTTTTCAATATATTATTTGAAATCTTTGATATATTTTATTGATGATTATCTGTGTGAATTTATAAATATATTTTCTGAGATACACATATTTATTTTATTATTTATATGTGTAGAAAATGGCAAATCTTACAAAATTAGAATTTGTTGCTCTTGATATATCTGGAAAAAATTATTTATCCTGGATACTTGATGCTGAAATTCATCTTGATGCAATGAACCTGGGAGAAACTATTAACGAAGGAAATCAAGCATCCCTGCAGGAACGTGCTAAAGTAATGATTTTCCTTCGCCACCACTTTCATAAAGAATTGAAAACTGAATATCTCACAGTAAAAGATCCCTATATTTTGTGGAACAATTTAAGGGAGATGTATGAACACCAAAAGACTGTCATACTCCCAAGAGCTCGTTCTCAATGGTTGCACCTGAGGTTGCAAGATTATAAAAGTGTTAGTGAGTATAATTCGGCACTTTTTAAAATAAACTCAGTATTAAAATTATGCGATGAGAAAATCACCGATGATGATATGCTAGAGAAGACTTATACTACATTTCATACCTCGAATGTGCTCCTGTAGCAGCAGTATTGAGAGAGAAAGTTCAAGAAATATTCTGAACTTATATCATGTCTTCTAGTAGCTGAGCAGAATAATGAGCTCTTATTAGAAAGCCACCAGTCACGCCCTACTGGCTCAATATCATTCTCTAAAGTGAATGATAATAGGTTTGCATCATTTCCAGAAGTGAATGGTGCATCCTTTAGAAGAAATCGGGGGCGTGGACGTGGTAGGAGAAATTATAGAAATGTTGGTCCCAGAAATGACAACATTAAAAGGGATAATAATATACCATATCACCAGAAATGGTACAATTCAGAAAGGGGTAAAAATCTTCAGAATAATTCTTCAAAGAAAAGTGAAAAGGTGTGCCATAGATGTGGAATGACTGGACATTGGTCACGTACCTGTCGTACGGCCAGGCACTTAATTGATTTATATCAAGTTTCTATTAAAGGAAAGAATAAAGTGCATGAAACAAATTTAGTAGAACCATCAGATGATTTATTAGATTCAGTAGATGTAGACGTTACTCATCTTGATGTATCTGATTTCTTTAATCATCCTGAAAGTAGTATTGAACACTTAATTGGAAATGGAAGTGTTCCAGTCAATTAATTTATTTTCTTTCTATCAGTAATAAAAGTTTTGTATATTTTGTAGAACCATGGATCACATTGATAAGCTTTTTATCTCTGAGTTGAATGATAAAGATATATGTCTGGTTGACAGTGCTACAACTCACACAATTCTTAAAGAAAAGAAATATTTTCAAAATCTAACACTAAGTAAAGCCTATGTCCATACCATATCGGGTTCATCGGATTTAATTGAGGGCTCCGGAAGAACTTATATTGCGTTGCCTAATGGCACCAAATTTTGTATTGATAATGCTCTATTCTCTTCACAATCTATAAGAAATTTATTGAGTTTCAAAGATATACGTCATAATGATTACTATATTGAAACGACCAATGAAGACAGTAAAAAGCATCTTCTTATTACTAAAACAATATCGGGCCAGAAGCTCGTATTAGAAAAATTGTCTGCTCTATGTTCTGGATTGTATTATACAAAAATGAGAACAATTGAATCATATGTGGTAATGCACCAGAAGTGCATTGACCCTAAAGTATTTATGACTTGACATGATCGCCTTGGACATCCGGGTTCTATAATGATGAGACGAATTATTGAAAATTCGCATGGGCATTCCTTAAAGAATCAAAAGATATTTCTACCCAATGAATCTCCGTGCTCTGCATATTCTCAAGGTAAGTTAATTAACAGACCATCTCCCTCAAAAGTCATTGTTGAATCTCCATCCTTTTTACAAAGGACTCACGGAGATATATGTGGGCCTATTCATCCATCAAGTGGACCATTTAGATATTTTATGGTTCTAATTGATGCATCTAGTCGATGGTCACATGTTTGTCTTTTTTCCACTAGAAATGTTGCATTTGCTAGACTTCTTGCTCAGATTATTAAACTACGAGCACAATTTCCTGAGTATCCAATTAAGACCATTCGATTAGATAATGTAGGTGAATTTTCATCTCAAGTTTTTTATGATTATTGTATGTCAATGGGAATAGATGTTGAACATCCTGTTACCCATACACACACACAAAACGGTTTAGCTGAATCTTTGATCAAAAGGCTTCAACTAATCGCTAGACCTTTACTTATGAAATCAAGACTACCTGTTTCTGCTTGGGGACATGCTATACTTCATGCAGTATCTCTAATTCGCATTAGACCATCTGCATATCATAAATATTCTCCATTACAGCTTGCATTTGGTCAACAACTAAATATTTCTCATCTTCATACTTTTAGATGTGCTGTATATGTTCTAATTGCACCTCCACAACGTACAAAAATAGGCCATCAACGTAGACTTGGGATATATGTTGGTTTTGATTCTCTATCCATTATTAGATACCTTGAACCCCTTACAGGGGATATGTTTAAAGCACGTTTTGAGGATTGTCATTTTGACGAATCAAATTTTCCGTTAATGGGTAAAGAAAAGTCGGTGCCTAAAGCACGATAAGATATTACTTGGGATAATAAGACCATGTCTCATTTTGATTCTCCTACAAATGAATGTAAACGGGAAGTTCAAAGGATTATTCATTTGCAAAATGTTGCAAATCAGTTATCGGATGTATTTACTGATACTAAAGGTGTAGTAAAATCTTATATTCCTGCTGTTAATACTCCAGTAAGGATTGAAATCCCTGAAGGACAAATTGTCAAAGTAGCAATAGGTGAATCTAAAACACGACTGAAGCGTGGAAGACCTATTGGTGCAAAAGACAAAATTCCCAGAAAGAAAATAATACAAAATGAATTTGGTGTTCCTGAAGAACACGTACCCACAATACATGCTACAAATATAATTGGTGCTCCTAAAGAGTTCAAATCTTTTATTCCAGAACCTCCTGAAGAGGAAACTCTTGAATAGTATAAATCTCCTAAAAAGGGACCTCCTGAAGAAGTGTGTCATGAAATGTTTTCCCCTGAAGAGGAACAGGTACCTGAAAATAATGAGATCTCAATACATTTAATGAAAACTGGAGAAATTCTGGATAGAAATAAAATTATTGTCGACAACATATTTTCATATAAAATGGCCCTTGACATTACCAGAAGTAATGAAGAAAGTGAGCCAAAAAGCGTCGAAGAATGTTGACGTATAAATGATTGACCAAAATGGAAAACAGCTATTGAAGCTGAATTAAATTCGCTAGCAAAACGAGAAGTATTTGGACCTATTGTCCAAACACCAAAGGGTGTGATGCCTGTTGGATATAAGTGGGTATTTGTACGAAAACGTAATGAGAAAAATGAAATTGTGCGATACAAAACACGGCTTGTCGCACAAGGTTTCCTACAGAAACCCGGGATTGATTATGAAGAAACATACTCTCCCGTTATGGATGCAATCACATTTAGATTTTTGATTAGTCTGGTTGTTACAAAAGGATTAGAAATGCGGTTGATGGATGTGGTCACTGCATATTTATATGGATCCTTAGACCATGACATATATATAAAAATCCCCGAAAGATATAAGATGCCTGAAGCATCTACAAGTACATCTAAAAATATGTACTCAATCAGACTACAAAGATCTTTATATGTGTTGAAGCAATCCGGAAGCATGTGGTATAATCGCTTAAGCGAATATCTATTGAAAGAAGGATTTGAGAATAATCTTATATGCCCATATGTTTTTATTAAGAAATCAGATACCAGATTTGTCATTATTGCGGTTTATGTTGATGATTTAAATATTGTGGGAACTTCTGAAGAGATCTAAAAAACCGCTATATATTTAAAGAATGAATTTGAAATGAAAGATCTTGGCAAAATAAAATTTTGTCTCGGCCTGCAGCTCGAGCACTTGTCAAATGGAATTTTTATTCATCAGTCCATGTATACTGAGAAAGTCCTAAAACATTTTTATATGGACAAATCTCATCCCCTGAGTACTCCAATGATTATTCGAACACTTGATGTGAAGAATGATCCATTCTGTCCTTGTAATGACGATAAAGAAATTCTTGGTCCTGAAGTACCATATCTCAGTGCAATTAGAGTTTTGATGTATCTTGCAAATTGCACTCGATCAGATATTACATTCTTAGTTAATCTGTTTGCAAGATATAGTTCTGTACCAACTCGAAAACATTGGAATGGCATTAAACATATCCTTCGTTACCTTCATGGTACGATTGATATGAGATTATTTTATTAACGTAGTTTAAGTCCAAAATTGATTGGGTATGCAGATGCAGGTTATCTTTCAGACCCACACAGAGGTAGATCTCAAACTGGATATTTATTTACTTATGGAGATACTGCTATATCATGGAGATCTGTTAAGCAGACACTATCTGCTACCTCTTCAAATCACTCAGAGATCATTACTATTCATGAAGCAAGTCGAGAGTGTATTTGGTTGAAATCAGTTATTCAACATATTTAGGAAAAGTGTGGACATGATCAATTATAGCCCAACAATCTTATATGAAGATAATACTGCTTGTATCACTCAAATCAGAGGAGGATATATCAAAGATGACAAAACTAAACATATTTCACCTAAATTCTTTTATACTCATGAATTTCAAGAGAAATGTGAAATTGATGTCAAGCAAATACGATCTAGTGATAATCTGGCAGATTTATTTACAAAGGCGTTACCAACTTCCACATTCAAGAAGATTGTGCATAATATTGGAATGCGAAAACTCAAAGATCTTTTGTCATGCACTTTTCAGGGGGAGTAAATGTGCTAATTGTACTCTTTTTCCTTCGCTGAGCTTTTGTCCCAGTGGATTTTCCTCTGCAAGGTTTTAATGAGACAATCTTAAAGCACTTGTGGATACATAAGAAGACTACTTTTTTTCCTTCGCCATTGATTTTTCTTCCCACTGGGTTTTTACTTGGCAAGATTTTAACGATATAGATTTTTTATGGGTGGTCATTCAAGGGGGAGTGTAATGAATATAACATCGTCGGCAGCCGCTCCGTCCCACCACTAAAATAATGTAAATGACCCCACCACTCTTATTTTAAATTCTGTATAGTGACTTGCATAGTGACTTACATAGTAACTTGCCTAGTAATTTCAAAACTTATAAATAGGAGTTTCAGTTGTAATGAAATTTATAAGAAAATATAAAGAGAGAAAAAAAGTTTCAGTTCTTAAAAATTTCAGAAAAAGTTTCTTATTTCTTTTTTATAATAGTAGTTTCTTTTTTTAGTTTCATAATAGATTCAAAATATTTAATTTATCATATTATATCAAGTAATTTATTTATCATTTTTCTCCTGCGTTTTTCCAAAGAATTACTTTTTCGTCTATGCGCTACGAGTATCTCAGCTGTGCCGAAGGTACATGACACGTCGATGCTTCTTCGACCCCGAACCTGAAACTCTAGCGCTACAAGCAACGATGAGACGTTAGAATTCAGACGCCATAGCCAATGTTACAGTAGCAGATGATTGCAGAATCCAGAGTTGAGCTATTATCATTCCTGATTATAATAGCATTTCTTGCTAATGCAAGTACGCCCTCTTACGGAGAATCCTCCACATGCTTGACGGTTTACAAAGAGGGTGGTGCTCCGGCGGTTTTTCGATCCCCCAAATGCCCCCGATGGAACCTCTCAAAGCCTCCTTTCGATTCACGGACCACCACCGCCCGTTGCCAATCCGCCACTCTTCAGGGTCGCCGAAAATCCCAGGAGGACCGCACTCTCTGTTCCCTCGACATTCGCATCCCCTTCCCCGGTACGCTTTCTCTTTCTCTGTCTCTGTCTCTCTCTCTCTGTGCGCGCTAGGATTTTGTTAGAAATGCTACTCTTTGCCTTAATAGGGTTTGGTTCTTTACGTGATCTGTTTTGCAATTGCCATATACTGATAATCTAAATTGATGTTGGAGCAGGTAAGATTGGGATTAAGGAGGTTGTAGTCGGCATTATTGCGGTTTTTGATGGCCATAATGGCGCTGATGCCAGTGACATGGCTTCCAAGCTTTTGTTGGAGTATTTCGTTTTGCATACGTATTTCCTTCTGGATGCAACGTTTTCGAAGAAATCTTCCGCAAGGTTTCTGGATAAGAGAGAATATGATGTTCGAGTGCTTAACTGGGATGAAAGAACGACTAGGTCAGCATGATTTGAACCTTGGAGAGTGATAGTGTTTAAGTATACGTACATGTCAATATAGGAGCACATAAATGATGAATAATAGTAAGAATAAATTTCATTGTTATTCTTACTATTTTGGTTTTGAAGAATTGCATTGTGACAAGTGTCTTGAAATAAGTACTTTCCACATTTTCCGCATTAAAAGTTAAATCTCACCTTTCGAGATCATCTATTATAATTCTCTTAGGGATGTTTTGTTGACGAGTACACTCGATCTTTCTAATCGTACGGCTGTTGATTTGAACTAGTTATCTAGTTCTTCTTATTTTCCCGGATGCTAGTTTTTAGAGCGTGAAACTTCTATTTTGGTACAGCTCCCTTACTGTAAATGGTGTTCGTGTGCATGTTTATCCTACTACATATTTTCAATTGGGAAAGATGTTATGCAGTGATATTTTTAGATTTTGACTTTTTTCTCCTAGGTTTAAGTATTCATGGCCTGCGGATCTTGATGATTCTCTTCACTTAGAAATTTTGAAGGAAGCATTGCTGAGGGCAATCCATGACATTGATGTCACCTTTTCTAAGGCAAGTTCTGTTTCATGTTTCTTTGCTTGTTTAAGAATAATTGTGCATTATCCATTGTTTTTGGTCTTGATTTGACATACATTTACTTGAGCCATGAAGGAGGCGTCTAGAAGGCATCTTGATTCTGGTTCTACGGCCACAGTCATACTAATGGCAGATGGTCAAATTTTAGTTGCCAACATTGGAGATTCAAAGGCATTTCTGTGCTCCGAGAAATTC
The DNA here is from genome assembly GCA_036898215.1 of Platycarya strobilacea. NCBI lineage: Eukaryota > Viridiplantae > Streptophyta > Magnoliopsida > Fagales > Juglandaceae > Platycarya > Platycarya strobilacea. The sequence goes on from CM072553.1 coordinate 12,083,706, forward strand.
CAGTCTCCTGCAGAGGCTAAAGGTTTGAGTTCTCATGGTTTAATTCTCTGTTTTTACACATGTTCATATTCTTTGAATGCAAAGTTTGATTACACGCCATTCTTTTACTTGTCATTTGATAAAAAACATAGTAAAGGGTTTTTAAATGATGGTGGTTGTGGATTGCAGCGACTTTAATAAGGCTATACAGGGAGAAACGACGCAATGGTGCTATTTCCCGTGCAACAGATTATGACAACTTCAAAGCAGCTTCCTCCAATGGACTGGTGCATTTTTATGTCAAGGAATTGACCAGAGATCATCATCCAGATAGAGATGATGAAAGGGTGAGGGTGGAAACTGCTGGTGGGTATGTTTTGGAGTTGGGTGGTGTGCCCCGAGTAAATGGTCAGTTGGCTATTTCCCGAGCAATTGGCGATGTGTCCTTTAAAAGGTCAGGTTCACAAACAGAAAAAATTTCGTGGATCTGGAATCATTTTTTCTTGCCATAGAACAGTTCTGCCAGAAAGATAAAATTTTTGGGAAAATGACTAATTTTTAGTTGTTTGACAGAAATATTGAAATGATGTTGAAATTTTTTTGTATTGATTGAATTACCCTAAAAACGTTCATCATCGTGAACTTTGGTCAATAATCCCTGAAAATATGAGCTAGAAAACCCGCCCATCATTGAGCATCACAACACAGCGGCAAAGCTGAGGTTATTGTGAATTGTTATGAATGAGCAAAATGCATTGGTAATGCCCATATTATTTTGTCCATTTTCATCAAGGTTGGAGAACAAGGCACGGCATGGGCCTTGGCGTCAAGATTCCAGAAACTAACAACAAACACATTGGTAGTACAAGGTGTTGTGGGTTTGTCCATGGGGCTTGGCTGAGGTCGGTGGCATAGATGATTAGGAAAATGCCGGTATCATTGAGTGAGCTGTCAACGGCTTAAGCAGGAGGTGCAGTGGTTGGTTTGGTAGGCAATGATGGGCTTGGACAACATCCTCTAACTGTCTTTCAAAGAGAGCTTTAATCAGTCAAAAGTATATTTGCACTTTTTTGTTGCTTTGTTACTGTTGATTAAGAATGCCTTTTTGTTGATTGAGGTTTTGAAGCTGCACCAAACATTGGAAAATATCTAAATATTTTCAAAAATGCATCTTATGTTGAAAAACTCGATTGAGCCATTATAATTTCCAAAATATATCATAAAGAAGGTCTGTTTAATCGCATTTATCTCCTTTTTATAATCTAATACCCTAAATTGACCTTGCACAAAAAAAAAAACTTTATTTTCTTTTGTTCTGATTTGTATCTATTTTATATATTTTCAGTTTTGGTGTTATATCTGCACCAGAAGTCACAGATTGGCAACCTCTGACCATGAATGATAGCTATCTTGTGGCTGCATCTGATGGCATTTTTGAGAAGTTGAGCATGCAAGATGTTTGTGATTTGATGTGGGAAGTGCAGAGTCATGGTACCTCGAGATCAGAACTTTCTGCTTCATGTTTGTACTCATTAGCTGATTGTATAGTTAACACAGCCTTTGAAAAAGGCAGCATGGATAATGTAGCAGCTGTTGTGGTTCGTTTGGGATCACTGGGTTTTTCTGAAGATTTACTGAATGAAAGGTGTGTTGGAGAGGGAGACAGAGATTTCACAGCAACAGGAGTTCTAAAGTTCAGTTATAAACGCTCAGGTGGCTCTGCCTGCTTTATATTTTTTCAGTTTGTACTATAGCCACTGCCACATCTTTATCCCAAAACTTCAGAATTCATTTTTCGCACAACTTTCCCTCGCTCTGTTTGAAAGGAAAAGATGCCATGAATTTTTTTGGTTTAAAAGTGAGGGAAACCCATATGAGGTGGTTTAAAGTTAAATGCCTGTTTTCTTATTTATTTATTTTTTTCCTTGCTATATATTTTTGTTTCATTGAGTTGCATCTTAACCAAATGAATTGGAAGTCTAACTGGCTGGTTTAGCCCAGTTGATACAACTTTTGGGTTTCCAAGATGCATATTAACTGTTAGTATAAGGAAGAAATCACTGTAGTGTTTTCTCTACTATGTTCTGCTTTATAACTTTATGCATTTCATTTACATCTTTGCAGTTTATGATTACTGATATCTGACTTGTTGTCTATATGAGGCACATCGGCTCTTTTTGATTTGGGCATGTCTCCTTTAGATACATTCAAGTTAGTCTTTTGCTGTTCATTGATGTGAACTGCCTTTTCTAAAAGGGAAAAAAATAAATTACTTTTGGTGTATTGGTGTTGACAAAGTGATAGTCTAAAGTTGTGGATACCATGTCAAAAACTTAAGTTGATGAATCAAGTGATGTGGATAATATTGAATGATTTCTTTGTTGACCATATAACAAATTTGTATCTTTGTGTACATACTAATTGTGATGATTGTTTATCTGCTATTGTACTCATTACTATTGTCACCCTGATCAGCTGATGGCACCACTTCTGACCTAGTGGAATTGGACCATGCTCATCCAGTTGTGGCCAAGTTTGAAAGATTATTGGTAAGTCAAAAACCAGAAGATTTTTTTTTTCTTTGTTTTGATCCATTTGTTACTCTGGATTGGATGCCTTAGAACTATATATATATATTATTGCTAAGTCTGAAAGCAAAGCGCCAGCCTACTTAAGCACAAATGCTGTTTAGAGCCTAGCGCAAGGCAAAAAGCAAAAGTGCATGCCTCATTGAATTAGAGCTCACTTTTTAAAAATTGATGAATAATAATATAGCAAAAAATTTATAAAATACAATAAAAAAATGTTTAAAAAGCAAGATGTGTATGCTTTGCCTATTGAGTTATTTACTCAATATGTTAACAGCAATATGCAACATAAGAATTAAGTAATTATCTAATTGGACTTTATATAACTCTCCCCTATACAAATAGCATATTATATAATTCTCTTGTGCTTTGCTAAATATACACATCTATAATAATAGATAACCACAATCGAATTAAATTACATGTTGTTGAAATATAGCAAAAGGGCCATGAAGAAAAGCCCATGAACTGTAGGTATTGACTTCTATATCAGCGTAAGCAATCCAATATCAATCCATCTAGAAAGCCAACTTGGACTATTATATCGGGTTCAAATCAAATACATCACCTGCAGAAATGCACCATGGTATATAATTGATTTTCAATATCAACAAAATACTTAAGATTATTTTGTTTACATCATTTCATGAGTCTTGAAATGATTTTTTCTATTTTGTTTTTCAAAAATATTATCGATCTAGAAATTGTTGTTAAAAAAGAAAGAATTATGGGTTCACATAATAAGACCCTTATTGAATTAATCAATTTCTTCACCAGTATTGGGAAAGATTTGCATGAGTGATAGTGGCTGCATTTCTTGCTCTAGGTCAAGGGGAAAAATTGCAATTTTGGCTGTTTTCATTTATTTGAGAACCTTGATGAACATATGGATTACTCATGGCAAGCTGGAAAGGATGACCAGACAGACTATATGTATGACCTACCTCAGGCTCTACCTGAGGCCCTTGATCAACAGTGTGGTAAGTCAAGGTCTCACAAGGGTCTTTAATCCTTGGTATATCTTTTGTAATTGTATGATGCCATGTATTACCTCTAAACAAGACACGTATTGTCCCATACTGCTTTCAGTAAATTGGATTTAAAGCATATTAAGTTACTCTATTTTTTTCTTTTGTTTTAAATTAACATGCATTAGTCTCCTTTTCGAATACATCCCCCTTGCGGTAATATTAATAGATATTTTTGTAAATAATATATTGTTAAATTTAGATTTGGTCTTGCATAATCTCAATGCAATGATATTTGGTGCTTAAAGAATCTGAATCTGATAGTCAGACAGTTGCCTTATTTTTGCTAGTAACACTTATTTATTAGCAACAGCTACTTTAGTTCTTCTTTGTAATTTTGATTTTAGGTGGACCTTTAGATTTGCATAATGACCAGAGTTTGTGCTTTTACCTCGGTATGACTGTTGATGGAGCTAAAGATCAGTGCATAAATCCTGAAGGCTTTTCTAGTTTTCTTGGTCTGCTACAGTCGATTCCACTCCATGACATTGGTTCAAATTATGGATCATCTGAGTATGCAATGCCAGACTTGAGGTACGTTTTGTCTGATTTATTTTTCATAATCAACTTTATCATTAAAACTTTATCCTTATGAGGGTTTGTACTTTAAAGTGCTGCAATTTTGACATAAGCAATCATGCATGTAAAAATAAAAAATGATGCCGTGTTCATCAATGTCTAAATGTGCTAACAGTAATCATTCTGATCATGTTAAGGAAGCACTTACTTAGCCTTCTCAATCTGAGATGCTCCTCATAAATGGAAAATGATAATTTTATCCAATAATGTCCAATAAACTGAGCATTCATTCTGGTGTTTTATTGGATGAAATGAATTTTTTTTCTTTTTATTTATTTAATAAGTTTTTCACATGGAGCACTTTGTTGAACAATTGGCATGCATGACTAGAGCTCTAAATGATGGAACTATTGACATAAATGATCTGCACACAGCTCTGTAATTAAATGCAAATCATACAGTAATACCCTATGAAAAGGGGCAGAAGCAAGAGCAGTTCCAGTGTTAGAGCTCTAATGAGTTTGTATGTCCTGAGGCAGATATAAATTGACTGATAAAGCTAAAAAAAATTATATGAGATAAAAGGAAAAAAATGCAGGTGAAATTGGTGCTATTTTCTCATACAAAAGGGAAACTTACCAATTTAGCTGGCAATACAGGAGAAATTAATTTCAACCCAACATGACATTTTAAGAAAATGCAGCACAAGCAATTAATGGGCTATAGAATATTACAAAATTTCTAATCTATAAAAATTATTTTTCACTATTGTTTAAGAAATATGTTGGCTGAGTTCCTTCCGTGGATGTTGTAGTATGATGTGCTAAAATCAGGGGTGCATGATGATGATTGAGTGCTAGTATTGCTCATTGATGCACTTAGCATTCTGGCTGGCCTAGGTTAAAATGGAACATTAACTTATTAATGGCCTGGTTATTTCATTGTATGCAAACAAATTTAAGAGAATATAAATCCTTTTTTTTCACTGTTTTCGTTGTCATACATGAAGTTCACACTCTTCTTTTTGTTCTTGGAGAAGATATCCCTAAGCACTCTTTCCTTTGTGGTTGCTAGGTACAAACTAAAGAAGAGGTTTGGTCGGGGATCATATGGTGAAGTATGGTTGGCTTTTCATTGGGATTGTTGTCAAGAAAACAATGGTTCAAGCTGTTGTGGAAAGAACAATTATATCTCACCTAATTCTTTTAATCTTAACTTAAACCACAGTTCAGCTACTCAGAGTCAGGCTGATCCTGCTGATGAGAACTTGTTCATTTTGAAACGTATAATGGTAATATTTTTCTAAACTGACTTTAAACTCTAGAACTGCATGTAGATCCTTGATGTCTTTTTGTCTCTACAACAGTTTTATTTGCTATGGAATATGTATCAAGATTAGCATGGATGACTATTCGCCTCCCATGAATAGGTGGAGAGGGGTGCTGCCGTTTACTTAAGTGGTCTACGGGAGAAACATTTTGGTGAAATTTTCTTAAATGCATCTAAGTGCCTTGGAGGCTTGCTATCAGCTGGAACTTCAAATACTGTTGTAGATGAATCAAATCTGGGAATATCTGACCCATTAGAGACAAATGATACAATGGTCCATGAAAACACTTGGACTTTTGAAAATGTATTTCTCAACAAATTTGGAACTCAAAACGTGACATATGAAGAAGGTCTGAACCATATTGCAAGATATGTAGAGTCTTTTGAATCTCGATCTGATGAAATATGGCTTGTATTTCGCCATGAAGGTGTGTCCTTGTCGAAGCTTATGTATACCGTCGAAGATGTCGATAATAATGCTGATGAAGGGGTTGAACATGTAAAACACGTTCAGATTTTGCGTCCCTCAAAATGGTGGCGCTGGTTGAAGACTACAGAAGCAGGACAAGAGGAAATGCGCAGTCTTATATGGCAGTTGGTATGTCTGCAATACAGGTTTTGGATTGTTGATTGTCATGAAGTTTTTGGAAACCTAGTCAATCTATCAATTATTTACTTCTTTAGATTCTATGCCACTATATTTTGTAGGAATTTTTGCTTGGCTTGTGTTAACAATCTCATAGTTAAGAGTTATTTTTCTTATTGGCTGGACAAGTTTATCTTGATCATGTTTTTTTTCATTAGTGAAATAAAATTTTATTAAATAGAGTAAACAGGCAAAGCCTTATTACATAGGTGAAGCCTAAGGACAACGCCTAATTGCAAGTTAGAAGCTAGAAATGGATGGTAAGGGCCTTGGTCTTAGTGGTATGCTCCTTCTAGGTCTAAGGCTTGAATCCTTGGGTGCAAAACAATTTCTATAGGCTACACCCATTGGGTGAAAACTGATGATTTACTTCATTTGTGTGATGGTACTCATTACACGGGTCTGGGAAGATATGTTGCGTTTGCATGGTCTCTGAGATTCCTTGTCATCCAAAAAGAAAATGATGAAAACTAGCTCCATTGAAGACAATAGCAGATGCCAATAAGGTATGAAGAAAGAAACATCTACGTTCTTCCAAAGATCATTCCTGGTCTACAAAAATCTCACAATTCCTTTCAAGCCAAATGCACCAGATGAGACATATATGAATCATTTTTCACATGGAAGTAATTTGGTAACCCTGAAGATTGCTTCAAGAAACAAGAAGATCCACCACCCTCCCCTCCTAGGCATCACCCAAGCAATATCTATTCTGTTAAAGATATCATCCCACAAGGCCCTTACCACCCAAGCAATATCGTTCCAGGTCTTCAAAACTCCCACCATTCCTTTCAAGCCAAATGCACTAGAAGAAATAAATATCCATTGATCATTCACTTTCTTTTATTGCACATGTAGCACCAATTCATATCAATCAGTCCATGCTTTCTCAAGTTGCCCACAGTCATAATTTTCTATTCATTCTTCAATGAGTTGAATTCTTTCAGGTCAATCCTATTTCAATGTGTTCATCTCTTTATTTGGTTCCTCATCTCCTTGGAAGTTTATTCATAGGACCAATGCACTTTCAAGTTTCAAAGCTTTTATTTTGATTTGGTTGGCAGTCCTAGGAAAGACCCGAACCACCTATAACATGAGAAAGAGGCACATTATAGTATCGAATAGGTGTACCATGTGTAAACAAAATGGGGGAAAGCATCAATCAGCTTTTGCAACATTTTTGAGTTGAGTTATGGGTGGTAATATTTAAAATATTTGAGATTGAGTGGGTTATACGTCAATGAGTGGAGCTGTTGATGGAATCCGTGTAAGGCATAGAAATTCAAAGGATGGTCCCCCTGTACTTATTGTGGTGTATTTGGCAAGAGCACAATGCTTGAACTTTTGAAGGCTGAGAAAGGATGTTTTTGGAAATCTTTTTTATATGTAAAAATTTATTAATACCAATAGGCATAGCCAAGTACATCGGATGTAGACAAGAGAAAACACCTAGCATACCAGGAACATTAAGCCCATCTGGGACAATGAACCTAAGAAAGCCCTAGCCCAGATGTTTTTGAATTAAAAGCACTATCTTCGGCATATTTTATGTTTGGATGGCTACCCACCACAACTTTGTATCACTTGAATTTCCAGACTTCAAAGACTTCTGCTATTTTTCTTCTTCTTGTTAGTTGGGCATTTCCTTTATATCCTCCCTATGTAGTTGGTAGGTTTTACAGTGATCTCTACTCCTCATTGCATATAGGCAGCCTTTGTGTTCCTCCACTCTTTTAATAAAAGGCACATAAAAAAAGATTCTCCATGTGTTTTTATTGGCTGAAGTAGGTTTTATAAGTTTGAATATGGATTTGTACCAGACATGTCCTGTTTTTAGTAGTTTTCTTTCTCGTTTCCCTGTTGTGTTCATTTAGATATCTGACACAACCTTTTTCATGTGCTCAGATGTTGGGGATCAAGTCCTGTCATGATCGCAATATCACCCACAGGGATATCAAACCCGGTGAGGGCATAATTACTTTATGATAGAGCATAGAATCTTGTAACGAACCGGAATGATTGTAATGTTTTGCTTTAGTTTTATTCCGCTTTAGCTTGTAATTAGGCGTTCTCATTTCTATGCATCCTGTGTACTTGGGTTATGCCTATTTACTTGGAATAATATATCTCTTATTCATTATGAAAGAAAAACTTTATGATAGAGCCAGTTATCAATCAGAATGGAGCCTGTATATATGTATATGTATATTGCATTATAAATATATATTTATAATGTATATATATGTTATATAATTACAAACATTAGATATTGTCATTAAATACCAGTTGGCTGGCATTGGTTAATCCAATCTTCATTAGTCCATTCTTTTTCTCCTGTTGGTTAATCATCATTATTTCGACTGTAAGGTCCTACATTATCCAGTTATTTGGTTATGAAAAGGGTTTGAAGAAAACAAACTGACATACTTTTGCATGATTTTGCAACTTTAACCACCCATCTGTTTGCAATCTTGCATGATTTATCTCAATGGCCAAAATTCACATGTTTGGTTTTCTGATGAAATGCATTCTTAAGTTTGTGGAGTGACTTCCAGTCTTTAGTTGCTTTCATGTCAGTAGACCTGTATTAAATGTGATGAAATGCCACACATGCATATATAATGGGCATGCGTTAATGTTAGCATGATTTTGCATTGCTTAATTATAAGGATTAATATTTGGCTGAATAAGCTAACATGGAATTCTTTTATATTTGAAAGAGAACATGGTCATATGTTTTGAAGACCAAGACACAGGGAGATGCCTAAAAGAAAGCCCAACTGGAGATAAGAATGTCACCACCAAAATGTACTGTTGAGTATATCCTACCTGGAATTTTCTTTTTTCATTTACTTTAAACGTCATTAGTTCTAACATTGACTATTAGAGAATCAAAATATAGGCTCTTTTGATGAGCTAAGTTGAGAAGTTTATCGATTTTATCATATGTACAAATGTATGCATGTGTATGGTATAGATAATAAATTTGTGGTTAGATCAGGAACAACATGCAAAGTCTGAGGCTTTGAGCTCTGGGGTGAAGGAATAGCTATGTCTATCCTACCCCTTCTATAGTGCAGCATTTGATAATAGGGCTGGTATTGAAGGAGTTTAGGGCTAGGACTATGGACTAGAACCTTATTCCCACTCCCAGTAGTTTGCCTTCAGCCGTTCACTTTTCCATCTTTCTTCTGGCATTTGTTTGCTATATTCCAAGAATTGTATCTCCATGAAAGACTCAAGTTGGGCAAAGGAATTCCAATGACACATCTGTGGGGCCAATGGAAGTTGGCTAGAAGTGCTACTTATGATGGGTAAACAATTGTTCTATTCCAGGGCTTTGAAGGGTCACATGACACAAGCAACCTGAAATTTGTATAGTGGCAGTGTTGGTAATCCCAACGATTTTGAGAAGTAGAGAAGGTCATTCCAAGGTTGTTGTTCAGTCCAAGGTAGCCGATCTCTACAAAGTCAAAGCTGCTAGAGATGATAAGGTAATCTTCTAATTATTATGGAAGTGGGCTTGGAGATCCATAGTGTAAAAAGGCCCAATCAGCTTGATATGTCACTCAATTCTCCTTGGCTTATTAAAAGTAGAGGCCCATTAGATAGCCTTTTTTTATAAGTAAAAATTTATTAATATCAATAAGCATAGCCAAGTACACTGAATGTATACAAGAGAAAACATCTAGCTAGGAAGCAGAACTAGATAGAAGGAACCATGAACATTAAGCTCACGATAGGGAAACTATCCAAACAAAGCCCAAGAGGGAGAAATTAGAAACCTATCCAATCTAGACCAAGCTCGATTGGATGACCATGTGAATGATCCTCCAATCTCTTGCTTGGGACAAAGGCACGCCTTCGCCGATCTCTCACTTTGGAATTGAGTAATGTTGAAGCAACGACCAATGTTCCAAGGCATGTCCCACCAATCCAGGTTTGGCCCATAAATTCTGGAAAAAGCCCACATGAAATCGTTGACCACATTTTTAAAAAAAGCAAGTCACTGTTAACTCTCACACACTCTGTCTGCACCACCTTTGTATCCCACATCACTAATACTCCACCCAAAGCTCCCTTAGAAGCTAAAATAGGGCCATCCTATCTATTGGAAACTCTAGAAACTCCGAACGATATTGTGAGAAATATATTCCATTTGTTATTCCTAAAAATACACAATATCAATTTTCCATTAATGGAGCAAGTTTTTAATTTGGGGACATTTATAAAACTTGTTTAGTCCCTAGACATTCTAAGTTAAAATCTTGGACTTCATAATATAATAGGGTTTTCCCTCCCTCGACTTGAACTAGCTTTGTTAGTGTTATAATTGATTGTCCAAGTAAGACGCTTTAACTTCCTACGCCTCTTAGATATTGATTTTGTTCCAAGTAAATGATCCGCCTCAATTGCAGTTAGTTGTGCTGTGAATTGGTCCTAATTAATACTTATCAGGAAAAAAAAAAACATTCCTCAATCCTCTAGATGTAATCCCAAAGCACTGTTGTATATTGTTAACCTTTTGCAAAATCCAATCCGATGATTAACTAGCTGTATTGTTGATCAGTAGAAGAGATATTAGGGGGACAGCATCTTCCCCAGACACATCTCCAAACTGAGCACCAGGCCCTAAATATTCCTCCTCATTAGGCACCAATAACAACCCCATCATTTCCTCCACACCATCTCTAGCATACAAATCCTACCCCTTCTCAACATCTCCATTTTTGCTGTCACTACCTTGCCCGAAGATATGTGTTGACCCACAAGGTACCTAAAGAAATACCAAGAATTGGTTCTCTTTGTCATAGGAGGTGGCGTCACCATTTGAAACTTTGGGTTGGCGGCAAACCCAAAAACTCCCCCAAGTCTTGGCAATACATCAAGTTTCTTCACTTCCAGCATGGGTGTCGTCATTTCATTGGAGAGAACATTGACCAATTAAAAAAATAAATTATTATAAACTGAAGCCCACAAAAGGGCTAAAGGGAAAATAAGGAGGTCGTGGTGTTGGGTAGGCTCGCATTCGTAGGCCCTTAGTTATGGGCCTTTTATGCCGAAAGTCCAAACTCAGCCCTCACAACAGGATGATGCCCCATCCAACCCCGAGGCTACATCGGCTCCAGACAAAGGAAGGCTGGGGCCTGCAAGCCCATTTGTGGCCCACAAGGCTGAAATGTCATTTGTCGACTATCTCCAAGATATTGGCTTCGTGCCGGATACGCAACCGCCTATGGTGGAGATGTCACAGATGGCGCCGACGAACACAGTGGTACCTTCTGATGACCCGCCGGTGGCGGCGGTATGGCCGGAAAAGGCCCTAGTTACTTTCGGTAATTGTGGGTTTCCGTTTTCAGCAGCTGTCGGCCCTACTCCTCCTGGGGTGGCTCAGTCTAGGCCGTCGGAGGAAGGTGGTGGTGACACCTTCTCGTTGAACCCTCCTAGGCAACCTGAAGACAAGGTGTCAGTGGAGTCTTCTCAACAGCTCTCGGACTCAGATTATTTTATGCACTCTGTGGAGGATTTTCCAGATTCTTTATAGGGGCTGGAGGATATCTCGGTAGATGAGGAATTTCAGAACCTGGAACCTCTTAATTATTTTTTCCCAAACCAATCTAAATGGGTTTTGCATAAGGCTAAAGAAATTCACCAATTGGTTGGGATCAGGTGTGCAGGGTACGAAGAATAATTTATGGCTTTACTAACCGCCATGGAGTAAGGATACAACAAAAATCAAAGGGATAATTCAAGGAAAATTAGGGAACTTAACCGGTTGACATGATCTTTGAACTTGGAGGGTCCTTTCAGTAGAAGAAGGGTGAAAGGAAAGGGGCTGGCCTTTTCCCAATGAATCCCAAAATTGTGTTGTGGAATGTCTGAGGCCTTAATGAAGTGAACAAGCGTCTTCGGATACGGAATTTACTTCGGGATTGGAAGGCGGACATTGTGTGTCTTCATGATACTAAGTTACACGCCTTCGATAAGAGTATGGTGAGAAGTTTGTGGAGGGGTGTTTAAGTGGAATGGACTTATATGGCTTCCTCAGGGGCGTCAAGAGGAGTTATTGTTCTTTAGAACCGGAGAGTGGTGGAAAAAGTGGATGAGCACATTGGTAGGTACACAGTGGCTTGTTTATTCAAATGTGTCACTGATAATTTTACGTGGGCTTTTGCAGGTGTGTACGGGCCTAATGTTGATGCTGATAGACGAATTCTATGGGAAGAACTTGCATGGCTTCATAGCTTGTGGAATGTCCTGTGGTGCATAGGAGGTGACTTCAATATTGTTCGTTTCGCCAGTGAAACTTTTGGTAATAGAAGAGTGGCTTGCTAGTTTGGAATTCTTAGAATGCATCTCTGAATTAAATTTGGTGGATCTACCGCTAGTTGGGGGTCCCGCCACCTGGGCTAATAATCAGACCTAGTCTAGGCTCGATCGTTTTCTCATTTCTCCGGAGTTGGAAAGCCACTCTCTTGACATTCTAAAGAAGCGTCTGGCCCGTTTATCTTCGGATCATTGGCCATTATTGTTAGATTGTGGTGGTCTTCGGAATGGGAAACAATACTTCAAATTTGAAAATATGTGATTGAAGTTGGATGGTTTTGTGAAAAGGGTCAAACAGTGGTGGTCCTCTTATTAGTTCAATGGCTCTCTCGGTTACACATTTGCTAAGAAGTTGAAAGTTTTAAAAAATGATTTGAAGCTGTGGAATTCACAATCCTTTGGCAACATAGGAGATAACAAGAATGGGTTATGGAGGGATATCCAGGAACTCGATAGGTTACAGGAGGAAAGACCTCTCACTCAGGATGAGCAAAGTCTGAAGACTTCGCTGGTCGCTGATCTTGAACGGGTGATCTTCATGGAAGAAATCTCTTGATGGCAAAAATCAAGAGCTTTGTGATTACAAGAAGGGGATCGCTATACGAAATGTTTTCATAGTGTTGCCAACTCGCATCGCAGGAATACTAATATTGAGGTGCTTAAAATTAATGGTGTGGAATGCAAAGATGTTAGAGTTATCTGTAATCATATTGTCAACTTCTATGAGAACTTACTGACGGAGTAGGAGGATTGGAGACCTAACTTAGACGGTCTCACTTTTGATACTATTGACCCAGAAGATGTGGCTTGGTTAAAGAGGGTGTTTGAGGAAGCGGAGGTTTTCAAGGTCATCCAGAATATGGTTCAAGACAAAGCGCTGGGACCAGATGGTTTCTCGATGGGTTTCTTCTAGGACTGTTGGGAAGTCATCAAAGAAGATATCATGAGTGTGTTTTAGTAGCTGTCCTCTAGTCAAAATTTAGAAAAAAGTCTCAACTCCACCTTCTTGGCACTCATCCCCAAAAAGGTGGGAGCCATATATATCAAGGATTTTCGACCTATCAGTCTAGCTTGTGTGGTGTATAAGATTATCTCAAAAGTGCTGGCTAACCGCCTCAGGGAGGTTGTTGGGAAGCTTATCACTTATCCTCAAAATGCTTTTGTGAAAGGCAGACAAATTCTCGATGCTGTTCTTATAGCAAACGAATGCATCAACAATAAAATGGAAGATGGTGGTAAAGGAATCCTATGTAAACTTGATATGGAAAAGGCTTTTGACCACGTCAATTGGGACTATTTTTTTTATCTTCTTGGCAGATGTGGCTTTGGGGAAAGATTGAGGTCTTGGATAAAGTGGTGCATTTCTACCCCTTATCCCCACTGCTTTTCGTTTTGGTTATGAAAGCACTTAGCAGGAAGATGTCGGCCTAGTGGATAAATGGTTTGGTAAGCAGGTTCCATATTGGAACACCAGCAGAGGCTTTGCTAATATTTTACATTTGTTGTTTGTAGATGACACACTCGTCTTTTGTGAGGCGGAGTTAGGTCAGGTGCACACTCTAAAGGCGCTCCTCTGATTTGAAGCAATATCGGGGCTGAAAGTGAACTACAACAAATCTGAGATGGTCCCAATTGGTGATGTGCATAATTTGCAAGAGTTGGCTGGTTCTCTCGGGTGCAAGATTTCTTCACTTCCTTTGACATATTTGGGCCTTCCGTTGGGTTCACCTTCAAGAGATGCTAGAATTTGGGATATAATATTGGAAAGAACGGAAAGGAAACTAGCGGGTTGGAAGAGGATGTACTTGTCTAAAGGAGGCTGAGTCACTCCTATCAAGAGCACTCTTTCCAATCTACCTACCTACTTTTGATCTCTCTACCCGATCCCGGCTAGGGTGGTAGCTCACCTTGAAAAGATTAAATGTGACTTTTTGTGAGGAGGCTTGGGGGAGGAATTCAAGTTTCATTTGGTCAAATGGGATAAGGTGTGCCGCCCTCTATCGGAAGACAGCTTGGGTATTCGTAACTTGAGGATGTTCAACTGAGCATTGTTTGGTAAATGGTTGTGGAGGTACCATGAAGAATCAGAAGCTTTGTGGAGAATGGTGATTGACCACAAATATGGGGAAGCTTGGAGAGGGTGGAGCTCCAATGAGGTTAGGGGGCCAAGTGGTGTAGGGGTGTGGAAAAATATCAGAAGTAGGTGGGGTTTGTTTCAACAGCACACCAGACTCCTTTGTGGTGCAGGATCTAGAATTAAATTTTTCGAAAGATGCTTGGTGTGGGGATAAAGTCCTGACTGACTTGTTTCCTTCTCTTTTTCAAGTTGCATGTGCAAAAAAATCATTGTGGTAGAAGCTATGGATTCAGATGGAGGACAATTACTGTGGAACATCAACTTTCACCGGGCGGCACAAGATTGGGAGCTAAACTTATTTGTGGACTTTTATAGGCTCATATACTCCCAAAGACTGAATCTCCAGAATCAAGATGGTTTATGGTGGACCCTTGCAGGAAGAGGGATTTTCATAGTCCGCTCTTTCTATAAGGTTCTCAATCAAGGTCCTGAAACTCAGTTCTTGTGGAGGAAAATTTGGTGCCACAAAGCTCCTTCGAGAGGAGCTTTCTTCGTTTGGACAGCTTCACTAGGGAAGATCCTCACTACGGACAATTTGAGGAAAATGAGGATTATTATCACAGACTGGTGCTGCATGTGTCATAATGGAGGAGAGTCGGTTAACTATCTCCTTTTATATTGCAAAACAGCTAGAGTTCTTTGAAATGAGGTTTTCAGAAGATTGGAGTTAGCTTGGATTATACCAGAGACTGTTGTGGCAACAATGGCTTGTTGGTTATTCTTAAGGGGCGAATGACAAATTATAGCTATCTGGAAGATGATTCTCATCTGCATCATGTGGTGCATTTGGCTGGAGCGCAACGGGCGGACTTTCAAAGACAAAGAGAGATCCAACGAGGAGCTGATAGATTTATTTTATAGAACCCTATGTACTTGGTCCATTGTCGTTGATTTTAATGGCATGGATCTACATGCTTTCCTTACATCCAATGCGCCTACTTGAGAGGCCATGGTGTTTCTTGTAACTGGCTTTTGCCCTTGTTTAATAAAATTCTTACTTATAAAAAAAAAAAAAAAGTTTTGACTCAAGTGGTTCTAGGTGAACAATGATGAAGGGGAAGGGTGCTTTAGTCCCACATGAAGCTGAGGATACTATCTTGGAATGTGAGAAGCTTGAATGTGGAAGAAAATACCTCATAGTGCAAAATTTGTTAAGGGAATGGAATATGGATGTCATGTGTTTCAAGAAACCAAACTACTACATTGACTACAGTGCAAAATTGGTTGGGGTTTATGGTCCTAACTCTAATCAGAATGGAAACTTCTATGATATGAATTGCCATATATGATTAGATAATGGAAAATATGGTGTTGCATTGGGGGAAATTTCAACATTATTCTAAGTGAAATGTCGGCTGTGGCACTCTATTTATGGTGGAATTCTCAGCATTGTTTTAAATATAACCTCATTGCTCCTCCAATGGAAAGTGGTTACATGGTCGAGTAATCGGGATATGTCTCCATGGCCTTAGATTGATAGATTTCTTATTTCTTCCAAATGGGAAATGTTTCTAGAATTGGCCCAACGATGACATCCGAACTGCTCACCCCACTTCTCATTCTCTTGGACTATGGGCACTTTTAGAAGTGCTATAGGTACTTGAAGCTTGACATCATATTGTTTTCTAGGATTTCCTAGTTATATTTGTTATCACAAATTCACGGCCTGAAAGCCAATTTGACATTTTGGAATGTGCAAAGCATTTGATAATATCAGGAAACAGAAGAAACTCTTTCTTGTTGAACCCAGTTCCTTTGAAGATTTGGAAGAGGAAAGGGCAATAGAGTTGAAGAAAAGTGAGGAAGGATTTCACTAGTAGCGAGGTGGAGGGGCTTACCCTTTTGGAGAAGTTTTGTTCAGGACTGAAATTAAGCACCTTGTGGTTGGCGTCTTGCGATTGAGAGAGGGCCACTAGTTGTTTTTCCACCAGATGGCTTACTCGTACCGACAAAAGAATTCTATAGACTAAACACCGATAAAAGAATTCTATGGACTACGCACCGACAAAAGAATCCTATAGACTACTTGAGCATAGATTGCATAGAAATTTCGAACAAGAAGATATTCAGGAGCAGATGATATAGTTTTACTTGAAACGATACACTGAACACTTCAAAATGGAGACCAAAAGTGGATGGCTTGGCTTTACAGGTACTGGCGAGGAAGAGGCTGGTTGTGAAAACTGAAGTTCAAGTGGTAGTAAAAGAAACCAATGGTGATAAAAGCCCTAGTACCTAATGTATCCTACATAGGCTTTTTCCAAGGTTGTCGGGAGGTGGTGAAAGGGGACCTAATCAGGGTTTTCATGACTTTCATGCTGATGGAAGAACTTTCAAAAGCCTTAATGTGACAAATATTGTACTTATTCTGAAGAAGGTTAGGTAAAAAAAAAGGTGTGAGGGTCATTGACACCAAAGACTTCAAACACAAGTATTTAGAGCTGAGTTGACAAATCATCACTGATGTATTCCAATGCCTCGTTTGAAACTGCTTCTTCACTTCTCTAAACTACTTGTAATGTAAGCTAAAAAGTAATAATTGTTTGGTGGCATGCATCCATTTGTGTTCCATTCTTTCATTCAACTTAGAGAGCATTCATAATCAATGCTTTGTTGTTGTTTGATGTATAATAATGTTACTGAAACTGTGCTTTTGTATTTATCCATGCTGCAAAAGGGGGGTTAATCCCTTTTTCTCCAATTGTTCAGGCGCATTATTGACTTTGGTAGTGCGATAGATGATTTCACAGTGAAGCATTTATATGGTTCCACTGGACCTTCTAGGTATCTCTTTTCTATTTGAAAGCTTTTTAATTCTGGTTTATCTTAGTTAATGGTGTGATCCCTATATTGATTTTTGGGTTACCTCAGAGCTGAACAAACTTACGAGTATGCTCCACCTGAAGCTCTTCTCAATGCAAGTTTCTATCATGGGCCAATAAGTACAACTTTGAAGTATGTAAATCTTCAATATACCAATTTTAAAGTTAACTTATTGGTTGATTTTTCAAGAATGCATTGAATTTTCGGACTTTTGCTGCAAGTTCATCTTCATTAGTTGGATTTAATTTCATTTGGATTTTTGTACTGATAATAACCATTGTGGTTTTATTTGACAGGTATGATATGTGGAGCATTGGTGTTGTGATGTTAGAGTTAATCCTAGGATCACCAAATGTTTTTCAGATAAGTGCTTTAACACGTGCTCTTTTAGACCAGCATCTTAAGGGTTGGAACGAAGGCCTAAAAGAGCTTGCATATAGGTGAGTTCTACATTTGATAAGACTTTAATATTTGGTCAAATTCTTCTTCAGATAGAACTTTGAATGGCTCGTACTGAGAGTTTCATTGTTACATACAACCATTGGCTTGCTTGAAAATAAAATTGAGACCCTGATTTCTTATGGGAATAAAGAAATTATGAATCTTTTTGGGGGGGCCAATTTCAATATATATAGAATTATGAATAAGATTTAGAGACTATTTTTGAAAAAAAATTTGGGGAGGGGGGGGGGGGGCATGAGTACGCCGCTGTCTGCTACCACTCCAGAACCTGGGGTGGCAACCTAGGATGTCTTTTTTTTTTTTTTTTGTTTAATTGTGTGTTCTTGAATAATCTGGTGTGGTGCATTTCTTTTTGAAGTGTAGAAGCTCTAAGTGGCACACACTTAAAGAAAATGGTTCAAACTCTAGCATATAGGATGAGATTACATGGTTATGAACTGTTGCTGCAGGGACATGCACAAAATCTAATGTAAGGTGTCACATTAAACATAGAAACTACAAATGAGATCTTAAACAAGTTTTTCCTTACTCGATAAAGTTTAGAGGATATATCATCTCTACTATTTTTTATATAAATCATCAATCTTAAATGATTTTTTTAGTATATTCATTTTGGATTCTATATTGTGTTTAAAGAACAAAATGCTACAAATTTTAGTTTCAAACGGAGGTTCTTTATTGTGGTCTGTTGGAGGTTTTTAAAAGTCATAAACTACTGTTTGGGAAGGGGACTTGTACACATAAACTAATGTTTGGGAAATGCTACAGGTTTTTAGAAGTCATAAAATGCTATAGGTCTTTATTGTGGGACTTGTAAAATATTCGCATAAGCTAATGTTTGGGAAAGCTTATCTGCGCATAAAATGATTTTGGCTTTCATAAAATATTTTATTAATGTTTGGGAAAACTTATCTGCGCATAATCTAACAAGTATGGCTATGCGAGCAATGCCAATGGAGGGGTTGAGCTACACAGCTGGATCTTTGCCGAACCAATGCCGTCGGGAGTGAGGGGTTGAGCTTCTGAATTCTCCAGTCCCCTGCCTCACCTTCTCTGCTGAACCAAACATGTGGCATATCCTGAACTTGAGGAAGATAGAAACCAGGGTGGTTAAGGCTTAATAATCGGGTGTAGGCTGGTGTATGCTTAAAAACAAAATGAAAACAAAATTAGATGACGTGGCAATATTTCATTGGAGAGCTGGTTTGAGAGGGAGATCAACTGGGCTGGTCTCCAGGTTTTCTCTAAACATTAAGTGTGTTTTTACGTTATTTGGCAAATTATCAGATTTCATTTTATTTATGCTTTATGATTTGTAATATTATTTACATTTTACAAAAACATCTCATGTGACAGAAAAATTGGCCCCCCTAAAAAAGATTGCTGGTTCCGCCACTGGAGTGCAGATCACCCCAACTGGGGTGGATCTCACCAACCTGGCCCTGGGGTGGATGGTCACACCCCAAATGGGATGGCTAGCCATCCATGGGGCACTCCTTGTGGTGGCACAAACACTCCTGGTGAATGGCTGTCCACCGTTTCTATTTTTTATTTTAATTTGTTTTCCCTTGAAGAGCTTTAATTTTGTTTGGGTGTGTTTTATGTGTTTCTCAATAAAATGTTGATGTGTTAGCTTTTTATTGGAGGTTGTGAAGGACATGGTTTATACTAGGTTTAATTGAAGTTAAATTCTTCTTTACAATACTGGATATACTGTATCTAATCTTTTGCAGCCTTTTCTCTCATTGTTTCTCCTTCACCTGAAAGTTCCCAATCTTCACCCTCCCTCTCTCTCATCTTCCTTACCTAGTCAAAATTTATTGTGGCTTCTAGCTCTTGTTATGTTTGTCTTTATACTCTTAACATCTCTTATAAAGTTTTGTATGTTTCTACCTGTCAAAAATAAATTAAGTTTTTGCATGTTTCTGCATTCAAAGTAACTTCACCACTGGCAACCTCTCTTTTTGGAGTTAACTATTCTGCAGCTCCTCGATCTCACTTTCTAGTTTTGGTGTAATAGGGGGTAGAGTTTTAGTCTCCATTTGTAGTCTTGCTTTAAGACAACAGATTTGTTATGAGAAATTTCTTGTATTTGTATGCTAAATTATCCCATATAATTTTGTCATTGGTGTTCCACTCCTTCAACTAATGGATAGAGTCGATATGAAAGTTAAAAACTGTGCATGTAGAATTTGCAACTAGGTCTAGAGTAACATTTTAATCTCTGGGAGTGAATGCTTTTGGTCTGTTCTTTTAGGAACTTCTTGAGAGTGATTATTGAAACTTGTTTATGATGACAGACTTAGATCATTCATGGAATTGTGTATCTTAATCTCTGGGAGTTCCCCAAAATATCAGCACTCAATGGACCGAGTAAGTGTACCATCTTTTATTGGCAATTGTTGTCGTAAGGTTTGTTTAGTGTAACAACATACAATTTTTTATTGCCAAGTTTTCTCCTGTGCTTGTTAGTGTGAGAATGTACTGTTCACTCTTTTTACTTTATATTCTGCCCTCACTTTACTTCAAAAATAGATTTTATTTGAGAACATTGTTACTGACGTGCTTAATTTTTAATGTAGATTTTGTAATGCTTTAATTGGTGGTTTTAAGCATGGTTTGGGGTCTCAAGCTAGATCATGGTATCTACCTACGTCCTGGAACGATTGTGTTATTAATATTTAGAAATTTGAGCGTGAGTAATTCATGTTTAGAACAATGGCAAGGCCTTTGTAGCCATTAGTAGGTAAAGAAATTAATGAATAATTTCACTCCATTCTATGATAATTCTACATAAAATTGGGTATCAATGATTTGTTATTCCAAGTTGGTTTGTTATTAATATTGGAAAAAATTAGAGCAAAATACCATTTTAACTTCTCCAAAAGCTTGTGTGTTATGCAAATGGAACGAACATGGTAATAAATTACTGCTAAGTATTGAAGGGCTCTTATTTTGGCTTCCTTATAGGAAATTTCTTAAATTTTTCTCTAATGTGATGTACGAGTTTTTCTCTAATGTGATGGATGACTTCTCGAATTTGAGTTTTGATCTTAATTTCATAGATCTCCCATTAATAGGGGGGCCTTTTACGTGGTCAAATAGTAGGGGGGTCCAGGTTGGATAGGTTTTTAATCTCATCGTCATGGGATACTCAATTCCCGGATTTTTGCCAGAAGAGACTACCTCGGGTTTGTTCATATCATTTCCCCATTGTGTTAGACTACAGGGGTATTCATGGGAGAAAAATATATTTCAAATTCGAGAATATGTGGCTACAAGTAATTGATTTTGAGGAGAGTGAGGAACTGGTGGTCTTCTTACTCTTTCCATGGCTCCTCTAGTTTTATTGCGGCTAATAAATTTAAAGCTCTCAAGTTAGATCTAAAGAAGTGGAACAGAGAGGTGTCTAGGCACATGGATGAACAAAAGCGCCTGCTTTTTTTTTGGGGGGTGGAGGGGGGGGGGGTTAGTGAAGAGCATTTCTTTGAGGAAGATAGAGGTAGTGGCGGAGTTAGAGCAGGTATTGCTTATGGAAGAAACTTTCTGGAGACAAAAATCTAGGTTGACGTGGTTGAAAGGCACCAAGTGTCAATTTTGGTATGAATGCCCTTCCCCTCCTTCCCTTTCAATTATATATAGAAAATTTATACATTACATTGTCAAGTATTTCTGTCACCGCAACTTATGCTTTCGGTGCCTGCAACTACCTTTCGATGCCTACAATTGTTTACTTAGTTTAGTCAATTATTTACACTTAATTATCAGATATCTTTTAATTATCTCCATAACATCCCCCCTCAAATTGATGATGGTAGATCAATAAGCATCAATTTGTCAACCAAGAACTGATGCCGATGTCGAGAATGTGTTTTAGTGAATATGTCTGCAGTTTGATGCTCAGTGGAAACGTGAGGAAGAGTAATGATATGTTTGTCAAAAGCTTTTCGTATGGAATGGCAGTCGACTTCGATATGTTTAGTACGCTCATGGAAAACAGGGTTAGTAGCGATTTGAATAGTACTGGTATTATATGCATGAAGAGGAGTGGAATGATGCTGAGAAAAATCAAGTTCGTTCAATAACCCACGAAGCCACGTGATCTTTGAGCAAGCAGAAGACATAGCACGATATTCAGACTCAGTGGAAGATTTGGAAACTCTGTCTTGTTTCTTATTCTTCCAAAAAATGAGTGCATTGCCTAAGAACATGCACCAACCAGTAATAGAACGATGAGTATCTGTACAACTAGCCCAATCAGCATCACTATATCCCCCTAACTGTAACGAAAATTCCTTAGAAAAGAATAATCCGCTTGCAGAAGTGCCATTGAGATATCGGATAATGCGGCAGACAGTAGTTAGATGAAGATGTCGAGGAGCTTGCATAAATTGACTGACTTGCTACACAGTGAAAGAGATGTCAGGTCGAGTAATCGTCAAGTAGTTTAAGCTCCCAACTAGTTGTCGATATAAGAATGGATCGAAAAGAAGCTTGCCTTCCTCCTGACGAAACTTGAGTTTTACCTCTAAAGGAGTAAGAATAAAGTTACTCGATTGGAGACCAGCCAATGAATCACTTCCTATGTGTATTTGTACTAATGTAACAATGTACTAGATGGAGTAATTTGGACTTCAAGACCAAGAAAGTATTGCAAAGGACCAAGGTCTTTCATATGAAAAGATGCCTTGAGATGCAGTTGTAACTGTTGAATTAATTCAGTATCAGAACCAGTAATCATAATGTCATCAACATATACTATGAGCAACACAATTCCAGCAGAAGTCTTGCGAAGAAAAAGAGAGGAATCAAACTGACTCTGAGTAAATTGAAAGGTAAGTAAAGTAGAGTGAAATTTATCAAACCATGTACGTGAAGTTTGTTTCAATTCGTACAAGGATCGGTATAGCCGACAAACCTCTAAGGAAGGTGTAGCAAACGTGCCGGGAGGTGGAGACATATAGATTTCTTCCTTTAGGTCTCCATGTAGAAAGACATTCTTTACATCCATCTGCCTGAGAAACTACTCTTGTGAAGTAGCAAGTGCCAAGATAGTTCGAACAGTAGTTATCTTGGCAACGGGAGCAAATGTTTCGTCATAATTAATCCCATACTCTTAACGGTTCCCAAGAGCCACAAGACGAGCCTTATATCTATCAAGTGAGCCATTAGATCGAAACTTAATTGAGTACACCCATTTACGGCTAATCGGTTTCACATCAGATAGACAAGTCACAATATCCCAAGTGTGATTGTCTTGAAGAGCCTTAATTTCTTCTTGCATGGCCTGCTGTCAACATGCTTGGGAAGCTGCTTGGCATAAGAATGAGGAATAGAATTAGTATTGAGAGTTGCAGCAAATGTGGTATGAGGAAAATCATACCTATCAGGTACATGTCTAATCCAGGTTGAGTGTCGAGGTATAAGAACCATATAATCAAGTGGCGGATCAGTGTCGGGAAGGAACGTTGAAAAGGTTGAATAACGTCGATGATACACCAGTCCTGGTTTAAACCGCTCAATAGAGGAAGACACAACATCAAAAGCTAGAAGATGAGCAAGAGGAGAATCAGAAATAACCTGAGACTGAAAGAAATATTGATTTTCAAAGAAAATTACATTTCGAGAGATCTGGATTTTATTTACATTAGCATCATAACAAACAAATCCTTTTTAAGTATGACTATATCTCATAAATGGGCAAGTGATAGACTGGGCGGAAAGCTTGTGACGATCAATGGAAGGGAGATGAACAAAACAAACACACTCAAAAGTATGAAGAGAGTGATACTCAGGAGGTATGCCAAATAATCGAAAATAAGGAGAATCATAATTTAGAGCAATAGTAGGCAAACGATTTATTAGATACACAGAAGTTGATAAAGCTTCCACCCAAAAGCAAGAAGGCACAAAGGAATCAATCAATAGAGTACGAGCAACATCTAAAAAATGACGATTCTTGCGCTCAATGACTCCATTTTGTTGAGAGGTATACGGGCAAGAATGTTGGGAAATAATTCCCTTTTGTTGGAGATAATGCTGAAAGGAATGAGATATGTACTCCCCCTGAGTTAGAGCATAAGATTTTGATACAAGTACCAAACTGTGTCTCAACAAGTGCAACAAAATATTGAAAGACAAAAAACACATTAGCTTTAGAGCGGAGAAAATATATCCAGGTGAATCAACTATATTCATTGATAAATATCACAAAATAATGATGTTGACCATGGGAAATAACAAAACTCACTCGAAACACCAGTATGTATAAGCTCAAAATAGGTAGTTACACGACTACTATGTGCAGGAAAATGTAAAATTTTACTTTTACCAAGACGACAAGTAGCACAATCAAAAGAGGCATTAGAAGAGGAAAACAAATTTTTATTACCCAATGAACCATTTTTTAAAAGATGAGTTAAGACAGTAGAATTGGGATGACCTAATTTCTTATGCCATATTTCACTATTATTAGTCATGGCCATACAAGCAAGAGAAATAACATTAGGAAAGGAAAACTGTAAAGGAAACAGACGTCTCACTTTAGGCCCCTTTGCGATCACCGTCCCTGACACCTGATCCTGTACAAGACAACCACCACGAGAAAAGAAAACATCACATTTATTATCTATCAATTGTCTAACAGAGATCAAATTAGTAGATAATTTAGAAGAGACAAAGACATTGCGAAAATGACTCAAATTACCAACAACAGTGATGGGAATAGTACTACCATCGGCAATTTGAATGTTTTGTGTGTCCCCATACTTACGAACATCGTGAAGACTCGTCTCAGTAGCAGTCATATGATTAGAAGCACCCGAATCAACAATCCAAGATGAAATTGAGCGATTACTTGTACATTGTAGGCCTAGAGCAGTAAAAGTAGACAGAATCATTTGTTGAACCATTGCTGGTGTGAGAACAGGTGAATTGGAGTTCACAGTGGGAGGTGCAGAAGAAGATGACTGAACATCAGCTCGAAATGCATGGGAGTGGTGATTTTATGGCCGCATCCGACAATCCTTGATAAAGTGACTTTCTTTCTTACAGTAGTTACACACTTTCTTGGAACAGTTTCGAGCAATGTGGCCAACTTCTTTGCAGTTGTAACACTATAACTTATGCCGTCCTCTTTCTTGTGCAATATAAGCAACATTAATAGCATCAGAAGAGATCCTCTCAGAAGTCATACCTATTTGAGTGGATAATCGTTGTTCCTCCCGCAATAATTATCCCAAGCAAATATCAAAAGAAGGAACTGGGTTAGGTTCAATAAACCGGCCCTAACATGTTCAAACTCAGACCGATGTTTCATTAAAAATTGATCGCGTTGACTCTTAGTGTGAACCATTTGAAGAGCCGCAAGTGCCGCCAGGGGTACTTGAGTAAGAATAATAGAAGAATATTCATTCTAAATATTAATAGAAGCAGAATAAAACTGTTCAATAGTCAAGTTACCTTGAGCCGTAGTAAGGCAATGAAGATTTGTGACAAGATGTGGTTCAAGTATTCCCAACAACCAAGAAACCGCCTTAGCATCATTGACTTCCCATTGGATAAGTTCTTTTTTATCAGTAGGAATTTTATCAGAACTATCAATATGATTTGCTAATTCTTTTCCTTTTAAGAAAATTTTAAATTGAAATTCCCACGTAAGGAAATTTTTTCCATTAAATCGAACAATAAAATTTTCAATCGACATGAGAAAAATCACAAAAAAAATAATAAGAAATTTAACCAAGTAAGATTAGCCGGCCACGTCAGAATACGGACGGAAAGTCCAAACATGCAATTAAAATATTTAAGTACTACTTGCTGCTACCCATAGTGCCGAGAACAACAAATCACATGCTGAAAAATGATTTATGCCGAAAAATGAGAAGGCAAAAAATGAGAAGCATTGAGAAGGCTTACAGTCGATGCCACAGAATAGGCAAATCACACGCCGAAATTGTTCCTTATTGTCGATACCACAGATATCGCCGACAAAGATCGCCGATGGACTCCAAACACACTCGTCTAAGGTTAGACAGTGCTGACAGCAACCCAGAACTCGCTGATAGCAACCCAAAAATGCCGAGAAAAACTGCACAGAACTGGCCGAGAAAGCTTTCACGTTGGCGTCACCTTGTTGTCGATCAACCAGATAACTAGAGTCACCTACGTCCATAGAAGATGCCGATCGGCACAGAGCCACCCCAGACTGCACTAGCAACCACCGATACACTAGAATAAGAAGTTTTCATGGAAATAGAGTATGCAACTCTGAAAACCCAGTCTCAAGAAGCTCAAATCCACGTGGTTTGACATAGTGTCAAATTTGGTCTGAATAATCTTTCCTTGTATTTCCTTTCAAATATATAGAAAATCTATACATCTCATAGTCAAATATTTCTGCCACCTCAACTAATACTTTCGGTGTCTACAACTAATACTTTTGGTGCCTCAATTGTTTATTTAATTTAGTCAATTATTTACACTCAATTTATATTTAATTATCAACTATCCCTAAATTATCTCCGTAACACATAGGAGGCAGCGACATCCACTATTGCGATAAAAAAAATCGCACGAATGATTTATACTTAAGCAGACGGAAATCAGAGAGGCTCTAATACCATGTCAATTTTGGTCTGAATGCCCTTTCTCTCCATCCCTTTCAATTATATATAGAAAATTTATACATCATATTGTCAAGTATTTCTGCCACCGCAACTAATGCTTTCAGTGCCTACAACTACCTTTCGGTGCCTACAATTATTTACTCAGTTTAGTCAATTATTTACAATTAATTATCAGATATCTCTTAATTATCTCCGTATTACCAAGTTTTTTCACAAAATGGCTAATTCACATGGCGAAACAATGCTATTGAGGTTCTCCAACTGGGAAACACGATATTTCATGCCCAAGATCACATAGTGAGCTATTATGAAGAGCTTCTCCAAGAGACGGAAGGATGGCAACCAAAATTGGATGGATTGGCTTTTGACCAACTAGAGGATAGTATTGCAAGTTGGTTGGAAAGACCGTTTGAGGAAGATGAAGTGCATAAAATGGTGTGTAAAATGGGTAAAGACAGAGTGCCAGGCCCAAATGGATTTACTATGGCTTTCTTCCAAGAGAGTTGGGATATGGTGAAGAAGGATGTGATGCGGGTTTTTCAGAAGTTTCACTTTAGTAAAAAATTTGAGAGATCCCTTAATGCCACCTTTATTGCATTAATTCTTAAGTTTGCGAGAGCAATGGAGTTGAAGGACTTTCACCCAATAAGTTTGGTAGGAGGGATGTATAAAATACTCTCAAAGATGCTTGCAAGCCGTATGAAAATGGTGTTGAGAAAAATTAAATTATCTCCAAACCACAAAATGCTTTCATTCAGGGCTGCCAAATTCTAGATTCAGTTTTAATCACAAATGAGTGCTTAGATAACCGTTTGAGGGACGGTAAACCAGGAGTCCTATGCAAGTTGGACATGGAAAAGACTTGTGACCACATGAGTTTGGATTTTTTGCTTTATATGCTGAGGAGATGTGGATTTGGAGAAAGATGGTGTGGCTGGATTTTCCATTGAGTCTCGATTGCCCACTTCTCCATTTTAGTGAATGGCAACCTTTGTGGCTTCTTTCCGAGTTCAAGGGGGTTGAAACAAGGGGATCCATTATCTCTATTCCTATTTGTCATAGTCATGGAGGCGTTGAGTAGAATGGTAAATGCTGCTGCTCGGGGAGTTTCCTTGCTAGTTTTGCCGTGGGAGATAGCAACAATGGTTTATCCATATCCCACTTATTATATGCGGATGATACTTTAATCTTCTATGATGCGGATAGCAGTCAAATCAAAGCCTTAAGGGCTGTACTTCTGTGTTTTAAGATGGTTTCAGGACTCAAGGTAAATTTGGGAAAGTCGGAATTGGTTCAAGTAGGGGCGGTGGAGAATATCAACCATTTAGCCGATTTGTTGGGGTGTAAGGTAGTTGCTTTATCCACCAATCTAGGTCTCCCTTTGGGAGCTTCTTTTAAGGCAACATCTATTTGGGATGGGGTGGTCGAGAAGATGAAAAAAAGATTTGTGGGGTGGAAGTGCCTTTACCTCTCAAAGGGTGGGAGATTAATTCTCATTAAAAGTACCATCTCCAACCTTCCCGCCTATTATCTCTTTCTTTTTCCGTTACCGGTGGAGGTGGTGAACCGAATTGAGAAACTTTTAAGAGTGTCCTTGTAGGGTGGCATGGGGAGGAACAGAAATTTCATCTGGTGAGGTGGACAAAGGTGTGTAGTCCAAAGGAGGTAGGCGGTTTGGGGGTGCATAATTTAATTCATTTTAACAAAGCACTCTTAAAGAAGTGGTTGTGGATATTGGTGGTAGAGAGAGAAGTATGGATGTGACTGGAGATGTTGGAGCTCTAAGGAGGGTCGGAGGACATATGGGGTGAGCTTTTAGAAGTTTATTCAGAAAGGGTGGAATAGGTTTGCAACACACATTTCCTTTGAGGTTGGCGATGGTACAAGAATTAGTTTTTGATTGAATAAATGGTGTGGAGAACAAGCCTTATATGCTGTCTTTCCAAGGGTTTTCAGCTTAGTAATTAACAAACACGTGGTGGTTTCCGATGTATTGTGTCGGAACAATGGTACGGTGTGTTGGAACTTAATTTTTTCCAGAAATATTCAAGACTGGGAAGTAAATGAGAAAACAGATTTTTACAGCTTCATTTACTCTAGACAATTGGGAGAAATGGGAGGGAAATAATTGTGGACAAGCTCTGGAAGTAAGAATTTTTTTGTCAAGTCTTTCTACAAGAGTTTGCAAGACCAACTGTGTAACGCTCCCAATTTACGTATGGAAAATAACGTAAATTAAAGTGTTGTAACTTGTAACGTTAGGCTACAAATCTCGTAGTTCATTCCAGAAATTATATGCATGCGCCTAATTTACTAACAGTATGCAAAATATATTATAACGGAATAAGGTTAATTCCAGAAATCAGCAAGAAATCTAATTTTTTGCAATAATTACATGGTATGCTACAGTAAAATTTCATAACATCAAGCATACTGTACCAAATCTCTTACTTAATACATATCAATATCCGATATTCCTAGAAAAAATATTCAAGTATCCTCTGCTACCCTTAGGGAATTCTTTTCCGCCATCTCTATAATCATGTCATCAACAATTAATCCCTTCATCAATAGAGGAGTATTCTGTATGACCTTCAGGATACCTCAGAATCTCCGATGATGTCTGGGTCTCATTATAAGTTATCTATTCCTGCAATGTCTATCATTCCTCATGGAATGACAGATAAAATTAAAAGGATGATATTTTCAAGAAATCTCAATTAGTACACAAATAATGTAGCAAATGCATTAACAGTACATATCTATAAAATGAAACAACAAGTATCATGATTGTCTTGTGCACGTCTGATGCATGACTTTTGTACCATTTTTATATGAACTGATACATTTTCATGATAAACTTATATGAACATGGGTACAAAACTTGACATGCAATGACTTTTCTTAAAATTATTATCTTATTCGTATATTTACTTTAAGTCTTATTCTGATATCTAAACCTCAATAGGCGTTACGTATCACCGTCCCAACCGGATTCTTATTTGCATCAGTCATACGGGTGTTACGTATCGCCGACCCCGTCATGACACGAAAATATTTATCGTGGTTCACGTCGGTCATACTGGCGTAACGTATCATCATCCCCGTCATGACATGAACATTCTTATTATAGCGGGCGTTACGTATCACCGTCCCTATTAGTCATGTCAGTCATACGGGCGTTACGTATCGTTGTTCTTGTCATGACATGATTTCTTATTATTCGAAGGGCGTTACGTATTGCCGTCCCCGTCATGACGTGACTTTTCTTATTTTTATAAATATTCTTATTTTCTTAAAACAATGCATACCATGCCCTTTGATGTAAAACTTGTGACGTAATGGAACATGCATATATCTTTAGATATTTGCATGCATGTTTCATGCTTACATGAGTCATATGGTATATAAAACATGTTTAATCAATTCATGACATGAACAAATCACATCGTATATCACATATCAAATCAAACGTAATTATATTACAAAAAGGAACGTAAAGCCAATCATTTCGCATAAGAACCAAGTGAAAGCCGAAACTCCCAGTTTCTTTAAGAATTCTTTTATTTTAACTTATTTTTTATTTTATAATTTCAAAGATTCATAGCATAATACCATAACCCTCAAAGTCGAAACCACTATATGTATATTCCTTCATTATTTTCAATTATCTCTTTTATTCCATTCTTCCTTCTTGATTTTATGCATAACTAATTCTATATTTCTCCATAGAATTTATTTAATTTATAAATATCACAAAATGATCAACATATCAAAGATTTAAGTGACAAAATCCTAAAATTTTCCCAAAACACTCCATAAGGCTGAAACCCTATAACCTCTACTTCCACTTTCTTTTGTCATCTAAACCTTATATTCTCTTATCCATTCTTCCAACCATATCCTAATAAGATGAATTATTGCTTCCTAATAAGATTTCCCTTAATTTCTCATAAGATAACATAAACCAAAGCTTGCTTATAATTACTAGTATTTTTTGTTTTGAAGAGAATAACTATGGCTATAAAACTACCATACAAGTAATCCAATGTCAAGGTTAGGTTATTTAGTGTACTTACTACTTTCTTCAAAGTTTTTCACTAGCAAATGAGTTTGGTTTTGGCAACCTTCACCACAATGTATCCAAAATGCCCTTGTTGATGGTTTTTGGAGATTGGTGGATTGAGAAAAGGTTTAGACTATTTTTGCTTGGGTTGGCCATGTGTTTCCAAGGAGTAAACTGAATTTCTTCTTCTTCTATATATGTTGGTCGATCACTCAAGCCCAAAGGAAGTGTAAGAAATTCCCAAAAACCTCTCATCCTATCCTTTCCGTCCATCTCTTCTCCCTAACTTTTAGATTGCTCAATTGCCTTCCTATTAGGCTTAGTTGGCTTAAACTTGTCTTATGATCATTGGACCACTTACCCCTACACTTGTCACTTGATGATCTAGGCACCAAAGATTTTTTTTCTAAAAATGCCAAATGACTAGGTTGGTTGCAAAGGGTGCAATCCGATCCCTTTGTTTCTCCGTTTCGTTCCTCTTAGTTTTGGGTTGTTTTTGTCACTTAGCTTAAACTTGATTAGTAAGAAAAACTCACTCATTGGTCATTTAGTGCCACCTAAGAGATACACCATATCATTAGATTGACAAAATCTTATCACTCGAGTAGGAAAAATTCAAAATGATCTCCCATGCATCTCTTGGCTCCCTTGAGTTCTTTGTGCCTTTCGAAGCTTGCTAGATGAAATCCCCTCATTTGCCACATGTCTACACACATGTCAAGATCATAGGATGAGTGAGAAGATATTCCAAAGATTTTATCTTAAGCAAAGTCGGTGGTCAACTCAAAGTCCTGTTTACTACACCCAATTTGGTTCTATCAACTTCAATCCCAATTTTGTCCTTGATTGGGTCCGCCTCTCTTAAAACTCAAAACATAAAAGTTGTAGATCTTTTTCTTGGTGTTCTATATTATGTTGAATCATCTCATTCAGAAATTAGATGAGAGAATTATGCCCAAATTATCAAAGAACATCGAAAATGTTTGAAACTGTCAAATCCGAATATATTATGTGGTATATTCTTTACTTATATCACTTGACTTCAGTTGTCAAATCTTCATTCAATTTCTATACAATATTTCCTTGAATTTCCAAAGGTCATATTTTCTCATCATGCCAAATATCTCCTTTTAGACCATGGTCAAATTTTGCCAAAAATAAAAATCCAATAATATTCCCTACTTACTTGACTTGAACTCTTATACTAGTTGGTCCACCTAAATCCCTTTCTATGCAAGATTTTCTTGCAAATCACAAGTCCTAAGTTCTCTTGGTATAGAATAAGACAAAGTTAGGCATAAGTCATGTTCTTATTTCTTCTTGAAGCACTATACATACAAGATAAAATCAAAGATGAAATTCAGCTACCACTTAGATCAATCTTTAAATACATCAACTTCACGTCCAATTTCATTATTAATTAAGCTAGTATCTCTTAAAATTCAAAACATGAAAGTTGTATAACTTTCTCTTGGCTTTCCATATCATTTTGAATAATCCCAATCCGAAATTAATTGAGAAAGTTATGCCCATATTATCGAGGGATGTCAAATTTGTCAAAAATCACCCAATTGTCTTGATTAGTACTAAACTTCTCTATTTGCATCATTTTACCACTTTGAACCTAACTTATCAATATTCCTTATAAAAGAAAGTCCAAAATATATTTCCAAAAAGTTGTGAAAAATAACCAAATAAAAGTATTTATTCTTATTATTAGGAAAATCCAATAGGGGAAAAATCCGGGTTACAAACTGCCGGTTGTATTTCCTTCGAAGGCCATTTGGAAAGCACGGGCACCACCTAAAGTTGCGTTTTTCACTTGGACAGCGGCTCTAGGTAAGATTTTGACGGCTGACAACCTAAGAAAAAGAGGTATGATTATAGCGGAGTGGTGCTATTTGTGTCAGAAAAATGGGGAATCGATCGACCATATTTTTCTATATTGTGTAGTGGCAAAGGAGCTATGGGATGGACTACTTAGGAAAGCTAGTTTGTGCTGGGTTATGCCCAAGAGTGTTGCGGATCTACTCGCATGCTAGAATAGGTACCATCAATGCGCTAAGCTGGCCGCGATGTGGATAATGATTCCTCTATTTCTTTTGTGGTGCCTATGGATGAAAAGAAACGAGAGATGCTTCAACAACAAAGAAAGGACTGCGGGGGAAATTTGGAACTTTTTTGTATATTCTTTGGTTCAATGGTTTTTTACTATTTTACTAAAGGGAGGGAATGTCCATGAGTTTTTTAGTGCTTTTCAGCTTGTTAGTGTTAACTAAGTGTCTCTTTTGTATACCCTCCGTGTATATGGGCTTTGTCCAGTTGTATCTATTCAATAAAAATTATTACTTTATCAAAAAAAAATTTGTGACTTTGAGCTGTCCAATACTTTAGATTGCTAGTTCTGTATTGCATTTACTTCAACTCTATTGATTGAATGTGTTTTATTATTAATTTGGCACTTTGAGCTAATTCTGGTTAATGACGGTGCCCCATCTAGAGCTAGAATTTACAACCCTAACTTTTATGCATAAGAGTGACTGTTCATTCATCCAGAGTAGCTGGGTTTAAAAAGTGCATGAAATATACTTTTTGGTGATTTTTGAACTTGAACACTATATTTTCGTTTGGTTACAAAGATGAGTTGATGAGATGAAAGTTGAAAGTAATAAAATATTGTTAGTATATTTATTACTTTTGTTTTGGGATTTGAAAAAGTTAAATGATTTATTGTACTTTATATGGAAATTGGAAAATGTTACAATAATTAGATGAGATGAAATGAGTTGAGATGATTTGTGTAACCAAACGAGGTTAGTTATTTATAGTGCAAACAGATGATGCAGTGTCCTACGTGAGGGCTTGACATGCAGCTCTGCTGGTTCATTAATGAAAATATATATTAAGGCTGTATGTGGGTAGTGAGATCACTCCACTACTATTTAATATTTTTCTATTACTTTTTCACCACTTTTTCATTATCATTCACAGATCATCTGAAATCACCTCAATACTTAAATATAGCCTAAGTCAACAGAAGGCACCTGTCCTCCTGTGGTGGATGGTGAGTCTTCCAGATGAACTTTGAGTTGGGCATAGCTAATAACAGCTTTGAGGACAAGAATGTTGTCCTTTTGCAAAATACAGTGCTGAAAAGAGTTCTCTGGTCAAAGTATATAATCCATGTGTATATTTTGTGGTCTCTACATCTACTAATAAAATTTCATCTTCAGGTTGAACTTTCACCAGCCTCCTGGAAATGCTCTGAAGAATTTTTTTCCAATCAGATAAAGAGTAGAGATCCTCTGAAACTAGGGTCTGTCTAGGCTACCATGCATCTCTTCGATGCTAGTACACATCATTTTCTTATTTTGTCTAGTTCTTGGGAATGTTAGCTCATCAATATCTTCTTTTCACGATGTCTATAGGTTTCCAAATGTATCAGCTTTGCGATTAGTGCGCCATCTATTACTTTGGGATCCGGTAAGTTTTTCATCGCATAGCTAATTGTAATGGGGATTTAAAATGCTTGTAAACCTGATGCATAGATAAACGTAATGGGAATTTAAAATGCTTGTGAATTTCTAGGAGGATAGATTTAGTGTTGATGAGGCTTTAAGGCATCCGTATTTCCAACCTCCTCCCGAAGGATAAGATCTTCGCGAAGTTCATTAATTATTTTATTGGTGATTCCTTTTCCCAACAAGGTACCATTTTCTTCTAATCTTTACTGTCTTATGCCCATTAAACATATATCTACTAGACTACTACCACTAGTTATGTAATTTATTTATTTTCTTCAACTTCAGGTTTCATCTTGTCATTAATCGGTATAGTAATTTGGAAGTCAGAATTGCGAAGCCTCGCAGAAACCGTTTCAGGAAATTTTAACTGGTCCAAACACACGAATACATGGGGAAATTGTAGAAATGTCTTGATTTTCTTTTGCCTGGTCAATGATCTACATTATTGTACCAGCCAATACATACAACTATACAAGCAAAAAGCAACGTGTGAACATAAAACACATTTCAGGGACTTGGGGAGGAAGCGAGAGGTGGCTGGTATACTAAAGCCCACCAGAGGCCGAATTGAGTAGTCACTCTTTTAATGTGACAATATATCACATGATCCATAAACCCAATATGAATACAGTACAAATTAACCTGTTTTGATAACAGGTCAATCCGTTTAACTCGAATCAACCTATTTTGATTCATTTAGATTGTTGAGTTGTAATATTTGATAGTGTGAGATTTTTTAATGTTGATTTTATTATATGTTGAAATCTGTATTGATATTTTTTGTTAATAGGTGGTTTTTTTTTTGTGGCTACTAATAAATATAGAGTTTTAACTTTTTATGTAAAATTATGTTAATTAGGTCAAATGGGTTGTGCGTGCTAATTCAACCAATCCAATTTATATGACACTGGTTTAAATGGGGCAACGTTTTTCTAATTACGTTGGGTTACCAAACGGGTTGAGTTATGGTTTAAAATTTAGTGGGGTTGATCTATATTAGGGTTGCAAATGAACAGAGCTGCTCGTGAACAATTCGAGCTCGATTCGTATAAATTCGACTCGAACTCGATTAATTTAATAAATGAGTTGTTCGTGAACAAAAATAATGGTTCGAATATTAAACGAGTAAAAATCGTATAATCTCGACTCGATTCGGTTTAGGTTCGTGAACAATATTCGTATAAACTTGATTCGACTCTTTTTGAGTTCGTTGCAATACTTGTAATATTTATATATATATATATATATATATATTTATATATATTTTTTTATTATATATTTTAAGTGTTATATATATTATTTTTGATACTTTGTGTAAGTAATATGTATTGTTACTTCAAGTTTATGTATAAGTAACATGTTTTATTATTTTATAATAATGTATTAAATTTATAAAAAAATTATTGGGTCAAATATAAAATGTTTATAAAAATAAACAACTCTAAATCTCTAATTATTGTGACACTTAACTAATTTTATTTTTATTTTTGGCCATATTTAATATTATATCAAAGGTAATTGAATAATTGAATATTAAATTAATAAATGTATTATGTCTAGAAGGAATGACTTTAATATACTAGACATTCTTGATGCCATATGTATTGAAAAGTGGCAATGAATCAATGTTACATTGAAATTTGATAAGTTTATATTGTAGTATCTTTGTATGTGTATGTGGCTCATATCAAGTAAAACATCAAATACGTCATACGTGTATAGATAAAGCATGTTAGGGTTACAACTTACAAGTTACATCTGTATTTCATTTCGATGTAATTTTTGGAATTTTGTCATTTTTAACAAAATTCGAATACAGACGATTTTTAACTATACAGTACGACTTGTTGGCAGATTTCTAACATTACTTGATTTGATAAATTCAGTTAAACTTCAGAGACGTATTCTATGTTTTGGGCGATTTTATTATGTTCTTGTAAATCATCTATTAAAACTGGTTAACAGAATAATTACAATTATGTCCAACGTGACTCTTTTAATTTTTTTTTTATTTCATTATTAATAGTGACTAGTAGTACAAATATATAATATTTTTTAAATTTTTAGTGATTAAGAATAATAAAAAAATACTTTAAAAAAAAAATTAATAATCTCAATTATACTATAATTTATAGTTTACTATTTTATAAAATGATAAAATAGTATAATCTTAAATATTTTATTATTATTATTTATTTTAAATTATTAAATTTATCTTATTTTTTTTAGTTACTTGTACAGTCCCATCAGTAATTTGTGGGACGTTTTCGCTTGTAAAGATGGATTGCCGGTAGCCGCAGGCTTCTCAGCTCATCGATTTCAAAGCGATGAAGCGTGCTCGATACTCAAGTTACGCCCAGGCTTCTCATCTCTGTTCGACAATGCATCTCTGTTCGACAACGCCCAAGCTTTGCATCACGCATTTGAGTCTTCTCGGTTTCATTGTCCAAGCCGCTGGAACACATCAAGAAAGGGCGGAAACGGGAGAGTCGGAGCAAATATCGGCACGCAAACAGCAAGCTTACCTTCGGCTCAAGCTCATTTCGAAAACCCTAGTTCTCGAAGGAACGGCGAGCTTACCAGGCTCTATTTCGAACTCCGACGAACCCTAATTTGCGAATGCACTAGGGCTTTGGTGCTCTGTTTCTTTGGTAATAGAGATCACCGAAGAAGTAAGCCCTATTCCCATTACCAAAGAAGTCCATTACCATGATTTTTCAAATATCTTGCATAGTTAATGCATGCTACCACAAATTCAAACCCAAATTAGTCTTGGCTATGACAAACACAATGTCATTCAAGTAATAATAATAATAATAGGAAAAAAATCATATATTTCCTATTTGCCACCCTCTATGCAGCTATACTTTGACCTTAATTTTGTCACCATATATTAAAAATAAATAAATAAATAAATAGAAGAATTATTCGCATATACAGACACAGTACAACAAAATGTGACATTTAAAGCTACTTTACAGTAATGGAAATTTCCAGCCACAAGTTAATAATAGCAGTGAAAATGGCAGTAATGTGAGGAGTAATAGAAATAGTAGTAGTAACAGGAAGTAATCTAAAATGCTTGAAAGAATTTGACTAGGGATGTGATCTAAAATGCTTAGCACACCATCTATCCTACCAATAACTAAAGTTGATGTGTGATGTGTCATTTTGTAGGTGTTGGAAGGAATATACAACAGATCGGACTCACTCGCGTCTCCCATAGAGATCTCATTATCTTGGAAGGTAAGATAATTACTTTATTGTTAATAGGAAACATAATTCACCAACAAGCATCCATAATGCAATTCAAAGAATTGTTTTGCAATAGAACTTTTTACCTATTTATGTGAAAAAAGATATAGAATTGTTTTGAAAAAAAAGATAAGCAAAAGTGTATTTAATGATTAGCTAAAGCTTATTTATGTGAATTTGTTAAAGCTTATTTCTCCTTAGAAAAATGTTAATCTGTAGTATTTGTGTCTAACATTGCCACTACTTATCTAAAATTATTTTTTTAGACATGTCTGAACATGTACCAATTGTTGAATGCTCATCTGCAAGTCCATTGGTGGAGACTGAAATTGATGGTATTATTGGTAGAGAAGAAATTAATAGTATAGAGTGTGATAGTAATGATGGGAATCATGAGGTTGATGGTATTATTGGTGGAGAAGAAAACCCAAGTGCCTCTATGGATTCCCACAAATATGTATACCAAAGGAAGCCTAAGAAGAAAACTTCTACTATTTGGAAAGATTTTAAAATAGTGGAAAGGAATGGTGTTAAGAAAACTGAGTGTAACTTTTGCAAAGATCTCTTATCTATTTCTTCATCAGGTTTTACAACTCAGTTCCATAGACACTTGACTAGTTGTCTTCCACGCGTAGCTGCTTCTAAAAGGCAAAAGGTTTTAACTATTAACATGAAAGGTCCTAAATGTGTGAACATAGTGAAGAATTTCTTATATGATATGAAAAAGGTAAGAGAACTAGCTTCTCACATGATACTTTATCATGAGTATCCATTTGCCATGATGGAACATGTGGTGTTTAATAAATTTATGAGAGCTAATACTCCTTATTGGCAAAAGATAAGTGGTACTACAGCTAGAAATAACTGCCAATCCACTTATGAGATTGAGAAAAAGAAACTGAAGACAATATTGAGAGATGTGAATAAAGTCAGCATAACAACCGACATGTGGACTTCAGGTCAAAAGATCTCATATATGGTTGTTACCTGTCATTTTGTTGATCCTGATTGGCATTTACAAAAGAGAGTCTTAAATTTTTGTAATGTCCCACCACCACACACTGAGGTTATTGTTGCTGATGATCTTCAAAAGTGTTTTACTGATTGGGGAATTGAAAATAAAGTGTCTACAATAACAGTGGACAATGCTAGATATAATGATGTAGTTTTAAGGGTTCTCAAAGTTGTGTTTAGTTTGAAAAAGAAGTTATCTATAGGGGCAGCTTTTTCATATGCGTTGTTGCGCACATATAACAAACTTATTGGTCAAAGATGGATTTACTGAGATTGGTGACATTGTTGATTGTATTCGAGAAGGGGTGAAGTATTTGGTTGCATCAGAAGCTCGTATCAAGTAGTTTAGTGATATTACAAAACAGTTGCAATTACCAAGTAAAAAACTTTTTTTGGATGTTCCTACCTGATGGAATAGCACTTACCTAATGCTAGCCGTAGCCTTAGAGTTTAGGGAAGTCTTTCCAAGATATGGAGATAGAGATCAAGGTTTTAATTATGTTCCAAGTATTGAGGATTGGATCAAAGTGGAAAATGTCGTTCAAATTTTGGTCGTTTTTAATGAGGTGACAAACATTATTTCAGGAACCGAGTATCCAACAGCTAACTTATTCCTTCCTGAGGTATGGAGAATAAAAGAGGTGTTGAACAAGAAGTCTCTTGACCAAAATGATTACATACGAGCAATGCTTGTGAAGATGACTACAAAGTTTGATAAATATTGGGGGGAATATAACTTGCTTATGGCAGTGGCTGCAGTTTTGGATCCAAGGTTCAAGATGATGCTTGTTCAATTTTGTTTTCCTGTAATTTATTCAGAACCCGAAGCCACTAAAAACATAGATACCATATTAAGAATCTTAAATGAGCTAAATGATGAGTATGCTGAAAATTATAATTTAACTAATGTCGAGTCAAGTGGACATGAAAATACTCGAGACATAGGTTCTTGTGGTGGTTCTATCAATGCTGTGGGGAAGAATGTGATGAGTGACAAGTTTATATTTGAATCATTTGTTAAAAGGAATGATACCATTCGTCCAGTGAAATCTGATTTAGATGTTTACTTAGAGGAAGGTGTCTATATTTGTAATGAGGATTCAGATTCACATTTTGATGCCTTGGAATGATGGAAGGTCAATGATCTAAAGTACCGCATGTTATCTAAGATGGCACGAGATATTTTGTCAATTCTAATTACTACAATGGCTTCAGAATCTACTTTTAGTGCTGGTGGTAGAGTGAGTGATCCTTATCGTGCATCAATGTCTGTTGAAACGGCAGAAATGTTATTGTGTGGAGCTGATTGGGTTCGGGTACTTCATGGTTTGAAAAAATCATCAAATGTAAGTATGATTTTATTGAGTGATTCTTTATTGCCATCTAGAACTTGTCTTTATTTATTGAGAACTTATTTTTACTAATTGTTATCTTTCATTTTGTAGAGAGAAGAACGAACTTATAAGGAGATTTTACTACCTTGATGGGAATCAAGTGACAGGTTGTGTATTTTTACTTTTGCCTTTTGGTATAATGCTACTTATTCTTAAATTGATATTTTGTTATATCATGTTACTGATTATATTGTGTGTTTTGTATCATAGGTTGATGGTGATTGGCATCTGACTGGTTTTTAATCTTTTTTCTTTTTTGAATTGATCTACTAAAAGGAATGCTGATAGAACATGTTGTTTAGGACAAAAGTTCTAATTATTTTGTGGACCAAAGTGGAGGTTGGAGCTGTCCAGCTAGACAAGATTACTAGAAATTTATATTTTTTGGAAGTTTGGATATGTAGGTAATTTCTTTACTTGAATTTTAAAATGTACTTGAATTGCAACTCTAGTTTTTTTGTAAAAGTCTTATTGTTATTGTGTTGAATGGAGAAATTAATATGTTTTGTAGTGTTTTCTTTTTGGACAATAATTATTGGTGTATATTAGTACTCTAAAGTTTGTATTAAGACTCTGAGAGTTGACTTATATTAGTATTAGTATATTCCGTGTGTGGCGTGTATTCTTTTGGTGTAAGCAATGAAGAAGCTACATAAGGGTCACGACCTGACATGGGGTGTTGAAAAGTAAAGTGAGATGTAATTTTATTTGTAAGCTATATTTGTTAGTTTGTAAGTTTGAATTGAACTATATTTGTAATGGGCTTTGAAACTACTAAATTGTTATTTTTGTAAGTTTACTGGAAATTCTTGTAACTATTATTATCTAGCTTAGAAGTTGGAATTAATAGAATTGTGAAAATCAGATAATTCAGAATTGCTTTCCAGCTTACAAGGACGATATTCAAGTGGTATAAAAGTTCTGATATTCATGGGGCTAAGCAATGCCACACAAATAATACCAAAATTTTATTCTTTTGACAGAATCTTTCCAATGTTATGTTATTTGATTAATGTGTAATTATTTAGTTTATTTTCTACCCTTTTAGCTTTAAACCCTTTGTTATTCGAGTAATGTGTAATTATTTAATTTATTTTCTACCATTGAAGTTTATTTTGTAATTATTTATAATTACGGTTTTCGTTTCTTAGTTGATTTCAGCTTGACAGCTTGTAATTACAACTTATTATTTGTAATTTCAGCTAAATATGCCTATGGCACAATATTATTTTTGTTGAGATATTTTTGAACTTCTCACAAATGATTATATATATTTTTTTTTTCCATTTAAATGCTTTCGTTTAAGGATTTAAGATGAGTTTTAGAATTTTATTCATACCAAAATCTAATATATATTATCATAATTTTAGTTCAAATTAATTAGGAGAAATAATTTATTGTGCTTCAACCAACCAAGAAAAATAAAATGGCATATCAGATTATCGAGCTCGATTTGAGCTACTCGAGCTCGTATTAATTCAAGTATTTTTGATACTCGAGCTCGATCATGTTATATGTTTAACGAGTCGAGTTCGAGTAGAAATTTCTAAAAATTTTCGAGTTCGAATCGAGTTCGAGCAGTGAGATATAATACTAAACGAGCTTTTAATCCCTTGCTCGAATTCGACTCGATTCGGATCGTTTGCAACCTTAATCTATATAATCAAATATTCGTAACTTGAAACTACACAAACACATACCTGAAATTACAAATTGTCACTTCTAATTTTACCTCTTGGATTTGACCGCTAGTATATTTTAATTTTTTTCTTCTTTTTAATGTTTAAACAAGTTATTACTAATGTATTTGTGTATGTGTTTATATCTTATATATAATAAGTGCCATTGAGCAGGTGTCGAACAAGATTTGTTCCTATTTTATCCCTAATTTTATATTTTCTTTTCCCGTTTGTCTCTTAGGTCTGATCTCTCTGACAATTTTGCCCCTGCTTTTACATTCTTTCCCTTTCTGTCCTTCAATTCAGCTACCATTTGTTTGCTATTTTATGATTCTGCCCTTACTTTATCTTTGTTTATCAGTTTTATCATTCGCTTCCATTCTTATCCTTCTATTTCCTCTCGTATTTATGCTTTTGCCCTTATTTTTGTTTCATTATTCGCATAACCGACTGTCCATAGTAGTAGGAAAATAAAAAAACCAGAACAAAATTAAAAAAAAATACAATTTTTAGATTCAGAGTTGTAAAACATTTCGACTTAGAAAGTACAATATTTTTAAAGAAATATCCATGTAAATTAGAGATCAAAACACCGAAAATTTATACTCAAACCTGCAGGAAGAAAACCACAAAGAACAATGGCAAAATAAAAAAATAAAAACAAAAACCCTTAGATCTGAACAAGATCTCTTCCAAAATCTGGGAAGATCTGCATTAAAGAACAAAATCTCCTCATTTCCCCACCAATCTGTGATGGACAAAACTTTAGATAAACTGAAAAGCGAAAAAAAAACCACTAATCTACAAGAAATGAATGGTATAATTGTTTTTGGCTAAAAATTCTCTTTAAATGAGTACAAATTAGCACATATCAAAATAATTTGATCTAATTAAATCAATAGTGGGGAGAAAAAAGTAAAAAAAATAAATAAAAGTATTCTTATTTTGAAGAAGTGAACAATAAATTGAAAGTTATTTGCAAATTTTTTTTTATTTTTTTCTCTCCATTTTTGATTTAATTGGACCAAATGTTTTTGATATGCATGCCAATTTATACTTATTTAAAGAGAATTTTTGACCAATCTAATGCCAGTACTTTAGAATAGCCATACGCCCAATTGCAAAAAAAAAAAGTTAGAAGAAATTGTTATTACTACCAAATTTATTAGTAATATACAAATTTATCCCTAACTGGGATTGGGAAAGCGTAACGATGCATTTATAGGGGCGGAGTGCACATTTACGTTTTTTTTTTTTTTTTAATAAAACCGGTGTCGATTCCAATTGGAATAGGGGGGCCGGGCTTTATGTTTGGAGGAGCGAGCTGGGGTCGGATTCATGCTGGTTTCGGGCATGGATATATTGAGCCGGCTTTTATTATGGGCTTCAAATTTATTTATTTTTGACCGATTCAAATTTCAGAAAAAGGCATACCATTATACACTTCACTGTAATTAATAAAAAAGTAATATTATTTTTATTAATATAATTATAAATTCAAGTATTTATTATGGACTGATTGATATATTTGATGTAATATTATTTAATATAATTATAAGAAATTTGTTATCAATCTCAGATCAATTAATAAATATTAATTCCTATATGACTAATAAATTTGATATTAGTAAGAATGTTAATGATGTTATTATACATTTCGTTGTAATTAATAAAAAGTAATAATCGGTTTATTAATATAATTATAAACTTAATTTTTTTTTTATCAAAGGTCACTTAATATATTTGATGTGATAATGTTAGTTAACATAATTTATTAATTAAAAAAATTAACATCTCAGATCAATTAATAAATAGTAATTGCATATTACTAATAAATTTGATAATAATAACAATTTTTTTTTAAAGGAGTAATAACAATGTTAATGTTGTTATTAATAACATTATCTGTACTAAAAAAATGTTTTATTAATATATAATATAATTATCATAAAATAAGAAAATATATTTTATTCACAATATAAATATGTCTACCTATTTATTAAATCACTTAATATGTTAACTAATATAGTCTTATATAATATAATTTATTAACAAACAAGTTGAATAGTTAATAAAATATTATTTACATTAATCAATATAAAAGAAACAAAGTTAAAAAAGAAAATCACATATAATTTCACTATATGTAATAAAAATAAGAAAATATTTTTTATTAATTAATTAAAATCCACGTGGTCTCTTACTAGTATATATATATATATATATATAAATAATATTACATACAGTTGTAGAGTTACAAGTGATATGCAGTCGTTTTGATAAAAAGTGGGATTTACTGTTAAAAAAATTAATTTTTTTCATGTGAATCACATATATATATATATATTTTTTTTTTCAAGACGATCGCATGTAATTTATAAGTTCATGTTTGTATATATTATTTCTCGATAAAGATATTTGAAAAATGTTTGAAAATAGATATAATTATACTCGGGGCACGCCCAACGATTGATGCTGGGTGGCAGAGTAGCAGGGCCCTTTAATGTGTCTCACTTGGGAAAGTCCAAAATGGGAATCTCAGATCCTAATACCATCTAAGCCCACATAATTCCATATTATTTTCTTGAGTGATATAGGCGTATAATGCTTTTTATAATAATTTTATAATTTATAATATTTTAAGAATTTTAATTTTTATTATTTTATTATATTTATTTTTTTAATATAATTAATCATTAAAAAAATAAATATATATAATTTTATTAATATTCACATTCTTAATCATTAAGTAAAATTAAAAATTAAAAAAATTAAAGATAAAAAAAATTATAAAATAGTTATAAAATGGTTGTAAATGTATCATTTATGTATTTTATTTATACCTTCCCTTCTCGAGTGAATTGTCTAAAATCTCTACATATAAATTCATTAAATATAAATAAATCAATAAAAATACTACTGATAAAAATAACCTAGGAAAGATTAAAAATGACTAAAAAAGGTCAGGAATTGAAAAAATAGATGACCAGTAGTAGCTGGCGTTGATGGCCATTTCTCTGTTCCTTTTTCATATAATTTTGCTTTTATTTTCAATTTCCTACTAAAAGTCTGTATACAAAATTTTCAGAGTTTTCATAGTTTTGGAGTATAATTTAAGAAGTGGGTGGTAATTTGGGAGTGCAAAGTAAAATTTCCTTAATATTAAATATCTTCAAGGGCAGAGATGTTTAATCTATCCCAAAGCAGCCAGTGTGAAACACATTCTTGTGTT
Source organism: Platycarya strobilacea (assembly GCA_036898215.1). Lineage (NCBI taxonomy): Eukaryota > Viridiplantae > Streptophyta > Magnoliopsida > Fagales > Juglandaceae > Platycarya > Platycarya strobilacea. The sequence continues at coordinate 12,128,335 of CM072553.1, forward strand.
TGTGTATTTGTTGCATTAGACATCAAATCAAGACCAGGATTCCATAGCCAGGCTTTTTAAGATAATTTTACAGCAGAATTTCAAAAGCTCTTAACTCATTTTTATTTTTATTTTTTAAAATCAAAATTTTAAAAATAAAAATAAAAGAAGAAGACATTTTAGTATTTTACTGCTCTTTTGTGTGTGTGTGTGTGTGTGTAAGATTAGTGCGCTGAAATACCTACATGACAAAATAAAGACGAGGCTCCTTTCTCTCGTCTTTTTAAGCAAACTCGATATATTTTAATTAAGAGATACAAAAATATATGAATTAGGGGTAGGGGCCTCGGCAAACACCCTTTCTTAACTAGTGCAACACTAGAGAAAAAGAAAGGAAACGGGCACTGAAAACGAATGAATGTTTCCTACCCTTCCATGCTAAGACAAAGCCACACATTGTGATGTTTATTATACAATCCAAGATCAGTAGGATTGTAGTAACTGCATTTTATTTGGAAGTGATTGTTGAGGATTCTCACGGCCTCGTCTTAACGATCCTGGGGCCAAATAGGAAAAATTCTTATAATCAAGTCGGATAAAATATCCTAACTTCATTGTGTTATACATCATTGTAAAAGTTCACACTCTTTCAAATGAGTACATGTGATTCTCGCGCTAAGAGACTGCCAAGAGACCGAAGAAAGGGTGGTAATCGTCGGGCGCCAGCGATGTACCAGCTTTCATAGTAGTCTCACTCTTTAATCCACGCATTCATTAATAAATAAATAAATAACTCTAAGAAAAATCTGGTAAGCTTCCTTAAGGACCTTAATGCCTTTGCTAGGTAGGTGGATGACAATTATATGCCAACCAAAGATGTCCTCGTGTTCTCATCTGATCTAATGCAGATTCTGCTTATGGGGAATTAGTGGCTTCTTGAATAATGATCAATCATAGTGCATGCATGAAATCAGAGGTACTTGAAGTTCTGATCTGTGCTCATGTAATTGTGAAGATAGAGGAAGATCATGTACTTATCAGTCATGCTACAAATACAAAAATAATAATTGAGAAATATTTCTTAGTCATTAAAAGATTTTATAAAAGTAAATTCATAAATTAATATAGTTTAATGTGGTATCTTAAATTATAAAATTACTTGTATTATAAAATAAATCTAATATATTATATGAATCAGTTTGTAGTTTTACGATTTATATGAACGACAATCCAATGCTGCCATTTTCGAATGCTGCCTTTATTATGCAGTCAGCCACTGAGGATGAGACTTAGAGAGAACCTGAATATTCATGTCTAAGATTACATACATCTTGTGGCGTCAAGCTTTGGAAAAGTACCCATCAGATGAAACCAACCACCAAATATCTTACCTACTATTGGCAACCACCAAAATCTGAAACCATAAAACAGATAAAAAGAAGGCTTTCTTAAATAATCGGAAGATAATAATTGGTTAGAGAAAATTCAGCTGTCATTTACATTAGAAAACTCACTCCCCACACAATAATGGAAACGGCAGCTTCTTGAATTCCAGATATTTTATTATTTTATCATCTCTCCTGTCTGCATGATTTTCTGCTGCTTCAGTAGTTTACAGACTGTAGGCAAAATTATTAATAATAATAATAACCATTTTTTTTTTTTTTTTTTTAATCTAACAATATTATAGATATTAAAACGGTGACAGGACGTAACAGTTATCAAGGTGGTTGGCCTTGACATGCATTAATCTAAACCAACAAATACAACACAACATATAAAAAGAAAAAATGGGTTTTATGGTCAAAAGCTTGACCAACATCCAATTCCCGCTAGGGGAGGGACTGTTCAAAATAATTTTAAAACAATTTAATAAACGGACTGTTGAACTATGACTAAAAGTTGTAGTGGAGAAACTTGTGTTGCACGTTGCTGGTTTGGATTTGCATGAGACTTCCATTATCTCTTTCCTATGATCATTGGTTAAGGGAAGCAATAATATAGACAAATAACAAGTAGAAGAGGTATTGAGTCATCGGAGGATAATGGTGGGCGACTGTGGTGGCGCCTGAGACACACACGCCACGCTAGGGAAGATTTTGATCATTGGGTCTGAAGGAATTGAGGCCGCCAGTTCCACTAGCGTCGCGTGTGACCAGCACAGAACACCCTTCATGCATCGGCGCATGGATCTCATACGGGTTAAAATCCACACATGCAACACCCGCCACTCCGATTGGAAAGATTCTTCAATCAACTAAAGGATCGGTGGCTAGGGACTCTTCTGGTGCAGCGCGTGATGGCCATAGAGCTCCAAAGGCAGTAGATTGGCTCCTCTCCTTGCTATAGACGAAAAACAACAGAAAAATCTTAGACTAGAAAACTTAAAAATAATAAGAAAATACAGATGAAAGGAGGAAGAGGGAGCTGCAGCTCCACCCCTCTTTTGGGAAGGAAAAATGGGAAAGGGTTCAGTGAGGGAAAATTGCCGGTTTGAGAGAAATAAGTGAGGGGAGAGATTGATTGCAACACACTTTAACCCATCATTCTCATCTAAACATGCAAACAATCATCTACAATTTAAAATTACTGTAAATCTACAAGAGATTTTCATAAGTTCATTTGTTAAAATATTTTAGTTATATATATCATGATCATCATTTACGGGTAGAACCCTCCTCATATTCATGTGCTATCATTACCTTGTACGGACTGAACATAGGATCCATGTGAAATTAATCCAAAGGTTAGAAGCTATCTCACTGAGCTTTATCATTTCCCCGATGGTCATCAAATGCTAGATCAACATGACCAGCTGTAACCTCTTCAGAGAACACCTTTATGTTATTGCATCAACCTCACCATCATTTTTTTTTTGAAGAAATAATATCCTACTTTTTTCACTAAATAAAACATCAAAATGAAAATTTAGGGTGTCCCTATTATAAGGTTTACTACTAGTAGCTTGTGAGATGTATAGAAATAGGTAAATCTATTAAATGAAAAACATTATAGACTACTAAAATAATAAAGTTCAAGACCACTAAGAATTGTTAGTGTTACCCTTCTAATCTCTAAGATCCTAGTTGAGAAATTTAAACTTTTATATCCTTTGCTTGAGTAAAAGGAGAGTTGAATAATTATTTATAGAATAATTGGCCAATAACACCTTTCCTGTGTGGTCCAACTGATTAGACCACCAAGTGATGGATCTCTTCTTATGCCTCTAAGAATTTTTGGTACTTTAACCTTTGTGATTGTATTTTTGTGCAAAACACACACCAACGATGACAATCAAAATAAAAGCAAGCAAATGATCAAGATCACACGATACACAATTTACATGGTTCGGCTACTTGTTTACGTTTACAAAGCTGTAGAAATCTTATTATCATAGTAGATTACAATCACTCAGTTTCAACACACTCTCTATAAGATTTTTGCTCTATCACACAATATGCAGCCTCTTGACTACCGTTCTCTCCAAAATATGTTGAAATTTGTACACAAGAATTCAAAATATAACATATTTATACCAAATGGCACTAGAAACCCAAATTTGCCAAAAACTGGGTCATTCGCTCAAGCGACGTGTCAAACATGCCTTGAATGAACAACCAATTAACATTGACTTAAGCGATATTTCGAGCAAACACTATGATTTGTGTCTCGCTCGACCACTGTTTCGTGATACTCAAGTGAAACCACAAGTTGAGCTTAGTTCAAGCCCACTGTCGAGCGCACCACAAGTGAACTCACAGCTTGAGATTTGCTTGAGCTCCAAGTCGAGCGAACTCTTTGTTTCTCAATTTAATAGTTACAAACCAATCTCCACATACAATCTAATAGTTACAAACCAATCTCCCATGAAGATTGGTTTTCCACATTCCATCCCCTATTTCCAACCCAAGCCTTATCATCTTTATAACTCACTACTCCCAACTTCAAGCCAGAAATGAGTTGAAGTTGAGCCCAATTTTAGTTTCCCACATATATAGCTCTGATTTAGCCTATCCACTAGGCGAATCATGACTCACATTGCACTAGGAATATCCAGTCCCAAAACTATCTTGATAGCTTCAGTCAACTTCCCCAAACTTACATGTGGAACGACAAAGATGACTCCCTTTGATTTTCTCATATGTTTCACATGATCAAGTATGCTTTTTTACACCCTTGTATATTCTTGCCATCATTGGACCTTGATGTAAAATATAAAAAGTTAGATCTCTTACATGCACTAAGACCCGTGCACCCTTAGTGATCTTCCAAGCTTCGCCATAAAACACTAACCGTTGTCATCAAGTTGTCTAATAGAGATCAGGTTTTTCTTCATGTTTGAAACATGTCTGACTTGCTGTAAATTCTACACACCCTTTTTGGGAGTTTTATGCACACATCATCCACTCTTACTAGATCTAGTGTCTTTCTATCAGCTGTATACATCTTTCCAAGATCACATATAATATAATTTTGCATGATCTCCCAATATGAAAGTTCAACACCCAATCATTAATTAGATTGTGCATTGCAAGAGTTATGGCATCATGTATTTCTTCAGCCACTGCATTCACCTTATCATCCTCAACACCTTATTGATTTTTGTAGTTTTTCATGATGTGGTCCGGCTTGCACAACTACATCATGATTTGTTGCCTTGATCTCGTCTTGGAGCTTGACCTATCATGTCCCCTTCCCTGGTTATCAACATTTAGGATCAACTCCAAACTCAAAAACTCACCCAAATCTTTTCTATGTACCTCTTCAGAAATGATCATATCACAGATGTCGTTGTAGTTTAGTTTCATCTTGTCGGCTGAACTACTCAACCATCCTCACCTCCCAACTATTTGATTTTGATGCCAATAAAATCAACACTATGCTCTCGTCACCCAACTCAATTTCTTCAAAAGATAGTTGATTCATGATTGTATTGAAGTCATTCAAGTGTTGGGCCAGAAACATAGATGCTTACATCCTCAAATTGAACAATTTATTCATCAAGTGTATTTTGTTATTCACCTACGACTTTTCATACATACTTGACAAAGTCGTTATGAGGTCCACTATTGTGGACAAGGTCAGCCGAACAATTCCTAGAATGTCGATCTGATAATCCAATCAGTATCATGCATGCTCTTTGGCTTCTTTCCCAACAGTGGAAGATGGAGCCTCTTCACATAGAGATAGTCGCCAATATATTTTCCAACGCCCAAAATCAGTGTTGTTGAATTTCTCGATCTCGGGTGCTTTCACTTTGTCTTCAGCCATAGTTGTACTTTAGATCCGACCTTGACTCTTGATTCCAATTTTTGAGCAAAACACACACATCAATACTGACAAGCAAAATAGAAGCAACCACACGATCAAGATCGAATGATACACAATTTACGTGGTTCGACAACTTGCCTATACCTACAAAGTTGCAGAAATTTTATTATCAAAGGAAATTACATTCACTCAATCTCAACTCATTATCTCTAAGTTTTTTTCTCTCTCACAAAATATGCACTCCTTTGACTCTTATTCCTCTAAAATATGATGAAATTCATATACAACAAATCAAAATACAACATATTATAGCAAACAATGCTAGAATAATTTAGCAAAAACTAGGTCATTTGCTTGAGCGGCGTGTTTAAAGAGTCTCGAGTGAATAGACAACTAACATTGGCTCGAGTGGTGTGTCATGCAAACATTAGGGTTTGTGTCTCGCTTAAGCCCACTGTTGTACGATACTCGAACAAACTCAAGGTTTGAGTTTAGCTCGAACCCACCCTTGAGCGCACCTCAAACGAACTCACTGGTTGAGATTCACTCCAACGCCAAGTTAAGCGACAATCTAGTGGTGTATTAGAAAACTCTTATTCAGTGTTATGTCGTTGGTGTATTAGACAACTCCCTATTCAGTGTTATACTTAAAAGAAGGATAAAGTTCTATGAACTACTACCATCCCATGGCTACAAAGCTCAGTGGTAATATTATGGCTTCATCTTAAGTCAAAGACTAGAACTGACTATTATGGCTTTATGCTTTTGGTAGCAAGTTAGGTGATCCCACTTTTACTCCATCGAAATGTTTTTGGTAGCAAGTTGGGTTTTTTTTGTACTCAATTCCTTCATCTTAAGTCAAGTTTTGTTCTTTTTATTACTCATATAAATCTCACTAACGGGTCTCATTCTCTACCTACTTATGTATCTATATCACTACGCTCAATAGATGAATATGTTGCATCTAACATCTTTGCTCTTGGATCACCTACTAACTATTGTGCTACGACAAAGACTAAAACTGAATCCACAAATGGAATGGGACCATACAAAGGGAGAGAAGGTGTATAGGTCTTGATCATGTGGTTGGGGTGTATTGGGGTATCAATCTAGAGCTACTTTATATGCAACTGGGTCACCTAGAAATAGAAGCTATGGATCTAGTATGTATGGATCATTGGCTAAGGTCGGCTTAGATGGACTTTCCTTAGACGGTTAATAGATAGCTAAATTTGCATAATATACTGAATCCACTTAAGCTTAGTTCACTGCATTTCCCCTGTTAAAATTAGACAACTTATGAATAGGTTCAAATTGCATGAATTTAAATGAGTTGTTCATAAACTTGTAACATAAGTCAATAATAAGCTAAAGTACAACTTATATTAGAATAAGAATTAAATTGGACCGACTTTGACTACTTCATTGAGCTTGACTCATTTGCAACCCTAGTCGTGGCACATTGGATGACACAAGACAATAACTCAAATTGAAGGCATTCTTTAATTTAAAATGAGGAAAGTACTAACATTTTAAACATTAACATTCGAAATAATGAAGAAAAATATTAATGGAATGTGCATGTTATAACTTATATTATCCGACAACATTTGACAATCTCAAAAAGATTAGAGATTTGAATTTCAAAATATAATTATCTGTAAGAGTTTAAATATAGTACTAACCCCTAAAGCATCATTAAATTTTCATTTTATACCACAAACTACTAAGACTGTGTGACGCAAAATAATGAAGAAAAATATCAATGGAAAGTGCATGTTATAACTTATATTTATCCGACAACGAGTGACAATTTCAAAAAGAGTTGAGGTTTGACTTTTAAAATGTAATTATCTATAAAAGTTTAAATATAGTACTAACCCCTACAACATCATTAAATTTGTATTTTATACCACTAGTGTGACGCCCCCAACCTCTGCTTGGAATCAAACATAGACTTAAAGTGTCAGGACATGTAATTCAATATTACATACCCCTATTCATAACAATTAATATGCAGTGTATTTATAAATGAATTTAGCAGTATGCAATAACCGCATTAGAAAATGGGTGACTAAGAAGTACTTATGCCAAATAACCTAAAACATTCCAATGCCATTCACAACCATCATAAGTTCAAATCATTAGGTAGCATAATCTTAGTACAACTATTCTTGATAATAAGTCTCCACAACTAAATCAATTACTTCATGTGTTCTAAAACAGAAGAATTATGGCTATAAACATCAAGATGAGGTCTATCTTTTATTGAGATTTAGTTCCTCTCCAATCAATCGGTCCACTAGCCTATTTGATCCATCATCATCGAGTCCTGACGCAGCTTCTGTGATTCCGAGTGAAATGATAGTGGGTCCACAATGAGTGATATTTACTTGAAATATCAATAAGTTAGACAACCAACATGCACAAAGATAAATCACGCATGATGAATGATAAATATGAAATAAATGCATTGCAAAAAAATCAGTATGTCTCCTATCTAGATTCCTCTAAATTTTCAGAAAAACTGATATGCATTTTCTTACAAGGAGCTGTTTTTCACTTCAATTGCAAAAACATAACATTTCATCGTTTATAGCAAATTACATTTTATCATATCATTAGCATCATAACGAATGGTATCATCAATTTCCCATATGCACTGTGAGTACCTTCTGATAACTGTAGTACAACTCATGTTGAGACTACGTCGTGTACAAATTCATTCTTAATGCATTGATAACATAACATAACATTATGCATTTGACTTTGCTTCGACATTCTTTAAAGAGAATCCATTTGAAACCCATTAACTGTTCTTTGCCAACTCAGGAATTATTATTCTATTTTTACTCACTTCAAAATGGACACAGGAGTTCTACTAAAATAATTTATCAATCCTAATATTTGGTTTGGAGTTATGAAAAAAATTATTTTCATGCTATGCTTATAAAATTGTAGTTCATGAAATGTGGATATGTAGGCAATTGGTCATGTACTCCATGTAATATATAACATGATGTTTTATGTTCAAAGTGACAATCATAACATGAATGTGACATTTATCAATAAATCCTAAATACGTTATAAATATGTAAGTTTGAGACTAACTTACAAACTTCCCATACATGTTAATCATAGACGTAATCAAAGTTATGCTGAGTTAGGGCCTTAATTATGCAAAGATGATGCTCATAATCAAATGGTTTTAAAAATGGGTATTTGCAAAAATAGCCCTAGACTTACTAAAATTGCCACTAATTTTTCACTATTTTTAAAAAAACTCCAATTCCACTAAAATTCACAAACATTATATATTTTATGCTTTAAAATCATCTATGGCCTTAAAAGTTCAAAAATCAAAGTGTAACTAGTCCAAATACACTCAACCCATAGCATGCACTCTAGTTGATGCTTAAGTGTATTTTCAACTATTGACCTTTATGAATGCATACATGTTCAATTTCTTTAACTTAATATAATTAATATAATCATTATGACATGTTAAAATTTTCATCTTAGGTGAACAAGCTCATTCCAACACTTAATCATGGTTAAAAATCTTAATCTTCATTAGTCATCAATTAATCGGGCATGATGCTTCTAGTCTAAATCACAAAGACAAGCTTCAAAATTCACCCAAATCATGTATTTTCATCCTTATCCCAATCATAACATTTTTCTAAATGCATTTTATTCCAGCCTAGGTGATAAAATCAAGACTTCATGCCTTAATTACACACTTAATCAAAACACATGCATGCATTGATGATCACTTCAAAATAGAATTAAAACTAATCATTGTATTCCTCTAATATCAAAATCAAATCTTCAATGATCATTCTAAGACATTAAAAAATCATATAAAGATATCCTAATACAAGCCTTAGCTAAAATTCCCACTTAAAACAATTTAAACACTTAATTTAACCTTAATGGACTCAAATTTGATTTAAGCATGGTAACCTTTTCTAAACTCAACCAGAAATCAATTCAACACTTGAAAGAAAAATATAACATGAAAACTAAGATCTAAGGTACAGAAAATTACAATTTTCGTGGCCCTCTAAAGCTCCCAACACAAAGAACACTGAAGAACTTCTAAAAACACACAAATTTTCAGATTCCCTCTAAATTTTCTGAAGGAAGAAGGCTTGGAAGTGGTGTGAAGGAAATGTGGGGGTGAGGGAGGTATTTTATAGGAGGTGATTGGGGAAGGGACGTTGGCCTTAGTCTATGGTGATTGGGTGAAGTGGGCGGTGGAGAAGGAGATATGAATTCCAACTTGGTTGCATCACCTTGTGTAGGTGAATAGTGATCCAAATCAAATTATTTTCTTCACTTTCAAGTGATTTCATGCAAGGAGAGGGTGCAAGTGCTACCATGGTGCATCATTAGAAGGAAAAAAAATTAAAACAATTTAAGACATCAAGTAGTCGTTGGATTCAAGCCTAAAACTCTAGACCTTTTTTTTTTATCATTTCTTAACTCAACCTCTTGTCCTCTCTTCATAGATAATTTATACAAGTCGTTCTCTTGGAAGGCTTTTCCAAGTGGTGGAAGGTGGGGAGATTGGCTGGCAAGTGATGATGAAGTGGTAACTCACAGGAAAGAGATAAATGGAAAGGTGTTGCTGAATGGTGATAGTTTGATAACACCAGTTTTGTATTATTTTTCATGGAAACAAATTTTGGTCAATTTCTCATAATGAATTTGAGGGTCTCTTAGAGACTGGATGGTCATGGAGGTGGCATAAGGGTGTGGGTCATTTGAGAGAAAAAAATAAACTAAATTACAAGTCATTCAGTTTCCATCCAACTAGTGTTTAGGTGTAGTTGGGTTTTGGGTTTTTGTTTGGTTCTTGGAACCAATTTCATCCACCATTAAGTCCGCATTGAAATGGGTATTTTGAGGTGATAAAATAAAATAATGACCTTGAGAACGCATAAAAAGGTTGGGCTAGGGGTTGCTCAGTGCAATGCACACAAGAGTACACATGTGCCAATTAGTATGGGTTTATGGTTTTGACATGTCATTATCTTTAATGACATGTGGATATTTAACGAGGGTACTAATATGATCTAAGAATGATGCAACTGATTAATAAAACAAGTAAATTTCATATCAAAGTGGCTAAAAAGATTAAGAAGAAAATTAAGCTTAAAACATGGTTTAAAGATCACTAATCGTGTGTAAGCTTATTGATGTCTTTAACTTAAGTTAGAAGCTTAACTATGGACAATTGGGAGTCCTAAGAGGCATGGGGTACTACTTGAGCTTAAGGAAAATCAATAGTATGGTATATATGGGTTTCAAATAGTATGGTGTTTAGGCCTTATTGGGTTTGAGAAGGCCATGAGTGGGAGTTGCATAGTTTATGAGTTTTGAGTGTGGGTTGATAAGATGCTTTAGTTCCAGATTTTAAGAGGTCATGAGAGGCCTCAAGATCTACAAAGATAAGACTTGAAAGGCTGGCCTTATCATAAATGGGTGATGGGTCAAATCTAACACCAAGTTAGGCCCAAAAGACCTTATTCCTCACACCTTAGGCCAAATCTTTTTAAGGCTATCCCACAAAGACTTTAAACTCCTTATAAGACTTTGGTTCAAGGCTTGACCCAATCTAAATAAATGTAACTTATTTGAAAGTGCTTTAAATATATGATTGCCAAACACTAAATAACGTTTTAATAGTACAATTTTTTACTTAAATACAAACAAACCATGATTGAGTGATCCCTTGAGATACCTTAATATTCTTTTGGCTGCTATCTAATGGATAGTAGAAGGATTGTGCATAAACTGACACAAATGATTAACCCATTATAATGTGTTAAGTTCTTGATTCGAATGTGATATAACTAGAACTTTGGTTGTGGATATGAATAGAGAGGAAAAGAAAAAAAAGAGCAAGTGATTTTCTTTCAAACCCTCGCTGTCTTTACCCATAACATTCTAAGGGTTTGGGCCTTTAAGTGTAGCACTAATAGACTTGCTTACCATTACTAAGCTACCTATACTTAACCATTAAGCTTAACCACTAATGATGTTAAGTGCCATAGTTTAATAGGTAAAACAAATCTAATTCCCTCCCTTAAAAGTTAAAAGGGACAAAAAAAAATAACAATAATAAATCTCATGTTAAAAATAATATAAAGTCCAAAAATATAACATTGTATTTGAACTCATTCTAAGAGAGATTTAAGTATTAATCATAATAGGTAATTAGGCAGAATGTTATAAACTGATAGTGATACATTACACACTTAAATTATCAACAATTGGAAAACGATACATTCCATCAAAATTTGACTATTTATAAGTTGATGAAAAATACACTTGAACATTTTTTATTTGTTATGAAACTTAAAGAAAGGAACTACTATTGCAAAAGAGAAATAAGAAAATCTCTCTTGAACTCTTAAGAACTGAAACTTTCTTTCTCTCTCTATATTTTCTTATGAATTTCATTACAACTGAAGCCCCTATTTATAGGCTTTGAAATTACTATGCAAGTTACTATGCAAGTCACTATGCAAATCACTATACAAAATTTAATATAATAGTGGTGGGGTCATTCACATAATTTTAGTGGTGGGACAGGGGGCAGCTGCCGTTTCGTTCGTTCATTACACTCCCCCTTGAATGACCACCAATAAAGAATCTGTCTCGTTAAAACATTGTCAAGTAAAAACCCAGTGGGAAGAAAAACCAATGGCGAAGGAAAAATAGTACAGTCTTTTTATGTATCCATAAGTGCTTTAAGATTGCCTCATTAAAACCTTGCAGAGGAAAACCCAGTGGGACAAAACCTCAGCGAAGGAAAAAGAGTACAATCAGCACATTTACTCCCCCTGAAAAGTGCATGACAAAAGATTTTTGAGTTTTCGCATTCCAATGTTATGCACAATCTTCTTGAATGTGGAAGTTGGTAACGCCTTTGTGAATAAATCTACCAGATTATCACTAGATCGTATCTGCTTGACATTAATTTCACCTTTCTCTTGAAGTTCATGAGTATAAAAGAATTTAGGTGAAATATGTTTGGTTCTGTCACCTTTGATATATCCTCTTCTGATTTGAGTGATACAAGCAGTATTATTTTCATATAAGATTGTTGGGCTATTATTGATCATAGGAAGTACACACTTTTTTTGGATATGTTGAATAACTGATCTCAACCAAATACACTCTCGACTTGTTTCATGAATAGCAATGATTTCTGAGTAATTTGAAGAAGTAGCAGATAGTGTCTGCTTAACAGATATCCATGATATGACAATATCTCCATAAGTAAATAAATATCCAGTTTGAGATCTACCTCTGTGTGGGTCTGAAAGATAACCTGCATCTGCATACCCAATCAATTCTGGACTTGAACCACGTTGATAAAATAATCACATATCAACCGTACCATGAAGGTAACGAAGGACATGTTTAATGCCATTCCAATGCCTTCGAGTTGGTGCAGAACTATATCTTGCAAGAAGATTAACTGAGAATGTAATATATAGTCGAGTGCAATTTGCAAGATACATCAAAACTCCAATTGTACTGAGATATGGTACTTCAGGATCAAGAATTTCTTCATCGTCATCACAAGGACGGAATGGATCTTTCTTCACATCAAGTGTTCGAACAATCATTGGAGTACTCAGGGGATGAGATTTGTCCATATAAAAATGTTTTAGGACTTTCTTAGTATATATAGATTAATGAATAAAAATTCCATTTGGCAAATGCTCAAGCTACAGGCCGAGACAAAGTTTTGTTTTGCCAAGATCTTTCATTTCAAATTCATTCTTTAAATATATAGCGGTTTTTGAGATCTCTTCAGGAGTTCCCACAATATTTAAATCATCAACATAAACCGCAATAATGACAAATCCGGTATTTGATTTCTTAATAAAAACACATGGGCATATAAGATTATTCTCAAATCCTTCTTTCAATAGATATTCGCTTAAGCGATTTTACCACATGCGTCCGGATTGCTTCAACCCATATAAAGATCTTTGCAGTTTGATTGAGTACATATTTCTAGATGTACTTGTAGATGCTTTAGGCATCTTATATCCTTCAGGAATTTTCATATATATGTCATGGTCTAAGGATCCATATAAATATGCAGTGACCACATCCATCAACTGCATTTCCAATCCTTTTGTAACAACCAAACTAATCAAAAATCTAAATGTGATTGCATCCATAACGGGAGAGTATGTTTCTTCATAATCAATCCCGAGTTTCTGTAGGAAACCTTGTGCGACAAGCCGTGCTTTGTATCGCACAATTTCATTTTTCTCATTACGTTTTCGTACAGATACCCACTTATATCCAACAGGCATCACACCCTTTGGTGGTTGGACAACAGGTCCAAATATTTCTCGTTTTGCTAGCGAATTTAATTCAGCTTCAATAGCTGTTTTTCATTTTGGCCATTCATTTCTACGTCGACATTCTTCGATGCTTTTTGGCTCATTTTGTTCATTACTTCTGGTAATGTCAAGGGCTATTTTATATGAAAATATGTTGTCGACAACAGTTTTATTTCTATTCAGAATTTCTCCAGTTTTCATGAAATGTATTGAGATCTCATTATTTTTAGGTACCTGTTCCTCTTTAGGGGAAAACATTTCATGACACACCTCTTCACGAGGTCCCTTTTTAGGAGATTTATACTCTTCAGGAGTTTCCTTTTCAGGAGATTCTGGAATAGAAGATTTGAGCTCTTTAAGAGCACCAATTATATTTGTGGCCTGTATTGTGGGTACGTGTTCTTCAGGAACACCAAATTCATTTTGTATTCTTTTCCTTCTGGGAATTTTGTCTTTTGTACCAATAGGTTTTCTACGCTTCAGGCGTATTTTAGATTCACCTATTGCTGCTTTGACAATTTGTCCTTCAGAGACTTCAATCCTTGCTAGAGTATTAACAGCAGGAATATAAGATTTTACTACACCTTTAGTGTCAGTAAATACATCCGGTAACTGATTTGAAACATTTTGCAAATGAATAATCCTTTGAACTTCCCATTTACATTCATTTGTAGGAGGATCAAAATGAGACAGGGTCTTATTATCCCAAGTAATATCTTGTTGTGCTTCAGGCACCGACTTTTCTTTACCCATTAACGAAAAATTTGATTCGTCAAAATGACAATCTTCAAAACGTGCTTTAAACATATCCCCTGTAAGGGGTTCAAGGTATCTAATAATGGATGGAGAATCAAAACCAACATATATCCCAAGTCTACGTTGAGGGCCCATTTTTGTACGTTGTGGAGGTGCAATTGGAACATATACAGCACATCCAAAAGTACGAATATGAGAAATATTTGGTTGTTGACCAAATGCAAGCTGTAATAGAGAATATTTATGATATGCATATGGTCTAATGCGATTAGAGATGCTGCATGAAGTATAGCATGTCCCCAAACAGAAATAGGTAGTCTTGATTTCATAAGTAAAGGTCTAGCGATTAGTTGAAATCTTTTGATCAAAGACTCAGCTAAACCATTTTGTGTGTGTGTATGGACAACATGATGTTCAACATCTATTCCTATTGACATGCAATAATCATCAAAAACTTGAGATGAAAATTCACCTGCATTATCCAATAGAATGATCTTAATTGGATATTCAGGAAATTGTGCTCGTAATTTAATTATCTGAGCAAGAAGTCTAGCAAATGCAACATTTCTAGTGGAAAGAAGACAAACATGTGACCATCGACTAGATGCATCAATTAGAACCATAAAATATCTAAATGGTCCACTTGATGGATGAATAGGCCCACATATATCTCCGTGAATCCTTTGTAAAAAGGATGGAGATTCAACAATGACTTTTGAGGGAGATGGTCTAATTATTAACTTACCTTGAGAATATGCAGAGTACGGAGATTCATTGGGTAGAAATATCTTTTGATTCTTTAAGGGATGCCCATGCAAATTTTCAATAATTCGTCTCATCATTATAGAACTCAGATGTCCAAGGCGATCATGCCAAGTCATAAATACTTTAGGGTTAATGCACTTCTGGTGCATTATCACATATGATTCAATTGTTCTCATTTTTGTATAATACAATCCAGAACATAGAGCAGGTAGTTTTTCTAATACGAGCTTCTGGCCCGATATTGTTTTAGTAATAAGAAGATGCTCTTTACTGCCTTCATTGGTCATTTCAATATGGAAATTATTACAACGTATATCTTTGAAACTCAATAAATTTCTTCTGGATTGTGAAGAGAATAGAGTATCATCAATACAAAATTTGGTGCCATTAGGCAACACAATATAAGCTCTTCCGAAGCCCTCAATTAAATCCGATGAACCTGATATGGTATAGATATAGGCTTTACTTAGTGTTAGATTTTGAAAATATTTCTTTTATTTGAGAATTGTGTGGGTTATAGCACTGTCAGCCAGACATATATCTTTATCATTCAACTCAGAGATAAAAAACTCATCAATGTGATCCATGATTCTACAAAATATATAAAACTTTTATTACAGATAGAAAGAAAATACATTAATTGAGTGGAACACTTCCATCTCCAATTAAGTGTTCAATACTACCTTCAGGATGATTAAAGAAATCAGATACATCAAGATGAGTAACGTCTACATTTACTGAATCTAATAAATCATCTAATGGTTCTACTAAATTTGTTTCATGCACTTTATTCTTTCCTTTTATAGAAGCTTGATATAAATCAGTTAAGTGTCTGGCCGTACGATAAGTACGTGACCAATGTCCAGTCATTCCACATCTATGGCACACCTCTTCACTTTTCTTTGAAGAATTATTCTGAGGATTTTTACCCCTTTCTGAATTGTACCACTTCTGGTGATATGGTATATTATAATCCATTTTAATGTTGTCATTCTTGGGACCAACATTTCTATAATTTCTCCTACCACGTCCACGCCTCCGATTTCTTCTAAAGGATGCACCGTTCACTTCTGGGAATGATGCAAACCTATTACCATTCACTTCAGTGAATGACATTGAGCCAGTAGGGCGTGACTGGTGGCTTTCTAATAAGAGCTCATTATTCTGCTCAGTTACTAGAAGACATGATATAAGTTCATAAGATTTCTTGAACTTTCTCTCTCGATACTGCTGCTGCAGGAGCACATTCGAGGCATGAAATGTAGTAAAAGTCTTCTCTAGCATATCATCATCGATGATTTTCTCACCGCATAATT
The DNA here is from genome assembly GCA_036898215.1 of Platycarya strobilacea. Taxonomy (NCBI): domain Eukaryota; kingdom Viridiplantae; phylum Streptophyta; class Magnoliopsida; order Fagales; family Juglandaceae; genus Platycarya; species Platycarya strobilacea. The sequence goes on from CM072553.1 coordinate 12,144,800, forward strand.
TTAATACTGAACTTATTTTAAAAAGTGCCGAATTATACTCACTAACACTTTTATAATCATGCAACCTCAGGTGCAACCATTGAGAACGAGCTCTTGGGAGGATGACAGTCTTCTGGTGTTCATACCTCTCCCTTAAATTGTTCCACAAAATATAGGGATCTTTTACTATGAGATATTCAGTTTTCAAGTTTCCATGAAGATGGTGGCGAAGGAAAATCATTGTTTTAGCACGTTCCTGCAGAGATGCTTGATTTCCTTCTTTAATAGTTTCTTCCAGATTCATTGCATCAAGATGTATTTCAGCATCAAGTATCCAGGATAAATAATTTTTTCCAGATATATCAAGAGCAACAAATTCCAATTTTGTAAGATTTGTCATTTTCTACACATATAAATAATGAAATAAATATGTGTATCTCATGTTTATAAATTCACACAGATAATCATCAATAAAATATATTAAAGATTTCAAATAATATATTGAAAAACTTACAAAGGAATAAGGCTACTAGCTTCAGAATTGGTAGAACCGTCGTACTGATAACGTGTTATGAAACTTAAAAAAATGAACTACTATTGTAAAAGTGAAATAAGAAAATCTCTCTTGAACTCTTAAGAACTGAAACTTTCTTTCTCTCTCTATATTTTTTTATGAATTTCATTACAACTGAAACCCATATTTATAGGCTTTGAAATTACTATGCAAGTTACTATACAAGTCACTATACAAATCACTATACAAAATTTAATATAATAGTGGTGGGATCATTCACATAATTTTAGTAGTGGGACAGGGGACGGCTGCCGTTTCGTTCGTTCATTACATATTTTTGATTGTCATAGGCAGATGATGAAAAATACACGTAGAACTACTTTGTTTCAAAAATAAAAAATATTCTGTGTGATATGTGGTGGAAAAGATGATGCATAATACTTTTCATTTCATATTGACAATCAATTGGAGGGTGTAGTACGTCAATTTTTGTATTTCAAGGATGAAAATAACCCCATCTATGAACCCTTCTGCTTTGTATACGACTCTACCTTATCCCGTGGAGTCGTGGACAAAATTCCCTTCTAATACCGAGCAAGCCGAGTAGAACAAGTTACATATTTTATTTATAGAATAATTATATTATTTGCCTTAATGGTTTAGCTTTAAAAAGGTACACATTTACATATAACGATAATTTAAGATTCATATCACCATTTTTAATAGAACAAGTGCATATTGCAGAAAAAAATATTGATATTTTAAGGGTGAAAAGTTTAGTTTTCTCCTCATTCTGATATATAATTACCTGTTAATCTATTAGCACCTGGGAGTTGAAATGGAAATAAGAATATATTACCAAAAATATTAAAAAGATAAATTACAAAATTTGAGGGAAGAAAAAGAAATATGACACAGATGTTGAATGCACCTCACTAGTATACATGGTGGTGATATAATTGTAACTTTTTTTTTCCAACTCACAATTTTCCTTTTTTTATAAATTCACGGTTCATGGCTGTTTATACGACTGTGAAGCTCCAACATTTCTTGATGGTTTGGGTCTACAGAAAGGGCGGCTCGACAGTCCCGGAGTGCACCCAAGACATCTCCAACGTGCTCGTGGAATGCTGCCCGCAGGTGAAGAAGGTGAAGGTCCGCTTTGAATGCGATTGCCCTCGATAATTCAGCAATGGCTTCTTTTTCCTTGTGGCTGTCCATCAATACTGCTCCAAACAAAACAACAATATGAACCAACAGCAGCAGCACCAACATAAAACAAACCTAATAAAGGCTAATTAGTCCCAAATGGGACTTGCAGAAATTTTAAACCAAATAATATGTAGGTAAAACTTGATAGGTCTAAATGGTTGAAAACAAAAGTATATTGACCACCTGTATGCCACTAAAGGTTGTTTCACACAACCCCCTTCTATTTTCTCTTACTAAGCATCTCACAAATCTGAATTTGAGAAAAAGAAATACAAGAAAAAATCTCTGTTTCTTTTCAAAGCCCAGTGATAGATTTTTTTTTTTTTTTTATGACACCGCATGTCCGGAACGAAAAAATCTCCCAGTCCGACGAACCCCTAGAGATTCTTTGCACCCAAGGGATTTGAAATAAATCACACCAGCAACAACAAATCATTTAGTCCTTGTGGCTGGCATCTGTCATCGTCATTTATAGGTCATTATTACAGATAAAACGTACATGAGTTTTAGACCAGTTATGGAGGTATGGGAATAGGAAGGGCGAAAATCTAACCTGCAGCTCGATATCTGTAAGGGTATACCCGGAGAGGATCTAATCGGGTGACCATCTCCAGATCTGCCTTTGTTAGTTCCCGATCACAGTACTCAGACCTCTTCTCATAGGCAGATGCATTGTTCTGAGCCTTCTCAATCAGTTTGGTCATTTCCTCGTATGCAGCAGTCTTATCATTTCTGAGAAAATGAACCCGAGCAAGGCCCTGGTGAGCCCGGGTGTGCCGGATTTTAAGGGCATTGATGTAGCAATCAGCTGCCAAGTCTAACTTCTCACAGTCAACATAAACACTTCCAAGATTGTTCAATGCCTGCCAAATGGAAATTTCAGGATTAAAAGAAATTACATAAGAGTACTTGCGGGTAGTTAATTTTTGTTACAGGTAATTCCATATTTAGTTACTGAACATATGACCTTCTGAAGTGTCCACTCAAGTCATCAGTTTATAGGGAAAATCATTTTTCTAATAAGCAGTCAATAGAGGAAATCGCTTTCTTTGTAACCAGTTAATTAAGAAAATATTTTCAAACGCTGAAGAACTAAGACCCCAATAAATTTTTGTTGACTTTACTACTTATCAAAAAAAAAATTGTTGACTTTATGGATCCAGTGGGAAAATGCCAAAAAGTCTAAGCATTTTCAAATGATAATTGCAAAAGTATTAGTTTGAAATTTCATAGCATATCTTCTATGCTTCTAATAATACCTTCATTTGGAATAAAACCAAGGACTTCTTGAAGAGTTGCAAAATTATCTTGACGAGTTGCAATAATTTAATAACCATTTGAAGTTTTGTAAACTTTCTCCAACAATAACGTCACTTGTAAAAGGAAAATCTTCTTATCATTTCAGTAATATGCTAGAAGCAAGAAACCAGGGGACCATTTTTTATTTTTAGCATACTCAAAAAGACATTATAGCATTACCTTGACTAGAATAAAGCATGGAATCTAAAGAAAATCAAAGTATTGTCAGTTGATTAAAGGAATTCACTTTAATGGTAAGAAGAAAAATTAAAGAGCACCAAAGCATTACCAGTTAATTAAAGAAATTCACTTCCAAGCATAGAAAAGTTAAAGGAAGTATTGTCACTCTACTTATCAAAATGAACACTTACACATAATTAAAGGAATTCAAAATGCCATGAGCATGGGAAAATTATATTTTGAGAAACACAGATTCAATATTGTACTATATAATAGTACAAGTACTATTTCAGAAAGAATCCTAATATAGACCCAAATTGGTTGTGAACCCTACAATAATGAAAACCAAGAAAGTTTTCCTCAGAAAAGCCAGGTAACAGGAAACCATACCTGACCTTTGCGTAGCCTGTCTGACGGACACTTCAAGGCATCTTCAAGAAGCAAAACAACAGTTGAAGAACAAGATGGATCTTGGCTAGAGTCAGCCAATGCATAGGCTTTCAGGAAGAAGGCTTCAAAAGATCTCTTGATTTTGATAGACTCTTCTGCTTTCTGAAGCCCTTCCTCACAGTGGCCTGTATCATATAGGATCCATCCTTCATAAACCAGTCGTTCATGTTCACTGGAAGCATGTTGGCGAGCCAATTGTAGACTCCGCATTGCTGCCTCAGGACAGTTCAATCTGATCATGTAAAACTGTGAAAAGTCTAGTGCCTCAATGTGAAAAGAATCATTCTACAACCTAAAATCTCAGCTAGGTGGAAGAGAATGGAGCCAAATTCAGGGTTTACAGAAGCAGAAATAATTCCAACAAAGGGACAAGAAACTTATATTCCAAGTATTTTTTTTTTTATAAGTAACTTATATTCCAAGTATTAAGAACACTGAATATGAAATAATCTATATTTTTTTATAATAAAAACATATATAAAGTCACATTTTTTTTATAAGTACAATCACATACTAACAGATTACACAATCAAAAATTTGGGTTAAAGATACTTAAAAAAAAATAAAAAATGTGAGGACAATTCCAGTCCTTATGAACTGCAGGAATAATTCTGTAGCAGTACTGTAAAGATATAAAGCACTAAATACCTCAGGAGAAGCAGAGACTGTCTGAAGTATAGAACCCCTTTTGCTGCATCAGATTCAAGCATCTGGTAAATAACAGATAAAGACCCTATATCGTCAACTGAAGACCACCGATCATACAATTGCAGCCAGCAATCTGCTGCTGTCCAATTATCTACATGCTCATGCACAAGAGTACGGAGCTGGGACGCTGCCACCCGTCCCTCAAACATCCTATAATCAGGGGACAGTGTCAGAATTGCCTGAACATCACAAAGGGCTGACTGGTAATTCTCAAGGGCTAGATAGAAACAAAACCGAAGTTCCAAGCATTCTAGTGCAAGTTTAAACCGAAGAATCCGATTGATCTCTGCAAGTGCATCTTGAGCTTTCTGTCTCCTCATTAAAGAAGCAGCTCGATACATGTAGGGGTATGTAAGAGTTGGGTCCAATTCAGTTGCTTTCTCAAGGTCCTCCCAACACTTCTCTCCTTCACAGTACAATGACCTCTCTTGGTGCATCCATCCAAGTGGGGTAACAGTGGAAATCACGGAGCTAAGCTTGTCATATGCCCAAAGTTTCTGACCCCCAAAGCAACCAATTCTAGCTAAAGCTGCAACAGAATAAACATGGCCAGCATTCAAAGCTGCCTCAAAAAGTTGTTTGGCTTCTTCATACTCTTTCCTCCAGAACCTCACACAACCCAATTGATGAACTGCAATCAGTCTTTGCCGGTCTGTTTCAGCAAATTCAATTAATTGTTCCAAGAAACAAGCTGCTTTATCAGACCGGGGATCAAGGTTCATTGCGACTTCACTTAATAAACTATACAGAGAAAATGAGGCTGATCCAACCATGATTGATCTTTGTTGTCTATTAGTTTGGAGAAATATTTCCACCACCCGATCGTCATTCAAACAATCGGGAAGATCACGTAAAAATACTTGCAAACACGAAGCAGCTAAGATTGGAGTGTTCTCTTCAAGAGCATATTCCATGAGTTCCACAGCATCTTCTCTAGTGGAAACCAGAGACGCAAGTTTCCTATCACAAGCATCTTTGAGCCTTTCACAACAAAACTTATTCGCAAACACTAATATTTCCAGCAGAAGATTTGTAGGGACTTCACTTAAACTGCTCGTTATACTGAACTGATTCACCACCCTCATACCTGATGGTGAGATATTGTTTTCAGACAAATCAATTTCCTCACGGAGCGATTCTGTGAAACAACCATTTAGCATGGCATTAAATGGAGCTGAGAGGCAAGAAATTTTCCTCCTATCACAAACTATTTTCTCATCTCCAATTCTAAAACTAACAATTCTTGAAATTTGGTTACCATTAATGAAAAGACTCTCATGGGAATCAACATTTATACCAAGAGGAAGCTGAGATGCTACATCTATAGGCCCAAACTCCTGTGCACATTTACCACAAGTGCCAAGTAAATCAGCTATAAGATCTTCCCCTTGCTTCTCATACTTCAACCAAGCTCCAAACACTAGCTTCTCATGAGCGCTGCTACCCTTCTGCCAAGCTGCACGGAGGCTTCTCCGCATCAATTTGATCTCCCCAAGGCCCCTAAACACTTGAAATTGTAACAAATAGAGGTTCGACCTCTCTTGTGGCAAACATGACTCAAGCTCTTCATGAATTTGAGCTAAAACTTCTACGTAGTCAACAGGTTTAAAGAATGGTAGTATCGGTGGCTCAGGAACCTTGATAAGAGATTCTCTAAAGAATTAAAACCCCCAAGAAACAAAAACACAAAACCAAAACTATTTTAATTCACTGAATTAGAAAAAATAAATTAAGCTACTTAAAATAAAAACCATGACAAGAAAAACTTACATGGATGAAGAAGATGAAGAAGAAGAAGAAGAAGAAGAAGAAGAAGAGGGCTGTGATGAAAGTTTGGAAAGTTTCCCCCTTTCAACTTGAAGCCAAGACTGTGGATTGAAAGCATTTAGCTGCGTTTCTTTGCAGGATTCAGAGGGGAAGAAAGTCCTCATGGGGCATAAGATATGAAACAACTCCCAGATCTCCACAACAGGCAGATGAGTTTCCCTCTCCACCCAACTCAAACACTATAAAATTTTGACAAAAGAAAAAAAAAATTATGTTCGCTGTAATCACAATACATTACCCTTGGCTCAGACAAACTCCAATCCACCAAGGTAAGAAGGAAGAGAGGGGGACAAACTAAAAAAGACCACAAAGCTTTTTTAAAAAATAAAAATAAAAATAAAAAATAAACAAACGAACCGTCTCAATCCTTATACTGGGTACTTTTAAATAATCGATAAACCCCCAAATTGGAACAAAAATAATTTCGAGCTCCTTTCACTCACGAAAACAACAAAAATCAAGCTTCGTTTCTTACTTTCGCAATCACAATCATTCGAAATACTATTGCATTAACCATAGATAAATGTATATCAAAACCTGTTTGTTTGCCTCTAGCTTAAAACAGAAAATATCATTAGTCTCTTCAGAATAGAAAAAGCAATAAAACCAGAAAAGACCGAACACCGGCTAAGGGTCACGTAAGATCTCTACCAGAAAAGTGACCAAACCCACATTTTAGCCCACCCAACTTCTCCATAAAACGCCAAGCTACCAATACCAAACAAAGCAAGCACAGAGAGAGAGAGAGAGAGAGAGAGAGAGAGACCCACTTCGCTTTGTGGCTTGAGTTTTGAAGATCCGGATCAGAGAAGTGTTGAGAGCTTCAGAGCCAGTAGATCAGAGAGAGAGAGAGAGAGAGAGAGAGAGTCGCTTCACTTTGTGGTTTGAATTTGCAGACCCAGATCAGAGAATAGAAGCTGAGAGCATGAAAGGCTGGAGATCAGACAGTGAGAGGAATCCAAACGAAAAATTCCAACTTTTAAAAACTTTGCTTCCAGTTCTTACCCCTTTTTTCTTGTTTGGTAAAAGGGAAAGTTTTTTCTTTTACTTTTTTTATCACTTTCCGTCTGTTGGAGACCACTCACCCCAGAAAAGATTTTGCATTTGGTTTTGGTTGGAACTAATAGAGAATTAGGCTTTTTTTTTTTTTTTTATTGAGATGTAAGAGAAGTTAAAATAAGTTTAATTTATTTTTTTAATATTATTATTATTTTAAAATTTAAAAAAATGAAATTAAAATCTAAAAAATACATATTAAAATTAAATTTTATATAAAAAATTAAAAAATAAAATAATAAAATTAAAATAAATTAAAATGAATTAAAACATTCTTAAATTCAAACCGGAGCTAACATCAATAATTGTTTTACCAAACAATTTAATGCTCTTTTTTAAACTAACTGACAAAGCAGAAAATAAAGTCTTCAATATTATCTCACTCGGACAATTTAGTGATGCAATTTGAAATTTGTGAAATCTTAATTTTAGTTAAATTATAAAGTTAAGATACTAAAATTTTGTGTTATTAGATACGCTTAAAATCAACTTATTAGATTCAACAAATAGATTATTGTGGACCAATTCACGAAATCTAGGAGCATTCATCCTTTGAAAAATGACAAGTGACAGCGAATGGTGCCCCAATTTGACTGATATTATTTTTTACTGATTACATAGGCTATTAGTGAATTGGTTTTTTCTTTTTTTTTTTTAAATATTTAAAATATTTAAATAAATAAATAAGTACATTTTATGGAAGAACACAATTCTCGATCCTCTAGCAGTGTGCAAATACTTTTACTGTTTTGTATATGTTTATTCTGACAAATAAAAATTGTTTTTAATTATATATGTATTGAGATGTTGGTTATATTTAATAAGTATTCTGAGGAAGATAGCAACTTGGATACATAAGTATTACACATCTTAGGTTTGCAATTATTTGATTTACAGACAACAATTTATGTGAAAGAGATATATTAGAACAAGTACAGTATCAAATAAATGTAAAGATAGAGATAAAGTCACAAAATCTAATCTGCTTTAGTAACTGGAGAGATAACACCATTCGCATTGGCTATCCTTGTATGTTGAGAAATCGAAAAATGTATAAAATTTGTGGCATTAAAAATCAAAAGTCATATGAGCAATGGCCCTAGAGTCAAGTAGCCATGCACTAGGTTCCGCATCACTATGAATAATAAGGAGGGCAAGACCAAAGACACTTGAATTGAAGTTAGAGGAATAATTTTTGAACGTTGCCGTTATGGAATAAGGGAAAGATGGGGCTCGACATCAGCGATGGCAGCTTTGCCTAATCCTCCATTAGTAGTAGGTGCATCACCATGTTTACAAGCTTGAAGATCATGTCACCAGTCCGAGTATCCATGCAGCTAAAAGCAATTGTCACAAGTATGTTTCTGGTTACCACAATGGGAGCATTTTAGCCTATCGGTGGAGGGACGAGTCTCAATCGATTTTCCTTGTGTACAAGGACCCATCGTGAGGCTTTTGGAAGCTCAAACAATACCTTAGACCCCATCATTTTCATGCGTAGTCATCACTTGCTGTCGTGTGGCCTCCCGTCAAACATGAGCATATGTTTGCTCAACAGTAGGAAATAGCTTCATCTGTAAAACATCCCCACATATATGATCTAATGAATCATCAAGTCCATCAAGAAAGACATACATAGTCCTCTTGAAAAAGCCGATTGTACTGTTGGATATCAATAGCGCATTCCATGGGATTTGGCCTACGAAAATCAATTTCACGCCATATGCCCTACAATTCTGTGTAATACTTCTCAAGGGAGCCACTAGCTTGCTTCATTCGAGTCACACGACATCGAAGATCATACACTTGTGAGGTATCACAACCATCAAAGAACGTGGTGGCAATCAAGTCTCAAACTGCTTTTGTTGTGGAGAAGCAGATGAAGTTGCCAATTAGGGAGGGGTCCATGGATGTAATTAGCCAACCTTTGACAATGGCATTGTCAGTACACCACTTGTGAAAAGAAGGGTCAGTTGATGGCGGCTAGGAAAAGTCGATGTTGATATATCCCAGTTTGTCTTTGCCGGAGATATAAATATCGACAACCTGGGACCACAAAGCATAGTTTTCCATCCAACTTAATGCTGATTGGAGTAACAAAGGTTTCGATGGTAATGGTCGATTTTTGGGCTCTGTTCAAAGCCTCAATCATCTTGGTAGTCAGTTCAGCGAGGGAGTCGGAGAGAATGAAGGTGTTGGCAAAGGCTTTCGGGTTGCCAGAATCCGCCATGGAAACCAGATAAAATCTTATGAAAGAATATCAAAAGCCAGATATCGTTTGGCTCATGATACTATATCAAAACTTTGTATTTCAATATGTATTCACATATTGCAACCGTAGAATATATACATAGGGAAAGCATAAGCCTATTCTATTTTAGGCTATACACTAACCGTTGCTAATATCATGCTAAACTCCCTTATTTCGTGGGATTTATACACATATGGAAACTCCTAAAATCTCCATAATAACAACTCATGCCAACAATTATAGGTATTGATTTCTTATGGATATGCATGTGAATGTGTGCAATCAATATAATTTATGCTTATCAGATGTTTGGTAGCCAAAATTAGCTCTATGTTTAGGAAAAATAATCCACCTTTGAAGTCAGGCAATTTCTTCTATCAAATATGTCTCCATTCACAATCACAACATCTCTAAAAAAATCATTTCCTAAATAATATCTTGTTGAGAATAAAACTTTTAAATCAGAGAGTCCTACAATTGAAATTATTTTGTAATTATAAGTTTACAATGCTTTTAAAGTTATTATATCGGTTTTCAATGTTATCTAATTAAGTTTTGTTATTTATCATCTCACATATTACACACTATATATTTCTTTTTTATTCATGTTAAAATAATTCAGTTCTTCTACTCATATCTTTACTAAAAAAAATTGAAAAAGTAAAAGATTATGTGTGGTATATTAGATGATAAGTAGAATCTTTTTTATCTAATTTAATTGTTTTTTAAAAGCAGGTTTTGAGCTTTTTGTAGATGCTTAAAACATTTTTTAAAATTCTTTAGAATAACTTCTAAAGTGTTAAAAAAGTCATTTTAAGCTCTCAACTCAATAACAATTGGATACATTTGGACATTTAGAATATTTTAGAATATTTGTTTATAGTAGTAAAATGATTTATAAAATAGTAGTAAAATAGTTTGTAAATAATAATGAAATGTTTTGAATTAAGATATTTTATTAGTTTTTGGAAAATGAGAGAAAAAATATTATAAATTTTTAATATTAATTTTTTTAAATTTTTTTAAATAATTGTATTGTTTTTATGTTTTGTTTAGAAGTTTATGAAAAGTGTATTTTGTTTTGTGTTTATATAACGATTAGATAATGATTAGATATAAAAGTTAAATATTTGAACTTAAAAATTGTTTTGTATTTGAGCGATGTTTACAAAAAAAAACTACTTAAGAATATATTATATTTACACAAGCAAGGCCTAATCATCTTATAATTAAGAAAGTTTTTAAACTATCCATAAATATTCTTACACCATTCATAAAAACTTATTACATAAAAAAACATCACCTAGAAATACAATTGTGGTGCCAAGAAAAAAACAAATGACCCACAATTGTGTTCATTAGCCCAAATAAATCCAACCTCTTTTGATAAACAAATTGAGAGTTTGAAATATCATGTTCAAGTCAGTCCAACATAATCTATTTATTAGACTAATATATGTATAAGTGATATTATTCACCCCTTTGTTGAACAAAATGTATGAGAGTTAGAGGGGTTTGATGTTTAATTGTAAAGAATTACCTCTAGCTAATTAGGCTATTCTTCTCAAAATAACACCCTCTAATGGGAGAGTGCCACGTATGTCTCTCGTTTCAACTTCCACGCACGACAGCCTATAACTCATGGAAATGAAAGTCCCCTCTCCCGTGACCCTCTTCCTCTCCCAAAACCAAAATTTCTCACACCCTCAAGCCCAAGCTTTAGCAGTAACTCTCCCCTCGCTCTCTCCAAAACCAAAAATCCTCAATCCTAAGTCTGAGCCTCTCCTATGATCCTCCTTTGTATTTTCGATGACTAACTTTCCAACCTCTTATCCGATGATGTAACCCTTGAAGCCGATGACGAAATTGGTGGTGTTACCCTCTTAGTCGATGAGATCTGTAGTGACAAATATCCACTACCATGTTTTTCATGTTAGTGCAACATATACGATGATGTATCTACACAAAATTTGAATGTCTAAATTTGTTGGGTTTTACTCTTTTGGTGAGAAATAAAGGAGAAGCAAGGCCTAAAACTTATTTAAAGAGGATTAACCTCCTTGGCTAAGTACACTAGTAAAAAACTTAATTAGTAATTTTTTACTTTAGTAAAATTCTTCTGTTAACTTTTTTGTAAAAGAGAAAAATGTGAGAGTTAAAGTTTTGCTATTGGAGAAGTTATGTGGGTGTATTTGGGATGAGTAGAAAAATTATGTGATTGTAATAATTTTTACATAGTAGATTTTCTTATCTTGATTTGATGTCTTTTCTCCTATTTTGGAAGTTTTCCAAATAGATTATGATGTTGTTATTATTATCTATTTTTCTTAATATTCTTAAAAATGTTAGATTCTATAGGTGAATTTCAGAGGTCTAAATTTCCAACATAGTGGTATCAGAGCTACTAGGTTATTTTGGCCGAGTTGAGTTTTGGTATGATAGAATGGATAAGTACAATTTAAGAAGGTTCTATCTCGGAGATTGAGTTTTAAGTGGGACCAATGTAACAGCTCCAATATTTCATAAGAATCTTAAAATTCTGTCTAGGAAAGAAGAATCCTTCTGAAAACTTATTTAGTGAGTATTACTCAATTTATCAATTCAATAATAGGAAGTAGGTTTCAAATCCTATCAGACTTAAGGTGAAGAACTTTGATGGAAAAATCAATTTTAGCTTGTGACAGATGCAAGTCAAAGATATTTTGATTTAATCAGGATTACATAAGGCATTTAAAGGCAGATTAACCCCTGAAGTTAGCACTAATACTAGCGAGACTGGTGAAACAAAGAGCAAATCTGGAATGAGCGTTGAAAATTAGGAGGATCTAAATTTGATAGCAGCGAGTGCGATTCGTCTGTGTCTAGTCAAGAATGTTCTTGCAAATGTATTTGAAAATATCTACAACAAAGGGACTTTGGGTAAAACTTGAAGATTTGTACAGACGAAAGGGGTCTCAAATCGGGTGTACTGAATGAGCAATTTCATACACTACGTATGAGTGAAGGTACGATATTTCATATCATTTAAGTGTTCTTAATGGCATTATCTCTTTGTTAGAATCTATTTGAGATAAAATTGATGATGAGGATGAAGTTTTAAGGCTCATCTGGTCTCTTCTACCTTACTATAAGCATATAAAGCCTATTTTGATAAATGGGAAGGAAAATATAATTTTTCAAAGATTACTTATAAACTCTTTTTTCAAAAGAGAAGAGTAGGTGATGAAAGTAATGGTCTACTAGAGAACTTAGCAATGATAGCAGCTGGTGATGGAAAGAATAAAAACTCTATGAAGAAGAAAATCGTCTGCTATGGGTGTGACCATTTAGGCACGTCAAGAAAAATTATCTAAGAGCTAGAGCAGGTTTAACAAGAGGCTCCAAGTTAATAAATGAAGATACTGATAATGAAACTAATTTTGTGTCTCTCTCCAATAAAAGCTGTTGTCTTTTGAAAAGGGACATATACATCCCCATGACATGCTGCTAATTCTTAAAGTTGTCATGATAAAAAATATGTTAATGTTAGTAAGTCCACAAGTTTACACACAAGTATTGATTTGGCATTGATGGATGGTGTGCGGTAGAAATTTATGTCGATGCCTGATGAACTTCCCAAAAAGCCAAATTTGATGTAGAAAAATCCGAGTCAAATGATGGAAGGTGTGTGGTTGAGATACCTTGAGAGGGCAGATCAATGCATGGACGCCTGGTAATCGTGATCTTTTTCTAATTGAGGCAGTTTTGGATGCATTTTGGTATTTTGACTATAACTTTGGCTACGGGTATCGAAATTGTGCATAAGATCTCAATTCAAAAACTCTTTTCAATGTGCACGTCGTTGCCTCCAAGTTTTGCTCGGTTTGCACATTTTCTGATGTCAAATTTGCTGTTTTACCTTTTGAATCTCCATTTTTAGATATTTGTTTCATTTTTTGGTAATATTTATTTATTGTTTAGGAAGTGATTCTGAATTCAATTTGGACCAAATTTTTAAGAGATTACTCATTTTATTCCGAATTTAATTTTGTCATGATTATTGGAATTTTGCTAATTTTGGTAAAATTTTAATAAAGACAATTTTCAACTATATAGCCCAGTTTATAGGCTGATTTTCGATATTACTTGATTTAATAATTTTTAATTGAACATTAGAGACATTTCTCTATGTTTTTGGGTACTCATTTTTGTCATTTCCTGTGAATTATCTGTTAAAACTAACCTACAGAATAATTGATATTTTGTCCAACGTCCAAAAGTTAAACCATAATTTTTTAAAAAGTTATTTTCGAAGTAGGCCAAAATAAAGGCTTGTATTGTTTTTATTCTGAGTGTGTATGTTTTTATAGTGGAGTATGATACCGAAAGTTAAAAAAATCTCTATTGAAGTGGAACGTGGCTATGAGATCAGTCAAAGTCATAAAGTAGAGATTATTGGATTTCATTCTTTTGGCATTAGTCCCATAGTGGTGAGGAATAAAGGTAGAGCAAAGTTAAGACCTATAAAATAAAGATTAGCCTCATTGGCTAAGTGCACAAGTCAAAATCTTAATTAGTAATATTTTACTTTAGTACAGTTCTTTTGTTGGACTTTTTTATAAAAAGGAAATATGTTAGAGTTAAAATTTTACTAATAGTAAAATTGTTTGGGTGTACTTAGATTGAAGAGAAAAGTTGTGTGATTATAATAATTTTTTACACAATAGATTTTGTTCTCTGGATCTGATTTTTTTTCTCTATTTTTGGAAGTTTTTCATATAATTATGGTGTTATTATTATTTCTATATTTTTCTTGATATTCCTGCAAAAGGTAGATCCTAATAGCGAATTTAGAAGGTCTGAATTCCCAACATAAAATTATGTTTTTCTCAACATACTAAGCATATTTAGAGGCAACTATGGCATAACTTCCCTTGGAACCTTGAATCTATTATAATACGAATTTGTCTAAGAATTGAGAATTTGTCTTATGTGTTAAGAAATAATGGAGTTCAATTAGAAAATCCCTTCAACTGCATGTTCATTTTATGTTCTAATAGTTTTATTGCATTGTATTAGTCTTAGAGACTAGATTACAAACCTCAAATTACCAATTTTTTTTTTATGAATTGTTCCATCAGGAAATAAAACACAACTAAGTTCAAAATTAAAGCAAACATTAATTTGCAAATGCAATTTTTAAACTAGTTTGAATTAGTGAGTTGAAATAATATGAGTTGAGATTATTTGTGAATTGTAATGAGATGGTTTTTATATATAGAGAGATAGTTTGAGTTCAAATATTTTATGGGATTTTGAAAATTAAGAGAGGAGATTTGAATAAAAATATTATAAAGTTAAAATATTGTTATAATATAATTATTTAATATTAGTTTTGTTTGACGATTTGAAAAAATTGAATTATTTTTTGTATTTTGTTTGAAAGTTTAGAAAAATTATAATAATTAGGTAATCATAGATGAAAAACTTGAAAATTTAAAATTGAATAGTATTTTTGTTTATGGTGTTTGGATATTGACATGAGATAAGAGATGGAAGTATCTATCTATTCAAACCAAATCTTAATGCAGAAATCTAGGTTTAATGCTCTTGAAATATAGTAAAATCTGCACTTCACCATATTTACCAAATTTAATGTAGAAATATGGTAAAATCTGTGTTTGAGCTAGAAGTTAGTTCATTTTACTCTAATTTCCTTCTATACTCTCTTTGTGCATAGTATTGTTAATAGGGGCGGAACAAAGATTTAGTATTTGGGGGTGATCAATTTAGAATTTTTCTTCAAATTTACCTCAATGACAATCTTTTATGGAATAAAATTCTTCCATTATCATTTCTAAAGTAAAATTCTTGACAAATTCATTTTTAATATAAACTATCAAATGATCTGCAAGAAAATTATCTTCCATTCGAGTGCGCAATCTAGTTTTTACAAGTTTTATAGCAAAAAATGTCTGCTTAGTAGTAGCAGTAGAAACAGGAAGAGTTAAGATTAGACGAATTAGTCTGTCAATCAAATAATAAATTTTTTATTTTGCTAAAATTACTAGTCCTCTACATAACTGAGATAATGTAAACATATCTTGAATTCTGCAATTGAATTCTCAAAAGGAATTTTTCTTGCTTAGTAAAGTCTTGTGGATAAAAGTTCTCAACTAATTTGCATATATCATCAATCTTAAATTATTTGTATCCACATTTAGGGTTTAAAGCAACACTAAGAATAAGAAGTTCTATTGCTTGGTCGTTAAATCTATTATTCAATTCTTACAACTATAAATCTATTGTAGCAGTAAATATATCAATCCTAAAATAATGCTCTATTATTGTCCTTTCAACTTGATGACGCGATTTTCCTCGAGTATATTGGTCATTCATATCAGGAATATAAATGTGGTGTTTTTCACAAAATATTTAACATCAATAAGCAAAGACTCCCACCCATCATCTCTCAATTTTTGAATGAGTACTTTTGTAGTTGTAACTCAACTCATGTCATTCACAATATATTGAGGATTTTGTTGCAAAGATTGACGAAGTGTATTAGTAATTCCCATGATTTCTTTCATCATATGTAATATTAGAATAAATTCAAATGGTGTTAATACCATGTAAGCCGCTTCATCATCACCACGTTGAGAATATTTTGATCCCTCATTTGAGATAGTATTGATAACTGTGCAAGTAGCACCGAACATCCTCATCAAGCTACAAACAAATTGGAAATGAGATCCCTATCTAGTATCTCTAGATTAGTGTAGCGTACCAATCTGATTTATCCACTTTCCAGTCTCAATTTCATTGTAAGCAATCAGACTTCTAATTTCAGCAGCTTGAGTAGATTGTAATTCATCATTACGTTTAAAAGAACAAACAAAAATATTGATGATGGATGTCAAATAGACAAAAAATTGATGAACATGTTTGGCTTCTCTAAAGGCTACAACCAAAGCTAATTGTAATTTATGAGCCCAACAATGCATGTAATATGCATAAGGATAATCTTTAAGGAATAAAACTTTTAATCCATTTCATTCATCACGCATATTACTTCTTCCATCATATCCCTGACCTTAAATATTATCAATTTGAAGGTCGTAACGAGAAAGAAGAACACATATCTCATTTTTTAGAGTTACTGACATAGTATTTTTAACATGCATAAAATGAAAAAATCGCTTCCTAATAAAACCATCTTTATCAACAAATCTCAAAATGATAGGCATTTGTTCTCTTTTAGACTCATTTCAAGCTTCATCAACAAGAATACAAAATTTGACATCTCCGATTTCTTCGCGAATCGCATTTTGCACTTTATTTGCAAATATATGCAAAATTTCCTTTTGAATTTTTGGTGATGTATATTTAGCATTTCGTGAATCATTTTCCATGACAACTCCATTAATTTGATCATTATAACTTGCCAAAAAATTTTAGTTCAATAAAGTTGTCTTGATTTTTTGAGTCAGAGCTTTTATCATGACTTCTAAAGGCACAAGCTTGGAACGTCAGCCAATGAACACTATCTATCAAAGTTTTTAGCCACAACCAATTATTCATCATCTCTTGTAATACTTGTTTTTTAAATAACTCGTCAATATGTCTTGTATGATTCATTAGATTCTCATAACATTTTATAGTTTTTTTATGTGGTAAATTTGGATCTCTCCCCACATGTCCTATTAAAGGACATTTCATTCCATAATTTACTTTTTTCTAAGTGTCAAAACTTTTATTGGTAAATTCATCTGATCCTGGATGACCCGTAGATTTCTTAGCAAAGATGATGAAGTGTGAGATGCGTAGCTAAAACGCATCATTTTAACTCTATTTACTGTAGTGGGCATTTTAAGTAGGTGAGGATTGTCATTTAATTGAAATTGGGATGCAGCAAGTAGATATTTAATTTAGAAGGGGTATTTGAGTCATTATCTCACCATCTTATACCTACAACATACACACACACCCCTCACATATGAGCACTTTGATTTCTCAACACTTTTATCTGTTCCAATCACTCTCTCTCTTCTCTCAGGTACTAGAGCTAATCAATGGCTGGGAGGGGCGAATTGGAAGCAATGATGCTAGGGTTTTGTATCAACGGTGGTCGATGAGAGTTTAAATAGAGGAGTGAACGAGAAGAGAAAAAGTAGGGGGAGTTTTGAGTGAGCTGGAGGAGGATCAAAAGATAAGGTTTGGTGTCCTTCCGCTTTCCAAGAGTTGGGAATGTTTATTTCTAGATTTACACTATTGTTAAGGGTTTTAGGTCACATGAGTGGCTAAATCTCCTTGTTCTAGACCACGGATTCTCATCATACTCGAATAGTATTTTAGGGGTTTTGATTCCTTTATGTTTTCTCACACTCAGTTCAACTTTTTATGATATCAACTGCTCTATTTGATATTTCCAACCAGATTTATGCATACATCTTTGATTCTCTGTTGACTTTCGGCATAATGAATGCTTAGGGTTTGTGTATCTTATGTTGATGTTCTAGTTTTTGCTTGAATTGTGTGGATATTATAAGAAGTCCTTTTGTTACTGTTAGTTCCTTAAGGTTTTAAACTTTAAATCATCCAGGTGTGGTAACCATGTCTGGTGCCTCATTTGAAGTTGTTGTTAGAGGAATCAGACTTGCCTTTTGACTATTTAGGGAAACGGGAGAATCGAGCCTAGACCTTTTTAATCTCATCCATCAGGAAAATCAGATTCAGCTATTTTATTTTCTTACATTATTTCCATACATTGTTTAAGGTGTTGCAAGCTGAGTCTACTCGTATGTTCATTATCTTCCCATCACGATATCATCACCATTACTCAGCTTTTTCACGTTAGCAAATAAAATTCATCTGCTGTTACTCACTGGTTTGGTTAGTACAACATTGGTCTCTATGAATCGACCTTAAGCTCTTTGACATTACTATCGATCCTCTTATACTTGGGAGGCGAAGTTTAAAAGGAGACAAAAAACGTAGCATGGAAGACAAAATACAGCATTCTTCGAAGGTGAGTACTCCAACCAATTAGAATATCTTTAAAACCAAGAAAATTGAAATCGACGACGTTGATTGCCTATTCTTGAAAATGGATATTCTGAGAGTTTAGATTGATATGGATTAGCTTTAAAATAGGCACGTCAGATCTCATCTTGTAGGTTAGTAGGAAATTCTCATATTTGTGGACGTAATCCGGGATCACGTTCCAAAGAAGTAGCATCAATTTCTTCAAGTTGCATTTTTGAAATTTTAAAGAGACGCTTATCAATAATAGAAACATCACGTTTTATTATTACCGAGTACTCTAAATGTATATTATTCTCTGACTTGTCCACATCTTTCTTTTTAAAAAAAGAATCAATTGTTTTTGGCTTACTCATATTTTTCTATACTTTTAAGTATATTCAATAAATTGTTAGATTTTTGTATAGTTTGTAAATTAAGGAATATTCTCAATTAGTTTTATAATTTAAAATTATTATTTTCTTTAATTTGTTATTTGAGAGTAGCAATTTAAGTTGTCTAAATAAATGAGAGTAAATAATAATGTTAAAATTTGAGAGTAATAGTCTAAGTTATCTAAAAGCCTAATCTTAATCAAACTAACAGTCTAATGATAAATTACTAATTCTAAAACTTAAAAGTAAAAAACTAAACTTAATAATAATAATAATAATAATAATAAGAGATTCTAGAACAAGCTAAATATATATATAACAAATTAAAAACAGACTTAGGAAAAAAAGGGCTAAAATCTAATTCTAAAACCTAAATAATAAAGAACTAATAAAAAACTTTTAATATAAATTATAACAAGGTTAAAGTAGGCCTAAGGACTAAAAAATAAAAATAAATAAATAACTTAAATAAAGCAAAAGCTAAAACAGATTCTAGAACACGGTAAGGTAACAAGTTAAATATAAAAGGATTAATAATAATTGGCATTCAACTTTCATAAAGTATATTAGAATGATAGAACCTGAGGGGCCGAGAGGCTAGAGCCGGAGGTGAGATCAGCAAGTTGTCTTCAGACTTTCGTAAATGGCGTTCACCATTCAGAGATCCCAGGCCTCAACCGCTCAGCGTTTGAAAATCGCCCAACACGAAATTGCCTAAGCCTTCACAAATGGAGGAAATCGCCCAACGACATTTCGATTAAAATAGCTCAGCAACAAGATTCAAGAACATGATTAAGAAGAAATAACTCAAACTCAAAGGAAGAAGAAATAGGTGGTAATATGGTATGGACTCGAGCTCACAAAATTAATTTACTTTTCTATAATATGTAGAAATGATGTGACGCCCCAAATTTTTCTTTAAAAAAATATGAGAATCGAGGCGTTAGGATGCTGAAAACACGGATCACACACCCCCAACGTCAAGTGCTAAGTGTGTAAACACGTGACATGCATAAAATAAAAGTCGCAGCAGATAATAAAGTCACTATCTAAGTACCAGAATTTTTTAGAATTACTTTACAAACTAGTTTAACATAAATTCTTCAATAGGAAATTTAATATAGTCATCCGAAAGATAAATTATAAAAATACATATTTATAGAAAAATAATTTCTCAAGATAACAATTTATAATAACAGTACGTCAACGGTATAGCCATCTCCTCAGGCTCAGCCTCTTCAAAATCTGCATAAAAAAACTACGACGCCAAAAATGGCATCGCAGGTAAGTATAACCCAAACAAACCAAAAGACAGAAATACAATCATGTAACAATACTACGCATGAACAGGACACAGTATGCATGAAGCTTAAAATCATATTTCTAAAAAAAAAATACAATAACCACACACGCCAAGATCTCAATTTGACCCAAATAAAACTCCAATAAAATCATCGATCATTTTTCTAGAAAATGATGACCGTAAATCTATTAAAACCACAACCATTTTTCCAGAAAATAATCCACGTAAAACCAATAATTAAAACCCGCCACTTTCCCAAAAAATGACCTAAACATCCATTTTATTAACCGTATACATCATGATCTCCCCTAGGGACCATCTGCACACCATGGCTTTCATCATCACACCAAATGTAACGACCACGCATATGACTTCAGAACATGCGATGCCTAGTTAACCGTGCCCAGCACGTACCATAATTAGGCATCCCCTAACTCCCGCCAGCAGAGGAGCCACGAAGTCGGCACGAGAGCATTACTATCTCGTCCGATCCCGTCGTCGCCCGGCGACAAACCAGGGAACATCACTCAGTATATTCCACTCCCGAGTGACTAGAGGAGCTCTACCGAGATAATGCCCCATCTCAGCTTGGGGTCGTGATACACACGCACCTGAAAATCATAAACACAATGAAAACACAATTTTTATTTCCAACACATGAATATCCGAAATCATGCTAAAATCCAGTTTCCAAATATTTTCATGAACATGCGCTTAAATATACAATGCAGACGACCATGCACCAAATAGCCAACAATTAATAAATTCCAACAATAACCAAACACAATATTTGTTGATGCCAAAAATATATTTAAATTTTAAAATTTATTTGGAAAATACTTACAGCGGGTAAAAGTATAAATCCTTAAGCAGACGTCACTCCGCCGCGCTCATAGCAGTCACTTGTACGTTAGGCTAGAGTGCTCGGTTTGATACCAAAATTTAGGGAGATACTCATTGAAGTGTGGGGAATCTCATGAAGGTGGTAGTGTGATGACACAACTACCGAAAGGTGGCGAATCGGGCTCAAAATGGGTAAAAATCTATTTTCGAATTTGGGATTGTATCGGGAAGGTGGGTCCATATATGGGAAAACTAAGTTAGGGAGATGACCGGTTGGGCAATGAGAGTTTTTTGGTGGTAGTGGTGAGGCCTATGGTGGCCGGATGGCGGCGCTAGGGTGGCAAACCCGTGTATGAGTATTTGTAATACCCATTCGGATTGGGACATTTGGGCTACCGTGGGTGGTGCTGGAGGTTGGGTTATACTCGCCGGAGTGAGGGGAGGCTGCTGGTAGGTCGCCGGTGCCAAGGGGTGGCCGACGATGGCCGAAAAATGCAAGAGAAGCGAAAATACCCATTTTGGGTTTAAGCCTCACGCGCCGGCTAGGGGGTTGCTGGAGGCAGGGGAGGTCGCCGGAGGGTAAGGGTGCCGGCGTCATGGGCGATGAGGGGCGGTGGTGGCTAGGCTGTCTAAGGCCGATTGGCCAAACAGAGGGGGGGGGGGGAAGAAGTAGCGTGGGACTGGGGGAAATGCTGGGGAAAAAGGAAAGAAAAATAAAAATAAAATAAAAGAGAAAAAAAGTGAAAGAAATAAACGAGATCTAGTCCCCACAATTCGGTTCACAGTGTTGATCCAATAAAAGAATTTCAAAATAGAGAACTGAATAAATTAATTTAAACGCAAAGACTAGTTAAGATAAAATAATAAATAAAAACATATCAAATAAACTCACATAATAAAATAAAAGAAATTAAATTTCAATCATTAAAATAATTATCTTATATTTTAAATTAATAAGAAAAAAAACATAACTCAATATTTAATTATAAAAACAATATAAAACTAATATTAACTATCTAATAGTTCAAATAAATATCTTAATCAAATAAAACACAACTAATAATATAATTAAAATAATTAATACCGAGAATAAAATAATGTGTAAAAATACACGTAAATCTGGAATCTCACAAATGATTTGTTTTAAGCACTGAAAAGGCTAGGCAGCAATGTTAAGCAACGATTTTGTAGTCAGAATTTCTAAAGGTCCAAGAGATAGACTTGTAGACAATTTTCAAGAATTCAAAGGGATTGATTCATAGCAATTAGCAGGGGCATTGTACATGGAAAGCTGCAGCCTGCAATCGTTAAAGTATGCATACAACTAGCCATTTTTAAGGTACATTTTATATTTTATAATGGGATTTTTTTGACGATATCTGAAAGATAAGGAAATTTTCAGAATGGGAGAGATAATTTCAGTATTGGGGGGCTAAATAAGAGTTTTTTTTTGTACGATATCATAAAAATTATAATATCCTATATACTAACTTAATTTTTTAACAATTGTTTTTTTTTGGTTGGGGGGGGGGGGAGGAGAGGGGGAAGTCTTAACGTAGTTCCGCCCCTGATTGTTAGGAGGCTCAAAGTAGGCCAAATGCATTGTAGTGTTGTAATTAGAAATGTACTACATTTTAATTGGCATGCATGTTTGAATGTTTGGCTAAGTAATACAACAAATGGTAGCAATTTTTCCAAGCATGTTATTATATAGATTATAAAATTATTATTTTTTACCATGCACTTGTTGGTCACTTTTTTGCTCATATTGTTGTGACAACTCCATAACTATAATCAAGCAATATGAAATATATGCAAATCATTTCGGTTCAAGTTCTTGGACTATAATAGCAAAAGAATAAGTTGGCCTGGAGAGACCATTTTGTTATTATTGGATTTTATCAAAACTAAGATTTTTTTGGCAAGGCTAATTATTTTGACAGATGATTTTCAGCTTTTCAAACTATAAGATCAACTAATGATGTGGATTTTTTGAATGAATTGATCATAAAATTATACAAAACATTTGCTACAAGATTACGTTGGAGTTAGCTTAATAAAGAAACATTAAGATAAATGTTGAATGTCTAATGACAATCCAACTTCAAAGCCATGGGGAAGAAGTATAAGGAAACCTTGAAAGTTTTATTATTATCATGGTTTTGTTTTGTTGTGATTTGTGTTGAAACTATTTTATTCCTGAAAATAATAATGTATGCCAGTCAGTGCTAAGATATGGTTATTAAGTCGTTTGTAATTATCTTTTGTTGAACCAAAATTTTTTAATGTTATGATGTTTATAAGACATCTTGGAATATAACTATTCATCTTATAACTATCGTCAAGCAAAAATCGAGATTTGTAATGTATGTCTAGAAGTTCAATTATCCAAAACTTGTCCAAAGTTTCCATAGACAAGTGTAGAAATTTGTTGACTATTAAAGCATAGAAGCCAAAATATATTTGTTCTATCAAAAATCCAAAACCTATTATAAGAAGAAGAAAAAATTACAAAATATGTCCACAATCATAAGAAGCACAAAATCTATTTAGATCTTTTTAAATAACTCAGAAATATTGCAAGATCTACCCACAACACTAAAAGCACAAAATATGTTCAGAACATTCTAATATGGATATAAGATTGCCTAATGGAGATATTTGCTGGTGCATGTTTTTTATTCTACATGCATAATAAATTTTATTATATTATTCTCAACTTATGACATCAGCTCTATCTCTCTCTTTTTCTGCCATCAAAAGTCTAACGAAATCAATTATGAAAATTAGTTTGAGTGTCTCACTATTAATTTGACTATTATGAATTTGAATTTGACTTTGAGGGTTAATGCACTTGTTGAACCCATAAATGAAAGTTCTACAATTGAAAAGACTTGTTATGAGGAGTGGGTGCATTCTAGTAGGACTTGTCTCATGATTATGAAGTATACTATTGATAAATCTATTAGGCATATTAGGCAGAACATAGTTTACACAAATAGTACTAAAGAATATCTCGATGTCATTGAGAAGAAATTTACTAAGTTTGATAAAGTAGAAAAGGGAACTCTGATGAAACTCCTTACTACCACAACCTATGATAGGGTTAGTGGAGTCCAAGAGCACATAATGAAACTTACCCATTTCTTTAATAAGTTCAAATGAATGAAAGTTGAGTTAGCATATAGCTTTCTTGTATGACAAGTGCTTGAGTTTTTATCATCTCATTTTGATGTACTCAAGACCACTTATAATGCTTCAAAAAAAAAAATAGAGTTTGAGTGAAATGGCTGCTAATGTAACTCAAGAAGATAAGATGATGAAAAGGGTGACGTCTCATGCTGCTTTCAGCTATCTGTTGAGAAAGGTAAGAAAAAGTTCTTCAAGGGTAATAGTAGCAACTCCCACAAAATGAAAAAGTCTAGGAGGCCTCCTCAAGCTAGTACGAGTGTTCCAAATAGGCCTAAGAAGGAAGATTTTAAGAGAAGGTGTAACTGTTGTCATTTTTTTGGGCACAAGAAGGTTGATTGTAGGAAGTTTAAGGTTTGGTTAGACAAAAAAAGGTACACGTTCACTACTAGTATATTTTGAGTCTAATTTATATTATGTACCTTCTGATACTTTGTGGCTAAATACTAGTGCAATCATTTATATTGCAAGTTCTTTGCAAGTAAAGAACCATAGAAGACCAGTTGATATAAAGTTAGTAGTAAATATGGGCAATAGGGTGAAGGTTAAAGTTGAACATATTGGTACAGTCAAACTTATTTTGGCTTCTAAACATGTTTTAAACTTGACTGATACTATTTTTATATTTTCCATCAAAAGAAATTTTATCTCTATTTATGATTCTGTTATGGTTAATACTACTACTTTATATGATAGTTTGTATAAATTTGACTTGCTTCCTATTTTAGATCCTGCTTCTTCTAGTGTCTCTATTGTGAATGCTATAGTTGGTTCTAAACGTACTAGATCTAATAAAAACTCTTCCATATCATGGCACAAAATGTTGGGTCATATTTCTAGGGAATGAATGGAAATGTTGATTAAAGATGGCATTCTTGTTGACTTGGATTTTTTTGATTTTGAAACTTGTATTGCTTGTATCAAAGGAAGACTTCCAGTGGAAATCAAAAAGCAAAAGATTAATAGAATTTTGGATATTCTAGCTTTAATCCATCTGATATTTGTGATCTCATTTCACATATCGCTTTGAGAAATTATATATATTTCATTACTTTATTATTGATTATTCTTGCTATGGTTGTATTGCACTCATTTTAGAAAAATCAATCTCATTGAAAGTTTCTAAGGCTTTCAATGCTGCTGTGAAACTCTAGAAAAATAAGAAAATCAAAGCAGTAAATAGATAGAGGAGGTGAGTTTTATGGGAGTTATTATGAAACTTGTAGAAATGCTAAACTTTTTGCTAGGTTTCTTGATGCATGTGGTATCAAGACTTAGTACACAATGCCTGGAACTCCTAAATAGAATGGTATTACATAAATAAGAAATTGTATTCTTATGGATATGATACGGTGCATGCTTAGTCATTTAACTTTACTTGATTTTTATGGGGTGCAACTTTTAAAACTGCTGCATATATTTTGAATCAAGTACCAAGTAAGTTGGTTTCTAAAACTATTTATGAGTTATGATCAGGTGAGAGGCCTAATTTGCATCATCTCTGTGTTTAGGGTTGTAATACTTAAGCAAGGACTTATAATTCTCAATAGAAGAAACTTGATCTTAAGACCATTACTGGTTATTTTGTTGGCTAATGTATGGGATCAAGAAGCTCTAGATTCTATCGTCCTTCTAATGTTACTAGAGTTACTGAATCTGATCAAGCCAATTTCTTTGAAAATGTTAGCGACAGTGAGAGTTCCTCGCCATATAAAGTTGTATTTAGGAATGAGCCTTTTGTTATATTTGTTCAGATGACTCCTCCATCAGTGGTTGCATAATATTGATAGAGGAAAGTTGTACTATTGTCCAAGAACTTTTTGTTGATGCTATAGTTGATATTGATGTGGGGACTGATGATATTATTTTGAAGAGATCACAAAAAAGTCGTAGACCACCAATTTCTGATGATTATAATGTCTATTTGTAGGAGCATGAGATATTGTTTTGGTATGTCTCTTGATCCAGCCTATTTTAAGGAGGTCATTGATAGTTCTCAATCTTCATATTGGATGGATGCTATATATAATGAGATGTCATCGATGTGTCAAAACGGTCTATGAGACTTAGTTGAACTATCATGTGGTTATAAGCCAATTTGTTGCAAATGGATTTTTAAGACTAAGTATAGTTTTGAAGGTCATATAGAAAGCTATAAAGCTAAGCTTGTTAATAGGGAGTTTAACCAAAGAGAAGCATTGATTATAACGATACTTTCTTGCATGTTTCTACCAAATATTCTTTTAGGATTATTATGGTATTGGCGGCTCATTTTGATCTCGAGCTACATCAAATGGATGTCAAGATAACTTCCTTTAATGGACATCTATTTTAAAATGTGTATATGATACAACCAGATGATTTTCAAGTGGAAGGAAATAAATACATGGTGTATACAAGCTTAACAAGTTCATTTATGAATTTAAGTAAGCATTGAGACAATGGTACCTAAAATTTGATGAGATTATTACCTCTTAAGACTTCAAGAAGAATCTTGTTGATCAATGCATATATTTGAGGGTCTGTAGGAGTAAGTATATCTTTCTTGTTTTTTATGTTGATGATATAATAATCGTCGCAAATGACATTGAGTTTTTGTTTAAGATAAAATACATGTTCTCATCTCATTTTGATGTGAAGGATTTTGGTGAGTCCTTTTATGTTTTGGGCATTCAAATTTTTCGTGAGAGATCAAGAGGCGTTCTTGGATTGTCTCGAAAAACCTACATTGATTGAGGTCTAAGTAGGTTTAATACGCATTTTCGTTCTCCTAGGACAACACTTATTATCATCATCCCGACGCCTCGATTCCATTTTGGTATCGTAGATTTTGATGCAGAAAACGAGGAGGTTGAGCCTGAAGAGGCGGCTCCACCGCTGGAATGAATTAGTGTAGTTAGTTCCTTGGATGACATTCAGTTAATTCTGATAGTTGTGTATTATTTTTATTTGGACCTTGGATGACTGTATTAAATCTCCGCTTAGAAATTTTACTTTGGCTTGGTTTGTATATATTTCTAAAATTCTAGTACTTAGATATTGAGTTTAATTATTCTGTTGCGACTTTTATTTATGTATGTCACGTGTGCACACACGTTTGGCACTTGTCGTTGGGATGTGTGACCTGTGTTGTCATCATCCTGACGCCTCGATTCCCATGTTTATTTTTAAGGGGAATTTGGGGGCGTCACACCTATTGTAAAAGGTGATAAATTTTTTAAGTCTTAATTCCCTTAGGTTGATAGTGAAAGGACTTAAATGCAAATGGTTTCTTATTTATCAGTTGTGGGTAGTTTGATGTATGCTTAAATATATACATGACCTAATTTTCTTATGCTGTTGGTATACTTGGGAGATACTTGAGTGAACCTAATTCGACTTACTGGAAAGTTACAAAGAAAGTATTTAGGTATTTGCATGGCACTAAAGATTGATGCTTACATATCGACGATTTGACCATTTTTTATATAATTGAATATTCTAACACCGATTTTGTGGATTGTGCAGATAACAGGAGATCCACTTCTGGTTATGCTTTTATGATGGCAGGATGAGTTGTTTCTTGAAAAAGTGTCAAATAGATACATACAACTTCCTCTACAATGGAGGCAGAGTATATAGCTTGTTATGAGGCTACTTATAAGGCTATATGGTTGCGAAACTTTATCTTAAGGTTTTGTCAACACCATCTCAAGTTCGGTCAAGATATTTTGTGACAATTTTACAAGAGTTGCTCTCTCGAAACATTAGGAGCTCTTTTGCTCCAAACATATTAATATTAAGTATTTGCTTGTTAGAGAGATAATAGCTGAGCCTTGTATTTTTGTTGAGTAAATTTCCATAGAGCATATGTTAGCTGACCCACTAACTAAAAATGTAACTCCAAGACTATTCCAAGAGCATGTGACTCATTTGGAGTTGTTAGAATTTGTGTTGTATTTAGTTAATGGGAGTTCTATAATCATTGACAATGTCAATGAATGCCTGTCACGCGTATTTTGGATATTGCATACTTTATGTATTGAGACATTATGGACAAGGTGATTGTTTATGTAATGAGACATAATGTTTGGTCTCATGCCTGAGTCATGCACATTTTGGACAGGACGTACTTTATGTATTGAGACACTTTGATTAATCTCATTCTTAGGTCACGTGCATTTTGGACAATACGTACTTTATCTATTGAGATATTTAATTAGTCTCATGTATGGGTCATGCGCATTATGGATAAGACTTATTACCTATAAGAAACAATTTGTTTTATTCTATGTCTGAGTCAGGTGGTTGTAAGTATACGTTTAGTGTCATATATCCTATCAGTATAGTCACTAGACTAAGTACTACAAATGCATTTTGGACAATGCCTGTTGCTTTAAAGACATTCATATTTTTCTCTAAGACTTCTCATGGAAATGGGTGTTTATCACTTTTTTTTTTTATTTTCATGTTGCACTTGCATTTCATCGGCCTGAATTACGTGATTCTAAGTATTGGTCATGTGTCGTATGCCCTGTAAGTGTATCGTTCATTAGTTTATACTTGAAGGCACATTTTAAACAAGCCTTTTGTTTTTGGGTATTTGTTTGTGTTTATGTTGTGATTAAATGTAATATTTTCCAAACAAGAAATTATTATATTTATTTGTAAATGGTGGACTAGCATTAGCATTTTAGCCATTGGGTTCATAATGGGAAGGACCACTTTAAGAAATATATATGGAGGTCCTACTCTCACCCCACTATAAATAGAACTAGTTCATTGAGTTCTATGAGGCTTCTTGCACTTTCTCTTCTCTCTCTCTTACGGCAAGAACAAAAAGGGAAGAAAAGGGGTAGAGAATAGTTCTCTCCATAGCTGTATATTTTTCTCTCTTGCACGAATCCTAAAACTCAATTAAAAATCTTTCAACTATTGAATGTATGAACTCTCAATTTTATTGAACAATTTCTTTGACTATGAGAAGAAATTATCACATTATTTCTAACTAGTGGACTAGCATTAATATTTTAGTTATTGGACCCATAATGTGATGAGCTATTTTAGTAGATACATATGGAGGACACTACTTTCACCCCACTATAAATAGACCCAGCTTATTGAGTTCTATAAGCTTTCTTGCACTTTTCCTCCTTTCTTAGGACAAGAACAAAAAGGGAAGAAAATGAGTAGAGAATAGTTCTTTTCATAGCTATATATTTTTCTCTCTCGCGCAGGAATTCTAAAAGTCCACGAAAAATCTATCACAAGCTATAAGAGATACAAACTCTCAATTTTATTGAATACATGTTTTGACTATGAGAAGCAACTATCACATTTTATTATTGTAACATATATATATATATATGTGTGTGTGTGTGTGTGTGTGTGTGTGTGTGTATAACCTGAATCTTTATTTTGATAATAGTCAATAATGAAGAAACAATAGGGGCCTAGGATAAAACGTCCACTATTCCATCAGAGAAACCATCTTATAGATAAGTTAAGTGAGATAAATAGGTCTATCACCTTGTTAGGTGCATGCTTTAGATCAAACCCAAGAGTCTAAGGGAGGAGAGATTTTTTTTTTTGAATTAATTACACTTTTCCCTGTTTAACTTTCACCTAATCCACAACATGACCCCAAAACTAAAAAAAATTAACAATTGACCTCCTCAACTTTTAATTTTTAACAATTTCTCCATTCCATTAACAACCCGTGTTAAATCAAACGGAATGGAGCACGTGCAGTTCACGTGCACTTATAAATACAAAAATATCCATTCAATTTGCCCCTCGAACTTTCAATTATTCTCAATTTGCCCCCCATACCACATTAAATTAGATTTTTATAATAAATTGAATTTATATAACTAAATACATATATAAATATAATATATTTCTTTATCTAACTAAATATATATATATATAACTATATATATTTGTATATAACAATATATTTATTTATAACTATATATATATTTAGTTATATAAATTCAATTTATCATAAAAAATTAATTTAATGTGGACAAATTAATAGTCATGTGAAAGTTTGAGGGGCAAAGTGAATGAATATTTTTGTCTTTGCAAGTGCACGTGAGCTGCACGTGCTCCATTCCATTTGATTTCACATGAATTGTTGACGGAATGAGGACATTGTAAAAAATTAAAAGTTGGGGGTTCAATTGTTGAAGATTTTAGTTTAAAGGTCACATTGTGAATTGGGTGAAATTTAAAGGGAGCAAAATGTAATTAACCCCGCTTTTTTTATTATTATTATTGAAAATGGGGTCTCTTGACTTTACATTGGGGGTAAACTTTTGGATTGCTTCTATTTCGAGCTAGCCTATTTTCTTTTATTGTTATTAGCAAAGATTTTGAGGGTACAACTAGCTGAGTGCTGCATTGAAGATAATGTCTCTAAGATTATAGAGTTGGATATAAAGGGATGAAATTCAGTGGGGGAAGGAGAGCAAAATAAGAGGTTCTTGAACATTGAGGTCAAGGGTACATACTGACTTATCCAATGGGTTAGATATAAGGGTTTGAAGTTCATTAGGGAGACAGAAAGTGTTTTGGTGAGAAAAGATCCATGTAGAAGTTATAATTGTATAGGGAATGAAGGTTGTGTGCATTTTGGGATAAAATGACGAATGACAAGGAAGATTTTATTTATAGATAGTGTCAAAGGGATGGGAGAGATTATGGCTTCGTTTGAGTATAAAAATGATTTTATCATTTCATCT
The DNA here is from genome assembly GCA_036898215.1 of Platycarya strobilacea. Classification (NCBI taxonomy): domain Eukaryota; kingdom Viridiplantae; phylum Streptophyta; class Magnoliopsida; order Fagales; family Juglandaceae; genus Platycarya; species Platycarya strobilacea. The sequence continues at coordinate 12,175,731 of CM072553.1, forward strand.
CATTTCATCTCATCTCATTTCAGTATTATAATTTTTTCAAATTCTCATATCAAATATAATAAACAATTCAATTTTTTCAAATCTTAAAATAATAATAATATTAAAAACATAAATAAGAAGTATGGATGTGTGGGAATGATTATTTGAATTTGAGTTAAAAGTGGTAGATTTACTTGACATGGTCATATTTAAGATAATGGAAAAAATTACGAACACAGAACCTCTGCTATGTTATAATTAAAATTACTACTTATCCCAAGATTTTAAGTTGATGGTAAGAAATATATTTTAATTATTTATATTATATTCTTAATAAATACAACGAATTCCTTTTAGATATTCAGGGAGCATAGAATTAAAGACTTCAGTTTGTGCTTAAGTTTTCCAATAATAATAGTATTGGGGGAGAATATACCGTTTTAAGATAATTGATGTATATAGATCTAGACGAGGATGGATGAGAGATCATAGGCATTAAGATAGGATGAGAGATTTGTGCTTATTTATTACTATACATAATACCCGAGTTTTTTCTGCTTAAGCGTCATTAGAACCGTGTTTCAAGCGGAAAGAGGGAGTGCCAAGTTAAGTTTAATTTATTTTTACATATTTAAAACAGTTCCCGAATTCTGCCGACAACCTTGATGTACGGCCTTTTCCCTGCAAGCTCTCTCTCTTTTTCTCTTTCTATTAATGCAATATTTATGTTTAGCAAAAACAGACATTAAGTACATGTTTGGAGATACGGTAAAAAAATATTACTTTTAATTTAAAATTTATATTTTAAAATTTAATATAATAAAGTTTAATATTAAAAAGTCATTTACTATTTAGAATCTATATGTCTAAAGTAATTTTAGAGTTAGTTACGATAGTTTATTTTAAAATATATAGTTAATTGCATGAATTTTTTGATAAAAGCTCCAATTTTTTATTTATTGAAAAAGTTTTTTCAATCGACTAAAATGCTTTTAATAAAATTATCTAAATATTTCATTTTTAAAAAAAATTCTTTTAACTACTTAAAAGCACTTTTAAAATCTCGAAACGCAATTTCAAACATGCTCTAAACTTAACGGGTGCGAGCAGGAGAAAAGAGAGATGAATCTGAGCAGTTATAAATACATCATTATCTTCTTTTGAAGAGTTATATGAGATTGATATTTCGTAAATAATATTAAAATAGTTGTGTATAATCCATTTTTAAATTGCAAATTGACCATGAAATATTTTATTGATAAAGTAATCTCTTTTTTTTTTAGGGCGCATGCTTTATTTTATATAGATTTTTTTATCCATTTTTTAAGGTATTTATATTTTGACCAATTATTATTAATTATTAATTTTAAATAGTTATTACGGTGATTATATAATTTATATGTCAAAATATAGATCTATAAAATTCAACATAAATAGTTGTCTGCACATTGCGCAAATTATAGGCTGATGATTGGTTAAAGGAAACAAAACATATTCCAAGAACTCGGTGGAGGTCTTTATAGTAAATTTCAAAAATGAGGGAAGAGGGTACATTTGGTTGATGTCCTTAGGGGAAAGGTGCTTGCCTAGAAGAGTGTGGGTAAGGGGCTGAGCATGGAAGGTAAGTTGTCGTTGCAAGTCCTCCCTAATAGGGCTTGTGTATGAGCTTTGAGTTGATCGATTAGAGCTCTTTCATGGAGATGATAATATGGTGTATCGAGAGAGATGAGAGCTAAGGAAATAAATTCAAAACATAGGATGAAAATATGTTATTAGTAGTCTGTCAAATGTTATGAAAGGAGAGACTAGTAGCGCCACTTAGAGTTCTTCGGGAACAAATTTACCTTTTAGCTTTTTATTAACTTGGTAACTTCATCTATCTTTTTCATTAATATGATGTTTAATTACTACTCTTGTGGAACAATCTTCAATAACTTTCATCTTCTTGTCATTTGTTATTCATGATGTGTATTCATTTCTTCATTGGTAACATTAATAGGTACATACTTGAATAATTGACATGGGGGGAGCAAAGAAAAAGAAGATGATTGAAGGCCAAAGTGAGAGCCAGAGGGGTAGCTAAAAGGACCTAAAAGAAGGATATTAGGGAATGATAGGAAAACGGAGAAAAAATATGAAGAAATGAGGTTTTTTGGTAGAAAGGTGAGGATCTTGAATTTTTTTCTTTCGAATAACTGTTGTTTGCCAAACTTTTCTATAGAACTGATTGTCATCCAACCAAACTCAAGCAAAAACAAAGAAAGAAAGCTAGCTACTTTAGAAAGTTAAAGAGAATTATACCTAAAATGTCAATCTAACCCAATTAAAGATGTTAAAGGCAAGGTGGGTGAACTAATAATGCTGGACTAGTTTGGTAATATTATTTATTATTTTATTATTATTTTTTACCTATTTTTTTTATTTTTATTCACCATTCTATCCTTACTTTTTTATTATTTTTTAATACTATTTACAAAATATAACTCACTACTTAAATCCAATAAAAGTTAAATAGTTATCCGATCCCCACAGGCCACATCAGAGATTCAAACAGTATTTTGACCTTCACAAATTCTGTGTCTTGGACTCTTGAGCATGCCAATGATCAAAACATGGGACTGTGAAGGCATATTTTGAAGGTTCCAATGAGCAAAGACGAGTAGAATACGCTAGCTCTGGCTAAAAGTACCTCCAAATGAAAAGGAATATACAACAGAAGTTGAAGAAAATCCATACAAATTTCTTGAACTGAATGTGAGACTCATCACATTTTCCTTGAGCAAGAAATCCCCCAGAAAAAAAAAAACATGGAATCAAGTTCTCTCTTTATTTTGCAAGATCATTGCTCTCCATTTAATCTAATTTACAGACTACCAGAAAACTACTTATTTACAACCAATTAATTCTCACAAAATGACAATTTATAGTCAAAATAAATTATAAATAATATTTTCATCACAAATAATTGGTCACAATAATCCCTTTTTCTTGTAGTGACATTGCTACGATTGGGTTAGAAGATCAATAGATCATGATCTCTTGTTTTAATATTTTGGTCTAATCTGATATTATATTCAGCAAAAAGCAAAATTCAAAAACAAAAAAATAAGTGATTACCTATAAGTAGTGTCTCCAATATGAATAATAAATAGAAAATTTTAATTAATTTAAAAAGAAGAAACTCAACAAAATTTTTAAAAAATTCCAATAGGACACCCAGAAAATGTTTTTGTTTTCACCTTGAATTCAGGAGAAAATACCATATCTTGTGAGGAAAGTGTCCTTTCCTGCTACAAGTGACTTATTTTCCGTGAGAAGTGGGGAAAAGGGAGTTTCCATATCAAAAGTGTTAAAAGTTGTCAACTTGCTCCTCTCCACTACCATTCCCCACCAAATTATGATGAAACCCATATTGTTTTTGTTTTCGCCAAAGCAAAAACCAAGTGAGAAAATTCTATGTTGATTTATTCACACTACATCCCTATAGCCATCCTTTTTCAATACCCCAATGTTTCCTTCATATTTTCTTTTATCAATACTATCTTATGGATAATTTTAGAATCTGACTAGAGATTCTCTCAAATAGCCTAATCGAATTGAATGGTCTAATCCTGCTTGTGTAGGATTAAAAGTAGTGTGAACTTTCATTTAATAAAGTCAATTTTATGTCACCATTGGGGTGACTGTAGAAATAGGTGACCCATGTTTTAGAACCTTTTGTTTTAGAGCAAAATAGGAACACATAAAAGGCAAATATAAGAAAAAGGGAAAGGAATAGGAATATAATGAAATGGGGTTGGTTTAGTAAGTGGTGGGACGCCATGGAGTAATTATTTTTGGATCACTGCTTAATAGGTGGATAGAAATAGACAAATCATGAGGTCAATTTCTGGTGAATTTGGATTCTTAGCTTTTTTTAGAGTACTGCTATATCTATAAACTAATTATTTAAAAAGAATTTTATAAATTGACGTGGTTTTATCTAATATTTTAAATCTAGTTTATAATAAAAATAATCTTATAATATGACGAACCAGCTCAAGTTAAAATCAATTCGTGAGATTGTTAAGATCCTTTGGATCAATTGGCAACACCTTAATTTCTCAATGAGAGAGTCAAGGATCAAATTCTCCCTCCACCATATATTTAAAAAAAAAGTTAAAATAGAATAAAAAAAATTAATTTATAAAATATTTTCCTATTGGAGACACTAAAAATTCAAGCAGACATTCATATCACGCTTCCTATATCTAATCAATGGTATAGTTGAAAAGAAAAATGTCCTCAATCTTCTATGATGTGCTAGCTACTCCATCCCACTACCTTAAATTGCTACATAAAAGTTTTTTTTTTTTTTTTAACCCCAAGATTCTTAAAACACATCACCCTGACATGCTGCTAGCCTAGGATTTACTGGGCCGGACTTTGTTATATATGAATTTGAGTTAAGATGGGACAGATTTTCTTAAACCCCAAAAGTTGCAATAGGCCCCAAGTTTATTACCATTTCTAATAAACGCCTATAGGTGTTTTTTAAGGCATTTTTTGGGGGTTTTAATTTATTTTTAATGATAATATTGCTCAGAGCATGAGAAAAGCATGTGCTTATTCCCCTTATTCCAGAACTTGTAGATTTCACCTTAAAATATTTATTTGAGCTGTCCTTTTAAGTGCTCTAAGCCTCTAATCAGCTAAAATTATGGAATAATCTATATTGCCAATTAGATAGGTCATTGTCAATTGAATAGGTCATTACCAATACTCTTACTTTTTATGCATTTCGCTAATATGATTGATTGCGTTACTTTTTTTAATATAAAATAACTGTTTTAGTCAATTACATGAATGGAATGGGCAAAGAATATACAAAAATGATTGTATGTAACATAATTTGTTAAGCCTTCCGTGTAAGATAACAAGACAAATATTAATATTTAATTTTTTTTTATAATTATAATTGACTTTACAACGAGTAGTGTATTTACATATAAACTCATATTTACATAATTTGCCATATATCATTATGATTATGTAGTTAATAAAAATGGTAATTATATCATGTTGGGCCTTTGACTGGACAACCAACTGTTTTTTATTATTTCCATCACGCTCTACCGTCCACATTTTTACCCAAAAAGCTATGGATTTGGGCTCATTCTTACAATTTTTAAGGCCTGTTAGTGAATCCAGGATAGTTGAATTATTTCATGTCAATAAATAACGGCTAAACTCGGGATGGAGATCTTATTAGAGGGTAAAAGTTTAATAAGAGCTATTTATTCATGTTTTTGGAATTAAAATGAAATAAACCTATAATATTTATTTGATATTTCATGCATATTTTCAACATTATTGCACTCGAGAATTGGATATGACAATAAGGTGAGGATTTGGAAAAATATATGGCTGCCAATCTCTTATAACCATAGCATTCAATCTTCCTGATTAGCTCTTGGAGAGGATGCAAAAGTTACAAATCTGATTGATCCTGATTTAAGATGGTGGGATGAAAAGTTCACACCTCAAGAAGTTCATTAGATTCTTAAATTCCCCATTAGTTCAGGAGGCAAAGATGATAAGCGAATATAGTTCTACTCTAAAAATGGTTAATCTATTGTCAAGAGTACTTATCATCTTCATAGAGAGCTTGTTACCAAGTTTAATGCAAGTACTTCAGATCGTTGTGTGGTTGAAGCTTCTTGCAGATTGGTTTAAAGTGAAATGGGATGGCGCATCAAGTGATCAAATTAAAGGATAGCAAGTTGTGACTCTAAAATTATTTATGCTAAGTCCTTTATGGATGAATCCATTGCACTACAAGTGATAGTGAATTTTGTAGAGATAAGGAGATCATAGGTTTATGCTTGAAGGAGATTCTCTGCAAGTGGTAAATTGTTTAAAGAAGGAGATGGTTGATTGTGGTGCAGCTGGTTTTATTTTGGAGGATGCCAAGTTGCTGCTCAACTCCTTCGCTCAATATATAGTCTATTAATCACACGAGAATAATAGCAAATAAAGCACCACACCTTCTTGCCAAAGATGCTTTTTCTCGTAGAGAAGCCTTAATAAATGTTGAAGTTGTTCCTGAATATATGATGCTCCCATGCAATGATTTGAATATGTAATGGTAGACATAAGACATTGAAACGAAATATTTCGATATTGATATTATTTCGTGTACCATTTTAAAATAATTTATATATAAATAAATTATATTTTAAAATAATAGTCAATATATAAATAAATATATATGTAAATCAGTTTAATCTAAATTGGAATAAGAAAAATAGCAAAAAATAAGAAAATGTGAAAGCTCAAAATAGACGAAATATATCTACCTATGCCGGCCAAAATTTTCTGTGCTGGCTAGCACAATCAAAAAATCAACCTGTACAAAACAACTCTTTATTCTATACGGATTGATATGATATAAAATTTGAGTAATAACATCCGTACAACGAGTTTTACACTTTTTTTTTTTTTACAACTTACAGTGTTTTAAAAAAATTTATCAATTTTTAAGTATTTTTTTTAGTATTCTTAATCATTAAGAAAATATATATATATATATATAATTATATTAATGTTTACATTCTTAATCACTAAGTAAAATTAAAAATTAAAAAAAATAAATGCAAAAAAATTGTAAAATAATTATAAAATAATTATAAAATAATAGTGCATCTATCATTTTTGACAAAATTTAAAATTATGTTACCGTGTGCTTTGTATATTGTTGAATCTTTATAGACTATAGAGTAATGTACAGGCTTTGAATAAATAAATTTTGTAAATTTTTTTTAATAAAATAAGTAAGTCTCATTAATAAAAAAAAAAAATTATTATTTTGCATTCCGTTTAGATAGGATTCACTTTTTTTATAACGATTAATATTGAATTTATCAATTTAAAATTTGTACAGATTATTTTTCTTCTTCGTATCGTGTCATAAAGATATTAAGATTCAGTTTAGATATAAAAAATATTTTATCTTATTTAATTTTATTATTACAATTTTTTTTAAAAAAAAACTATATAAATATAATAAATAATTCAAAATTTTTAAATTTAAAAAATATTATTAATATTTAAAAACAATACTTTATTAACTCTCAATTTTAATCTCAAACTTATATAACTGCACAAACGGCAACTCATTTCCTTAGCAATGAAGAGTCGAGACACCTCTGGAACTTTTGCGGTTCTTCGACTCTTTCCCAAACTTACTAATATTTTATCAACTCTAAACTTTAATCTCAAACTTATATAACTGTACAAACGGCAACTCAATTTCTTAGCAATGAAGAGTGGAGAGTCTGGAGAGTGGAGACACCTCTGGAACGTTTGCGGTTCTTCGACTCTTTACCAAAAGCATATATGCCATGTTCCGCGTGTCGACTTCCGCTATATACACCTCTTTCTCCCTCGTTTTCCAACCAAAAACCGCTCTTTTCTTCTTTCTTTTACCCCCTTCCACCGCTTTCAAACCTTCGGACCCAAACTGAGGAGAAAAGTCCCGACTTTTACGAGAAAAACTATCCATTTTGGTGATACCTCCTGAGCAGAAGATGATGTGGACCCAGCCTTACCGGAAAAGTGACTTGGAGGCCGGAGCCAGGCCTCTCTACCCGTTGATGCAGGAGAGCCCGGAGCTCCGGTGGGCTTTCATTCGCAAAGTTTACTCCATCCTCACCATCCAACTGCTCGCCACTGTTGCCGTCGGCGCCGTGGTTGTTTTCGTCCATCCCATCGCTCGCTTCTTCGTTAGCACCGGCGCCGGCCTCGCTCTCTACATCTTACTCATCATAATGCCGTTCCTCGGTATGTTATTACACTTTTTTTTTTTGCAAGTGCTTATGTTCGTGTTCTGTTTTTTTTTTTTTCCCCTAAATTTAGTTGTTTGATATTGTTCGTGGTTGTGTTGTGTGGTGTGGCAGTGATGTTGCCTTTGTACTTCTACCACCAGACGCACCCGTATAATTACCTTCTTCTTGGGATTTTCACTCTTTCTCTTTCTTTTGCGGTTGGATTGACTTGTGCATTCACCAGTGGTAAGTGATGCTAGTATTCGAATTCCATTCTCCATATTTGCATATTTCTGTATTTTATTTGGGAATCGTGAATGACTCGGTTTCAAATATGGGCTCTGTTTTTTTACCTTTTTTTTTTTCTCCCATTCATAGTTCTGGTAGTTACTGATACAGGAGTAATGCATTAATGGGTTCTGTAAGTGCCACCCACAGGCCACACTTCTTCAGGTCCACCATCAAAGATTTAATATTTTGATGCGGGTCAATCTTTCCTTACTGCTTTTAAATGAGCTCAGCTTGCGCAACTTAGGAATGCTTATATCATTTCTCAACCTGTTTTTTAATCCTTTTCTTTTCTTTGTCGGAAGTCAAACCCGGTCTATTTTTTTGGGTTGGAATCCTATGGATAACAAGTAAAAATTAAACTTTTGGCTTGTTTTGGGCCTGGTAATGTGGCAGATCCTATGGCTTTAAAAGGGAGGCAGAGCCCTTTTACATACAGAGCAGTAGTAATTTGAGTGAGTCTTGTGTTTTCCATTCCAAATTATTCTGTTTTCCATGAGGGACCTCACTACCCAAACACAGCTAATTTGCTTTGTGAGATAGACAACTAAGTAAACGGCAAATGGTTGCTCTGTTAGCCTAAATATTTGGCTCACATTTTAGTTATATGAGGCTCTCTAATGGTTTTTTCATCTATATTGAATTTTCATCCATGAAGATTAGTCTGCAGCTCAACTTTTTTACAGTATCTTACATGTACGAACTTGTGAAGTTTATTATTTTCCAAACGGGCACAGGGAAGGTCATTTTACAATCTGTCATTCTGACTACTGTTGTCGTCATGAGTCTCACCCTGTACACATTCTGGGCGGCAAGGCGAGGCCACGATTTTAACTTCCTTGGTCCCTTCTTGTTTGGTGCTGTGCTTGTACTTGTGGTATACGGGATGATTCAGGTATGTTGGCTATCCTGCATTCATTCCCTGCATATTTATATCACTCCTTCATTTTAAGAGTGGTGATACGTGATACTGACTCGCAAATTCAACACAAACACAACAAGAAATTAGTAGATTTGAATTTAATGTCAACAAAATTGGGTCAAAATGGATTAACCTGTTTAGACATGACTTATAAACAGATAAATAATGGGTCAAACTATTTAATATGAAATCAACCGTTCTAATTCATTTAGAATTTATTTCAAAATTAAGATTTTATTATTATTAAATTATAATATCGGTATTATTCGGTATGTCTATGTTTTTATTGTTGGAATTGTAATTTTAGAATTATGCTCATATCTGTTATTATATTGTTTGTACTATTGATTTTATTATATGTTGAAATTTTAAAAATATTGATATATTTTTTAAGATAACGTAGTTATTAATAAATATAATTTTTAACTTTTATTTAAAATTATGTTAATCAGTAATGCATTTTTAATTCAACCTATTTAACCAATTTAAATAAGTCATGTCATGTTAACATACTTCTAACTAATTATTAGGCGGATCAAAATTGTGACACATGACCTGATATCTAAATGGGTTGGGTTAGGGTTTAGAAGTTTGACATGTTTAGCTTAATCGGTTGTATTTTTTTATTTCAACCTATTTACCTGAAATAAATGGATTTTAAATGAGTCATATTGTGTTAACATACTTTTAATTAATTATTAAATGGCTCAAAACAGTCACATAACACGACCTATTATTTAAATGGGTTGAGTTAGAATATAGAAATTTGACATGTTTAGCTTAACCAGTTGTGTTTGGGTTGACCTACATAATCGAATCTTATAATTTGACATGATACAACTATATGATTTGCCACTCCTACGACTTTACTAGTGCATGCTATAGTTGTATTTGTTGCATTTGGTGCTAACTGTGGACTGAGATTTAAATAAATGGCTGCAGATGTTTTTCCCGCTTGATAGGACTTCTGTGACGGTCTATGGATGCTTGGCATCACTCATATTCTGTGGGTACATAATTTACGACACTGATAATTTAATCAAACGGTTCTCCTATGATGACTACATATGGGCTGCAATCTGCTTGTATTTGGACATCATCAACCTCTTCCTGGCGATTATAACAATTTTCAGGGCTACAGAGTAGCGAGAAAAGGAAAGAATGCTGGATCTCTATTTCCCCATAAAGAGAAACACATTCTTGTCAATAGGTTCATTTTTTCTTCTGCTGCCACCGGTGGGGCTCAACATCAATGTTGCAACTTTTAAGCCACTCCAATTCTGTAATTCCACTGATAAGTAAATACTAAATAATGAAGTTGGAATTTTGCTTTCCATGTATTTGTAGTGCTGAAGTACAGTATTGAGTAACTCTTTTAAAAAAAGTGAGTAAAATATAATATTTATATAAAAAAAAATATTTAATAATAAATCTCACTCTTTTTTCAAAAGGATTAAACAAAATAATAGAAGAAATTGTAAATACTTTATAAAAATCTCATGATATTTAATAATTCTTTTATAACTGAAAAAAATAAAACTATTTGCAATTCCATCTATGAACACACTGTATAATATATATATATATTATTGATATAAAAGCCTACCACACTAGCTTAGATAAAGAAGTATTGACATTTTAATAATTTTATTAACATAATGACTTCTATATTAATTAGTACGTTAAATATCAAACTTGCAAATAATGTTACTCCTCTTCAAGGAAGCCCAAAATCAATGGCTCAAAATTAAAGGCCTTATCAAATGGGCCGACCACCCAAGGGTGTGATAAATTCAAAGAAATTGTGATCTCTATCCTATCTATCCTATCCTGGGAGACCTAGGCTGCCATCAAAAGGAGCCTAGGTCAAGTTTGATTGAGACCTTAAAATTTTTGAAAAATAATTAAGAGCAACCACACTCAAATACACACACTCACATGAACAGTAGCATGAACAGTAGCATGCTACTGTTCATGTAAGTGTGTGTGCTTGAGTGTGGTTGCTCTATAGTGTTGCTCAAAATTTTTTCTTAGGAAGATTGAAAGAGAAAACAAGGAGAAAATCACGTGACAAAGACATCCTTATTATCAGTCCTGTAAATCACACGTGGGAACTATTCATTCGGACCAAATTTTATTTGATTTGATTTTGAAATTTTATTTATTTTTAATGATTTTGATATTTTTACTTAAATGATTTAAGAAAATTTCGATTTCAGAATACGGATAAACCCCTACTTGAAAGTATATATATATATATATATATATATATATATATAAAAGCAGCTTTACTTTTACATTTCTCAATAATATGAACTTTATCATCTACTTTGTCTAAGAGAATGGTACCAGAAAAAGCCTTGATCTGCTCTTCTCAGAGTAGGTCAAATACTAACATAATTGATAATCCTATAAAACCCAGCTTCCTTCATCAAGTGATAGTCTTGGATGATTAATCCATTGTCCAATGTGATTCAACGTTATATAAATTGATTTGGCTTAAGTAATGTGGAAAATATCTCAAATAAAGATTTTCACATGCCAATGGTCCTTCAACCGAAGAAAGATATTCCAAGAGGGTAATGCTATTTGTCCCGCCTGTGGGAATTTCCATTTTAAGCTTTTTTTAGTTTTTTTTTTTTTTACGTGATTTTTAAGTAAGTATTTTTAAATAATGTTATATATATTTTTTGTATTTTTAAAAAATCATAACATTATTTAAAATTACTTAAATAAAAAAATTAAAATGGGGATCCCAAATCAGAATCCCACAGATGAGACGGGACAAATAGCATTTTCCATTTTATGAAAGGTTCAATATCATGATGAATTCGGTATTTATTATTTCACTCGGTGGAGAAGCTATTAAGACGAGCTGTTCACATGATTTCGTCCAATGCTGAAATACACTTATGGAGTACTGCAAACTGTTCTTGATTATCAACAAACTTTGTATATCTTGCAATTTATATAGGGTTTTGATGGGACATGTCTTTACTGAGCTACAAAGTTCAGCATTTCGACAAAGAGTTGAATAGCCAAAGGTCGAAGACAACCTTAACCTGCTAGAGAGAAGAGGTAGGAGGCATGAATCAGGATGGCTTCCCTAAACGGTAATATTTTAGTATGAGAATCAGGCCTAGGACGTCCAAAGTAAGAGACCTAGTATTAAAGGAAATAGGATCGACAATGTCGGTGGAAGGAAAGCTCGGTCCTTGCTGGGACGGACCATACGTGGTCACTGCTAGTCACAAACCGGTGTCGTACTGCCTCAAGTACGTGGAAGGGAACTATATCTCAAACGTGGAACGCCAAGCAAGAAATAATTCACATAAGCTCTCTAAAGTAACTTGATAGCATAATGAATTTGATTTTTTTTTTTTTTACCATTTTTTGTCTCGAGGTTGTCATGCGAGTGCAGTCGAGTCCATCTCTCACAAAACCTAATTAAGTGGTTTGTGAATCTACACAAATGACACCACTTTTTTAAGGGTGTCAATCCTTGTAATTGTGGTCAAGTCCATCTCCCACCAAATTTAAGCTATGTGTTTTCTACACTGACACCTATCGAATCTCCATGGATGGTTTCTTAAGAGTGTCTATCCTCCCTAGTGCGTGATCCACAAGCACATGACCTGTATAATTAAATTGACCCAATCCTAAAATCCTAACACGACTAATATAAATAGCAGGTGACACAACACAACCTGCATAACCCGTTTAATAATAAGATTTTATTGGTTAATCAAAAGTTACACGACCCATTTCAAGTTTTCAACCCATGCATTGAATGATTGAAGCCATTTTACAAATGGGCTAAGCTAACATGTACATATATTTTTTAAATCCGATACATAAATTCATACATAAGAATAAGTAAATATACAGAATACAACGAGATTTGTCATACATTATTTTATAATCATTTAAACCAATAATATATTAAATTTGAGAAATTCAGTAGTTAAATAATAATATCGGTATTACATACGAACAACAGTAAAGGCATAAATCTAAAGATCTATAAAATTCAAATATAGAAGTAGAGCTTCTTCCTTGATCTCGTTGAACATAAAATTTATTTGAATTATACCTATTGATTGTGGATTTTATGGATGGACTTACAATTGACTCATTTGTTAATCTTGTCTTATTTGATCAATCCGTTTTGACCTAAACCCATCTATATTATCAAATCTAAACTCGCTTATTTCATATTATGTTCATGTGTTGAGCAGGACGAGTCCCTAAAGAGTATTTGCTAGCTAGGAAAATGATGACCCTCGATCCAAAGCGTTTGATTAAATCCATATGTTAGGATAAGCAACTTTTTTGCGATTTTCTTTTCTTTGGGATGAAAAGAAACTAAGTACTAGCAAATCTGATGCCTGGCATAACATCACAGTATGTTGAGTCTCTTGGGAAATAAGTGTAGTTATCACTTATCAGTCTATGCTGCCTTCAAGACAATCAATCATCAGGCGTAGAAACAACTTGCATATGCAACGATCATTGTGGCATCAGTATTTCATCTAAATTGTTGTCTCCTTGAAGCTCTTAGTCAACCATATTGCAGTTTCCCTCGGAGAAACTTTCTCAGGCCCGAATGGCTTCAACAACACACCAAGCTCATCAAGCCTATCCTGCTGTAAGAGCCGCGCGCTGAACTCAAGCAACCCTTCCAATGCCTCTGCACGTTGCTGGTATGATGAGGTGTCAAACCGACGCTGCTGCAACTCAGAAGATGAACGACTTGAGACACCAGTTGGATTATGCTCCGAGCATTCGCTAACATTTCCTGCAACTCCATGGTTGGCATCAGTGGGATTGGGCCTGGCAAAGGTTCTGTCCATGACTTGGACTGTACACTTGTCCTTTGTGATTGAGCAGTCACCTCTGTTTGGCGAGTTAGAAGAGCATTGTGCAGATGTTGATGAAGTTTGATGGGTTGGAAAGAGGGAATCTTCAGAAGAAGCTAAGTGGAATTTGGCAATCTTGTCAATCTGGGGGGCATTGACAGAGATGTCTGTAGACTCCATGCTGCCAAGTAAGCCAACATTTGCTCTATAAGGGGTTCCTGTGGCTGCAGCTCTTGTTGGCAATGGAAGAGACACTCTTCGTGTTGCCTGAGATCTTCCCAGTGGAGTTTGTGACATCGGAAGCTGCAAATGTAAGCATTGCTTTAAATGATCAATCAGAAACATAATACAAGGACAAGACTTGGGTTTTTAATCACGATCCTCGAATCCTCTACAGAAGTGGGGCATTGCAGGATGCCCAAATAACTTGGTAGTAGTAGATGATCATTAATCACAAAATCCTATTATTTTTTGTTGTTAACCATTTGATTTGACAACTGTCTTTGATAATAGTCATATAAAGTATCAAATGCAGCGACACTTCACAATAACCACACGGCATAATTAAGATACCAGACTTAATTTTCTTCCAGCTGGAAAATTTCAGGAAAAAAAAAATACTAGGGATTAGAAGTCTTGGAAGATGTTATTCCATCAGCCATTAACGTTAAGAACATTGATACGTTGCATGAAAAATGAAGCTGAAATGTTGCATTTACCATGTACGCATACTTACCGAGTCACGTTTGGAAATAATATAGGATATCTTTGATGGTATTGTCTGTCTTTTTGGTGTAGCAGAAATCTTTCTTGGTGTCAATCTTGGGGTTTTGGAAACACTTGAGAACTTGCTGGTAGACTTGTCAAGATCATATTCTTTGTGCATGCAACCAACAGATAATTCTGCGAACTTTTGATTCATGCTTGGGAAGTCGAATTCCTGCACTCTCTGAGAAGAACATACGGAGTCTTGTTCAGTTCCAGATATACTTGGATTCAGTGTCCTGTCATTGCTGAATGACATTCTCTTCACTTTCACAGAATGAATTGAAATTGTTTCTGGCTCCACAAATCTTGTTCTCCTTATGTAGTTGGAATCAGACCACCGGGTTGGGATAGTCTTTCTTGGGCCATTCAGGTTTAGATGAATCTTAAGGACGTATGGTTGAAGATGTGGATGAGTCAGCAGCTCTGCAGCCTGACAAAACAAAGTTACACCTATGGTGAATAAGTACGAAGAATGAATGCTGAAGCATATACATTTTAATAATTTATACTGACAAACTGTAGCATATTATGGACATGGATATGGTTCTTAATTTTGGACATCGCTAAAATCTTCTAATTTTGGGCCTAAAGTTTTCAATGCTGTTATTAATCAACACCAATCTGTTTTCTTGGTCAAATATTACTTTCTTAACAGCAGAAAATTCATGACTACAAAATGTTACAGAATACACATATATATATATTTTTTTTTATGTCAGGTAACCTTTCCAAGGCAGAATCCTTTGAACCCACCAAAACTCCGGTCCTGTGCACCACACTCTTGGAAGGTTCCCTACACAGAACTGATTAAATCGCTAACTTTTCAGCAGGAGGTGTGGCCCCAAAAAATTGTTTGCACACATGAAGTGTTGAACCTTGAAGAAAGTGATACCCCAAGATTAAGGCTTTTACCACTTGAGCCAACCCCTTGGGGTTAGAATGTATATATAGAATTTCCATTCATATAAACCATTGCATTTGTTTTAATCCAAACCAAAGTATCATACCAATAGGTGTATTTATCATATAAATCCAACACACAGTAATCCATAATCAATTCAATTACAATTGGCAAGCATGGAAATGACTCAAGCAAATACAACAACAGTTCAGGGACCCACATGGAACAGACTCCATCATTTAAATGCCAAATGCATATGGCCAATCAGATAACAGAATGGATACATGTGCTGATAAAATAAAACAAGTATTACAAGAAGAAAGGAACAGATAGAGTTACGCTTGGTCTAAGTTCCGGATTTTTCCGCAGCATGCTTTTAATGAGTCCTCGGCTGGTGAAAAAAGAAAACAGAACAGGAAAACAGCAGCAGGTGGCAAAAGCCCATTAGTTTATGGCACAGAGAGAAAGAAAGAGCATTCATTTAAAGAACAAAACAACTTCATTATTTGCTGCCCGGACGGAAAATTTCAAGTCATTAATGACATAAAACAATATAGAGTAATAATAATTTCAAAAGAAATTGTTGAGGACTCACAATGCACCAGTATACATGGTCGGAAGGGGAGCCATAATAGACTTATTTATCTTGTTAATGAGAGATTGCATGTCCTGCTCAGAGAAAGAAGACACTCATAATAGTTATATAAAGTGGACTAAATGAGCAGGAACTTGACACTAAAGGACAAGAGACCGATAGAACCAAACACATGAATTTGAAGGGATGTGGAATCATTTTTTGTACTTTAAATAGCATCTTCAATGAGAGCCTCCAACAGAATACCTTTCTAAGTTTTAGAGTAAGAATTAAGAACTATAAGAAATAATTTGATTACTGGCGATTTGAAATATGAGTGGACTCAATTTTACTTTGTATTGCTTATTTAAGGGAAGCATTTCTTCAACTGCAATGGGAAACATACTGGAATTATGCATTTAGTCATCCGGAAGCATACGAAACAAATTGTTTGAATTAAATTAGCTCTTTGTAATTAGTAAAGAATTAAGTTGCCAATTGCCCATACAGTCTCATATCATAAGTAGAAAGGTTTCCATGTTTCAGTATTAGATGATACCTCCCCCCCCCCCCCCCCCTTCTCTCCTCCACCTACTTCAACATGCAGGTAAGATAATAGCAACACAATTCCATATGATCAAAAGACTAGATTTTCTGTCATCACCACAGGGTTCAGGAGGCGTACTTAATTGAAGAAAATAACAGCACTAAATAAAACTCCTTGGTACTTAAAAATGTCCCTAAACAAGGAAAAATGGTTAAGAGATAACATTACAATCCATACTTACTGCAGGTCAGAAACTTACAAAGGCTTTAAATGCAGGCTTGTGAGCAGTAATTTCATAAATACAACATCCTGGAATACGCACAGCATTACGTATGCACATTAAAATCCAGCAATTATGAACATTGATCAAGTCCAGAGTGATATTCAAAGTTTTTAAAAAAATGTAATTTACCCAAAGACCATATGTCTGATTTGGAACCATAAGGTATATCAGCAAGAAGCTCAGGACACATGTAACTTGGAGTTCCGACAATCTGGATATGAAGCAGAAGACCCATGGTGACTATGCAAAGCAGAGGTTGGGAAAAGATGTCATATCATTGGTCATGTTAACTTACAGAGGAAGCAAGATCATCAGAAGTCAACATCTTAGCAAGACCAAAATCACCTGTAACAAATTTTCAAATTTAATCTGGTAAAACTAATTAAAATGTACCGAATGATAAACCAAGACATAGTTGAACAACTAAAAAACAAACTTAAAACATACACCAAAAGGGACAAAAGGACCACTTACCAAGACGTGTGTCTTGATCTTTTGTCAGAAATATATTTGAGCACTGAAGCAATTTTGGAATGATCAAACAAATTAGCTATCCGATTTCATGTATAAATTCAAACTAGCTTCTCTATTAATTTTCCACTAACCTTGACATCGCGATGAAGAATATGGTTGGCATGCAAGTAATCGAGTGCCATTAGGAGTTGAACTAACCATCTACAAAGTTTCTGCATTTACCGAAAATTTCAAGTATGAACCACACATGCAGCACCTTAGTTTTCAAATAAGTTCATAATACAGAATATTCGATTGTATTTTTTCTTTTTTTAAGAAAAATTGGACACTCAGTCCAAAATGTGACAACCTCTTCAGAAAAATGAACACCATTGGCCCTCTTAATTGCTTCTGCCCTGCATAAAAAGAGGTGGGCAGTTGTGCATAGGTCAAAAAAATATACAGAATAAATTATGCTCATGCAGATAGCAAAACATTAACCAAAACCAAATGACCAACTTAACCATTAAATTTACTAACATGTCTCCTCCTTCACAATATCCAATGACAATGCACACAAAGCAACCCTGGAAGTCGAAACACAAACTGTCATCAAGTTTAGATTAATCGTAATTGGGGTCATAAGTTCCTTAAGATGTATGGGACCAAGCAAAAAATCTACAACACTACATCAGAAGTTTAACAAGTGAAGTGCATACTCAAAACTGACCTTTTCCACCCAGGAATCCTTATACTCCACAATAAATGGATTCCGTACTTGAGAAATAAGCTCCATCTGCAAGATAAATAATCAATACAGCATCTTACAAGCTGGTAATTATGAAGAACCATATCTGGATCTAAACATCAAGCAAATCTGAAATTGAAGATAAGCACCTAATAAAAGTATCCAGTACGCAAATATGAGCAACTGTAACTTCTAAAATATTAGTAATACTGACTGTTTCCACTTCTTTACATTTTTATAATACAAAAAAATTGAGAACTAAGGTATGTATTAGTTTCAAACAGTGAGTCAATAACTCTTAAATTTCACCTCTTAGATCGCTTCAAAGACACAGAAATAAACTCACCCTCTATCCCTTAAATCTTTCAACAGAGCAAAAATGACATTAATATTGCTTTTGAAGCTTCAGAAAATGATAAAAAAAAATAACAAAAATACTGACCTCCTGGTGGGCAGACCTGCGATTCCTGTCAGTCTGGCGTGCAAGACGGATTTTTTTCAGCACATACCTTACATAGGAAACAAGATTTCTCCTATCAGACATGGTTCAAGTTTCAAATCAAATGTTAAACATAAACAGGTAATGTCCTCACTTCTTTTTCTCATTTTTATGCCTCACAAGAAGAGCATGACCAAAAGAACCTTTGCCAATCTGCTCTAGAATTTCATACTTCTCCATCTTTCTTGTTACAACTTTCCCCTGCTTAGAAAAGAGCTATCAGCCTAGCAATTATTTAGAACAGTAAATAAATAGTGTCGAAACCCCGCACCAGATGAGGACCTGACCAAAAAGGTACCCTGGAAGTCATATGAGGTTAAGACAGGCCATGAGAAGGCATAAAAATGAGGATGTAGACTCATAACGCTCCATGATTTGAACATCACAGCACAACTATGAAGTACATGTCCAGAGGGTTAACTGCTAGATCTAAGCTTCGCCTGGTCTAAGTAGGGTTTTACAAATATCATTTGCTTTTGGGTTTTACTCTGCAGTACATAAGATGCTTCCGCAGATTTCTACATGCTGAATTGAGCTGGATGGCATTAAACTGAAACTCTGCAGTACATAATGGCTGAAGGAATTGTAAACAAGTTATACAACCCAAAAGGGTCCTGAAGCTTGTTCTTCAGAAACTGTGCTGCGGTACAAATCTCCAAGGGGGGCATTATTCCCTATTGCCACCGACTTATGTGTTGTTCACAGGCAAACACTGCCTAACTTGAACCCCCCCCCCCCCAAAAAAAAAAAAGAACCACCCACTGAGGTTAATCTGAACTAAAATAACTAGATGGCCATCTACCACCTTTGTTATTGAAGTCATTTAGATTAAAATCACATGGTATATAGAGGTAAAATCCAGGAAAATGAATGGAAGGCGAGAAGAGTTGCATCATTATTGAGGTAATAATGGTAAATTTTTAAAGTGCATGTGCCTCCATCATTCGCTACCCACTCGTGCTTTCGAATGTAAATGAATAGAATGAACTCATCAAAGCCCTAAACCTACTATTTGAAAAATCATAGGATAAAAGTGAGCTGAAAACAATCAAAGCTATCCCAGAGTTTCTTTTGGCTCGCGATTATAAATTTATAGAAGATCAACGCGCTCATGGACGTCATAACCAAAGCAGAAGGCACTAATGTAATGCAAAAATAACCCCCCCCCCCACCCCTAAAAAAAATTCCTAAATCTGAAAGATTGAACCCAGTAATAACAGGCAAAAAAAAACCAAGAATTTGAATGCATTCACTTTTTGAAATAGAAATTGTTTTAAGGAAACAGAGAACAGTGGCACCAAGAAACAGATAAAAAAATTTCTAGCTGCGAAAGGTTTTCTAGAAGGTAAGACAAGAAACCCAAAAACGAAAAAGCTAGAGAAAACAAGAAAGTTTAATGGGTAGTTTTAAAACAGAAATAAGAAATGGAGAAATGGCGCAGAAGAAAAGCAAAGGAAATAGCAAGAACCTGAAAGCTGAAGAAGTAGATCCTCAAGCTCGTGGTTGAAAGAGAAAATGGGAACTAATTCAGCTTCATTTGAATTTGCGGAGATATTTGAAAGACCAACACAAGGAGCTGAGAGAAACCTGAAAGCCCTACTGTTATTTATTACATTAGTTTACATGTTAGAGAGAGAAAGAGCGGCAAAAGAATCGGAGATGAAAATCAAATGTGGATCCCTCCGTACTCTTTTAGATGTAGATAAGCACAACGTAGCCTTACCTTTAATTAATTATAGCTGAGATTTTCGATTTTTTTTTTCTTCCTTTTTTTTGTTTTTTTGAAAAAGTTTTTTTTGTCTTCCTCTTAAGCTTAAGGCTTAAAACAAGAGTTGAGATTGGCAACTAAAATCAGTGGATAATATTAAGTCCAGTTTGGATAATAAATTCTTTTTAATTTATTTTTATTTTATTATTATATTTTTTTAATTTTTCATATAAAATATAAATTTTTATATATTTTTTTTAATTCTAATTCACATTTTTTAAATTTTAATTCAATTTTTTTAAATTTTAAAATAATTATAACATTAAAAAATAAATTAAATTCATTTCAACTCATCTTTATCTCTAAATTCAAACGGAGCTTAAATATCTAAAAATGAATTTATTTGTCTATTTTTTATGCTAATGTCTTGAGTTTTGTTAGATGATTTAAATGATCTCAAAAATAAATTATTTTTAATAAAAATTAATTAAAATTTGAAATATTAATTGAAGCTGATAAAGATACAGATAATTGAATTACAATGAGTCTATAAGATAATAAAAGTGATGGGAAGCGCTACCAGTGAGAGAGAGAGAGAGAGAGAGAAAAGCGAGGGGGGGGGGTTTGTTGTTTTGGGGTCAAAGCAAAGGTCATTTTTAAACATTATGCTTGCTTGATATTGTAGAGATTCCTGAGTGACTGAAAGCGAAAGGTGTGCACGGAAGTAGGGAAAAGGGATCGGGTTCTCTACACCGGTTTGTACCGTACGGACCAGTCTGTTTTCTTTCCCACCACGTGTGCACTGTGCAGTTTTTTTTTTTTTTTGGATTTAGTCTTAATTAATTTTATGGATGGACAAATACTTGATAAGACAAGAGTTTTATAATAGCATTTTGAGTAGGGGAGATCCTGGGAACCAGTCCGACTGTCTTCAGTGTCTAAAGTAGTTTAATTAACGTTGGACTGCTTTATAATGAAAAATACATTAAAATAAAATAAAAAATATAATTAAATAAAAAATATATAATAAAAAATATATAAAATAAATAAAATAAATAAAACATAATAAAAAACACAATAAAAAATACAATAAAAATATAATAAAAAAATAAAATGAAAATAAATTTAAGGGAATTCGGCCATAGAGAAAACGGAGCTGCCGCCGGTGGCGGTAGGCGGCACCGCCCACACTATCGGGTACGGGTCTGAAATGGGTTGAAGGCTGCCGGGGGTACATCGGAACTCGTCGGAGCTCGCCGTCGTAGGAGTGAGGTCGTCTGAGTCCGCCGGTCCCGATGGTGTGGGCGGTGTCGCCCACCGCTACTGAGGGCGGCGAGGCTGCTTTGGTGGAGGGGGGCAGCCCGTCTGCCCCCCAGGAATTCTCTTTCAGTAATTCGAGAAAAAAAAACTCTTCAAATTCGATTAACTCAAGTGTATAATTTGGGCTAATTTGAATTTAAAAATAAAAGGAATTAAAATGAGTTTAATTTATTTTTAAAATTATTATTATTTTAAAATTTGAAAAAATTAAATTAAAATTTAAAAAATGTGTATTAAGATTTGAAAAATGTATATAAAAATTTGTGTTTTGTATAAAAATTTGAAAAAATATAATAATAAAATGAAGATGAGTTGAAATAAATTATAAATTTAAACTAAGCCTAGTTTTGAATTCAAGATGTTCAATTAATTCAAAATGGATTGACTCATTATGATTGTTTAACAAATTAATAACTGGTCAATTTATTTTAACTTATTATAACATGTTAAGAAAAGTAAAATTATGATTATATCTTTATACCTAAAAATAAAATTATTATTATTTTAATTTCGATATTTTTATTATTTGGATTGTAATTTTGAACTTATAATTGGTTTAATAATTTTTATAGATATTATGATTTTAATATTTATATAAAATTATACTAAATTTAATCAGATCAAACGAGTTATTTCAGACCTATTCAACTCATTTACGTAAATAGGTTGAAATAAGTCGTATTGCATCGTATTAACCTATTTCGTAATATTCACTAATGAGATAAAATGAGTTGATATGACACAACTTATTATATTAAGGGATCGTGTTTGGATTCGAAATCTTGACACGATTATCTTAAGGATCGAGTTAGGATTAACATATATAATATAATATATATGCCTTGATATGATAAGAATACAACCTAAGAACATGAGTTGACACCCCTACCATGTTTGCTATTATATAAGCTCAATTTCCCTTCCTATCCCACTTGGCCATTGGTCCACTGTTAATTAAAAGATTGTTTGAATATTTGGAATATCTCAATCTATTTTTCTAAATAATAGTAGACTTATTTGGATTAAGATGTTTGATTAAATTTTAAAAAATGGGAGAGAAAGTTGAATAAAAATATGATAAAGTTAAAATATTATTTAACTATAATTCTTTAATTTTATTTTTGTTTTAAAATGAGAGGAAGTAGTATTATTTTTTTGTGTTTTTTTTTTGAAAGTTTAAAAAAGTTTTAATGATTAAATAAAAAAATTTAAAATTTAAAATTTAAAAATATTTATTTTGAGTAATGTTTGGCAACACAACATATCTAAGAATACTTTAGGTATGTCGTGTTGCCAAATAGAGCCTAATTTTTTCATCTTTTGTTTACTTTTCAAACTATAATTTTAATATGCAACCTATTAATGCATACTTTTCATGTGATAGTATTGGCTGGCTTTATAGATGTTAAAATTATCAGAATTATCATAATTTAACTAAAAAAATGTGTCATATAGAACATTAAGATTATTTTCTGTTAGTACTACACCATTACAATTTCTAAAAACTAAATGTAGGCGCATAATAAGAGTAATGAGTGTTTTTAGTGGTGAGCACCTCCAATACTTAAGTTATAAGTAATATTAGGGTTTTCTGGATGGATAGGGTTCAAAGAGTTATACATCTTGCAAGTGGAGTGTTTCTTATTTGTGAAGTTTTACTACAACTAATCATCTAATAACTTGCATTTAATGATGTCATTTTGCCGGATTTGTTTAAAGATATAATACGTTAAGTTTCAACACCAATATTGTCAAATCTATCATGACCTACCGTAGGCTATATTTTCATTATTACATATTTATCACTTTTATTGTCTAATTTAATCATCCATATTGTCAATCTCTATCCTTAATTCTACCCTCCCTTTGGTGGTCACTGGTTAATTAAATTTGGGTTCATTTTGCAACTCAGTAAGACCCTCACTATTGGACTGTATCTTACCCCTTGCAAGATGGAGTGTTCGCCCTCGACCCTCATATGCCAACTTCTTTAAGAGACGTCCCAGGTTGAGGTCTCATTTTGCAAATCCTCCATATGTTTCTCACCTTGAGAACTCATATCTTCTCTCCCTTCTTTCCTAACCCTATTTCCTTCACTAGGTTTAGGTTCTTTCTCCCCAACAAACAAAGTTGTCTAAACTCATCTCCTAGGAATAACTACTCTTCTAATCTAACCATTTTAGTCTTCTCATGTGGCTAGTATGCTCTGACCATGTTGATCATAATCCTATTATAAGAAAACATTTCTCTCCCTATACAAGAAATTCCATCTTGAAATAAGTTACTAACTTTATCATAACTTTCTCAATCCTTTTAAGGCTTGAAGAAATCTAAAGATAAGTTTCTCATTTTGCAGGAAGGAGCCTACTGTCGATTTGATAGTCTAGTTGTCCATTTGGATAGAAAATAATATAATTGCCTACAGAACTTTTGAGGAGTTCTTATTGCCTTAAAAGTTAATTTAAAAGCAGCCGTATAAAATAACAAAAAGAGGAGTGTCACCAAATAGCTAATTATTACAAAATATTTAATATTTTTACCTCACACAATATATTCACCTACATTTGCGCATCAAAATAATGTTGAATAATATTATTACGCAAGCATTAGTTGAACATAGGTCTCGTGACGAACAAAATCCACTTTCAAGCACAAGTAGTATTGAAGGTTACCCAAGTATAAGATAAATCAATTCCACATAGTAGGTATCTTACAATAATAAGCTTTCGAACTAAGGGGACAAAAAAATGTGTGCATCCCTGTTTGGAAGGACCTATAGGAGAAAACTTATAAACGAATATTTACAAATGTTTGCTTCTTAAGCAAATTGAAAAACAAGCTCATACATTATATTATTAGCAATGAAAATTAGGTTGTTACAAAATTTTTTGTTGCAAAAGTGTCAATTTCTTGTAATGTTAATTCTAGGTTTTTAATATTTTAATACAAATATTACGATAAGACCACTAACCATAGTTAATGTATGTATTTCCTTGGTCCGAATATAATGATGAACTCATAATGATTCAAGTTGGGACTAGTCTGTTTGTTTATAAGCATAACCTCCAATGTATATATTAGTCCACTAGTTCTAGAATCAATAAGGACTAGTGGCCTCCATGACAGAAGGCTCCAGCCACCATTTCCTCCTATATGGACCTCTTATCTTCTTTCATCTTTACTCTATATGAGGATGTACTACAAGAAATGGTCATAGTGACTAACCAGATATGGAGAAGGAGAAATAACTAGGTTTTTTAGAAGAAATTTTGGGATCCCAAGACAGTCTCCATGCTGGCTTCTTAAGAAATAATGGAGTTCAAAGTAGCAAACCAATCTGATCCTAAGAGTCCAGAACCAGCAAGATCCACTTCTTCTTAGTGGAATCCGCCCCCAGAGAGCTCCTTCAAGATTAACTAGGATGTTGCTGTTGACAGAACTCGTTGTAAGATAGGTATAGGGGTGGTAATTCGTGACTACTTGGGCCATACTCTAGCTACCCTGAAGACACCAAAAGACAGTTTCCCTTACCCTTCCATTGTAGAATCATTTGCGGCACTGCAAGCAATCAACTTGTGTCACCAACTAGGCCTGCCTTAGATTATACTTGAAGGTGATGCCCAGCAAGTAGTCAATAAATTAAAAGGAGATAGAAAAACACTGAACTCCGCTGGCATGATTATTAGAGATGCCCGAAGCTTGCTATAACAATTACATAGTTGGTTTGTCCGATACACTTCTAAGACATGTAACATTTTGGCTCATAATCTAGTCAAGGATGCTTTGAAACTCTCTAAGAAGAGCATTACATTAGAGAGTTTTCCTCACTGTACTCATCCATTGCGATTATGAGATGAATATGCATTGATATTCCCTTAAAAGAAATATCTTTTATTTTAAAATTATTTTTTTCAATGGTTTAGATTAACTTTTTATGCATATTTCTTTAAATTCTTTTCACCCAGGCAATATTAAATGCTCAATAAATATTATAGGACCTAGTTTATGTCTATCTCTCTTATGTTTTAAATTCTAGAATTCATGAACTCTAGCGGACTTATAGTAATGTGCAACTGGAGTCTCTAGGCTCAGTTGGACACTTGTAGTATCTTAGAATCTTATTAATGATAATAATTGATTTTTATAAATAATTCAATTGAAATTGTTGTGTTTGAAAAATATTTAGAAAGGAAATCTTGAGAAGTCTTGAGAATTTATCATCTCATCTCATTACCAAAATAAGGCAATAGTTAACATTTGATTCTAAATTTTGAGTAGTAATTCCTCTCTTACAGATTTGTTATAATGAATGTTGTTGGGTAGTTCGTAAGTATATGCATTTCTTCCATTTAATATGAGGTTTATGTAACATATGTTTGCCTCAAGATTTCTAAAAAAGTTAGAACAAAAAAGATTTATTATGTATATTTCAATTGATGATGACATATCAGTAGCATACTATATATGGCTTTGAGGCATAATATGTAATCATCAAATTGCAAGTTTGCTAGTAATTAGAACATACTTCTACTTTGCAACATGATTAGAATGCCATAGTCTAATTTTTTCAAAGCCATACTAGATGACATAGTTTGCATGGCTATGAGGCAACTTAGTTTAATTTGAACATACTTCATTGATGACATGGTTTGTAACTTGATTCGAACATATTTCCAATTTGCAATACGATTAGAGCATACAATACATTTGATCGACTTATATGTCATCATCAAGTCTCACATTAATTTGACTTTACTAGACATTATCTTGATTTGAATATGGCTTCAACACTAGTGTCCTCAGCTCCGCTCAGTAGCATGCATGTGCACATCTCAATGTTGTTATTCTGGTTAATGGGCACTACTAAAGACATTCTTAACAAATAATTCAAGAATTAGAATTTTGAGTTGTCCATTGTATAACTCAAATATAGTACATTATCCACAATATTATTCAATGTTGTACATGGATAGAAGACTTAATATCAAAACCTGTTTAAGTTAGTTTTCTATTTGATAGGAATGAGGTTGATGTAACATTTTCTTTTCAAGTAACTCGATTGTGAAAATTGTTGAAACCAAAAAAGTGGAGAGAATGAATGGAGGATGTTGGAATTTGGAAAAATGTTAATTATAAAAAAGAAAGAGAAGTTAACAAACACACTCCTACATGTAGAATTAGTGTACAAAGACACCAAAAAAGATAGCAAACATAAGATTTGCTTGATATGACTAATTTGACAACTAGGAACAACTTTTACAAAAAATGGGTAAGAAAGCAATGGATGATGCAAAGTTAATCAACTTGTTTATACTAAATAATAGAAAATTCAAAGTTGTTTCCTTCTTGTACACATTGTACTTGCATCCATTATTCATTTGCAATTATAAACTTATTGTAAATATGTGATTACGAGTGGTGGATGAGCAGGTGCAAAGTTGGAGTATATCTATGGCTTCATCTTGTGATTGTTGTATAGTTAAAGATTGCGAAACTATAGATCATATCTTGAATGGCAGTGAGGTGGCGCATCAGATATGGGAAAAAGCTAGCCACAAATTGGGTATACCGCATTTCAAGTTGTTTTCCTGGTGGGCACGTATGACAAGTTGGTTTTGTTACGCTAAGAGGTCCACAATGAAAAGAAGTTTATTCGGGTTAATTCCTTGTGTGATAACATGGAAATTGTGGGCTAGGAGGTGTCAGGCCCGTATGGAAGGAGGGATGCATTCTACTGAAGAAGTTTGGTGGTCGGTTAAAGTCTGGATTCGCTTGATAGAAAGTGAGATTTTGGCATCGAAGTCTCTATCTTTGCACAATGGACAAATTTTGTGTAATTTGGGCTTGTCGTAGCCTGCTCAAACATGCCGTTAACACTATTTGGTTGCTTGGAAGAGACCTCCTTCTGGTTGGATGGAATCAAACTACGATGAAAGTTGCCAGAGGAATTTGGGGAGCAGCCGGCCGGGGGGGGGGGGGGGGAGTGATAAGGGATAATTTTGGTAGGGTCCAAGGGGGATTCTCCACTCATTTTGGCTATGGTACTAATAATGAAATTGAATTGAGAGTTATTCAAGGGAAAATGGTTTTGTGTAAAAGACTTAATTTATTTAATATAGTCATTGTGAGTGGTTCTTAGTTGGTGGTGGATTGGTTATTAAATGGTAGATGTTTGATATGGTACTTATGGGGTTTTTGGGAGGACCTACTCAATGAGCTTTAAGAAGTGAATTTTGTTTTTGTTTATCAATTTCATGAAGGGAACCAAGCAACGGATTTTTTGGCAAGACAAGGAGAAGAAGGCAAATCAGTTTATTATGTAGGTGATCAAAATTTGCCTCAGATGTTGGAATTGTTAGTCTAGACGAAGCGAGTCTTCAATGTTTTTGGCCTTGATCTATTGTTTTTTTTTCTCTTTAGGCTTGTTTAGTTTATTTTGTTTTGGTCATTATATTGTTGTATTGGCTTGTTTTTTCGTTTTTGATGAATGGGATGTTTTTATTGTTTATCTGTAAATCTCAGGTGTCAGGCTTGTTACCAAAATATTTTTTCTCCATGAGTGAGGGCTATTAATAAAACTGGGAAGGGGTCACTCGTAGACTTGTGGCCCCGTCTCTTTTTCTAATAAAAATAAAAATATGTGATTAAGAGTTTATGTTGTAGCCACCAATAGTTAATCTCTTTTTTCAATTAGTAAAAGATTCTTTTGTTAAATATCAAATAAGATTACAATTGGTTGTTTACCTAGATAACTTGTGTAATAAAGTGTTGAATTCCACTCACCACAATGCAATATATTCTAAATTTCAAGCATATTTGCTAATATGTGTACCAATTCATTTTTCTATCTCCTGACATGTTGGAACCTAAAGCTGCTAAAATTTATTATAGTTTTAACCTTTTGAATAGATTGTATTTCCTTCACTACTAACGAGTCACTCTCAATTATCAAATCTGCAAGGTCCATATACATGCATTCCCCAAAGCATAGTTAGTAATTCAATGTTTTTAGGCACTTGAACATCATCTTCTTTCTTACTAGCTGCTACCATAACAAGTCCTCATAAGGCATCCATAAGTATAACTCCAACCCTTGCTCAGTTGTTGATTAAAGATTATAATGATCAATATCAATGTTTAAAATAAGTCAAGATTTTTATTGGATTCGTGATCTCAGCATTTAATTTAATTTTGAAATTAAACAATTAGTCTTATGTGGCATTATATTTAAGTCTCATTACTTTATGAGATAAATTAAATAACACTTGCTTCAATTCAAAAAATTCTAGAAAATTATATAAAACTCCTTCAACCCAAACATTTCCCTCCACACTCGTTTAACATCAAACTTACACTCTCTATATAAGATCTTCTCCCTCTATATTAGATCTTCAATTTGTGACAAAGTCTCTTCATCTAACAAGTCTATCATCATGCATTGAGCGAGTGCTCTTTCTTAATAATTACTCTCTCTATCTCTTCTCAAATCCCTTTTCACCATGAAACCCTTATCTATCGATCCCAAGAATAAAGACAAATTAATTATTGCACAAATATATTGTGTTGATCAATTGAGCTTGAACTATTTGTTTTCTCTTAGTTTGTATTAGTTTGATTTCTTCTAGTGTCTGACCTTTATGGATTTGTCAAAAATATTAATATTGTGTAAATCATATATAAAGGTTAGGAAAATATGTTTGCTTTGGAGGATTTTGAATTATTAGTAGAATTATTAATAAATTATACTTCTTTGGTATGGTTTAGGTGATGATATAACAAAGATAATGCTTTTAGTGTACATATAAATCAACTAGCACAATGAAATTTTATAAAGTGTATGATGGCTTTTTTATAAGTATAATGCCTCTTGGAGGGGAAATAAAAGGAGAAGGTGGGGAATATTCACATAGCAATATCACTTTCAAAATTTTAGTTATCAAAATTTAAGAAGGAAAATGGTAGAACTAGTTACCTGTTAAAAATAATAATAATAATAATACTTATCATCTAATTTTCATCATCATCTCATGATGTGAAATAAAATGATTGGAGACTATTTATGATATTTTACTTGTGAATTTATCATCTAATATCACATCATGAGATGATTAGAGGATAATAAAAAAATGAATATATATTTATTCTAAAAAAATTATCAAATGTAAACATATGTCAAATATTTAGAACTATTTAAATTGTTTTGAAATTAAGTCCCAACTACATCTCCCTGTAAAGTATTTTAATTTTAAGTTTTGGATTGAATTATGGAAAATGCACCTGTTGTTAAATTGTTCTAAATTGCATTAAAATGCTATTTTTTCCTCTATATTGCTGCATTCAAGTTTCTGGAAATCCTCCTTAGTGTTTGGACTATGATCAACCAAGCAACAAACATCCCTCCACACAAGAAACATATATTCATATATTTTTATTAAAAAAATGTATTCCATTGCCACAACAATCATTTCTTACATTACACCAATTACACAATATACTAGAAATATGCTTATAACCATTAAACCTAATACACAATATGCTTACATCCGATTAATACCATCAATTACAAGTTGTAAAACATAATAAAGTTAAAAACTACATGTCAACAAGATCTTGAATAATTATTAACAACAATATTATTAAATATGTTTACAGGCATTCAAAAGCATTCAATAGCATTATGAGTAAAAATCAAAAAATACATGCATAAAAGAATGATTGATCTATTAAATTAGTACTCACAACTTGTATAAAATACACATTTTTCAACAAAGTACACCAATTTCACAATATTCATGATTACTCAAAATACAATCTCTTCCCATTTATCACAATCATATATAATTCATATGATATAAATAAGTTTCAACAATTCTAACTCACAACATAGTCTTAAATTGACTACAAATTAAAAACTATTCTATTTCAACCAATAATGAATATAATCATATCAAAGTTTCAAATCTACATATAAATATGATGTTAACTTCATTTATAACTGACTAAAAATAAATTTAAAAATGTATTTAAAAATACTCAAGAGTGTTTATATTTATATCTTTGCTAATAGAAGAACAAAAAATGCTTTCATCCACACAAGCCAAAATGTGAGGTTGCGTCTATTGAAAAATACAAAATAATAAGAACATGTTAAAATAAAAATACTAAAATATATTGTGGACAAACAATATCTTCATTCTTGATAGTACAATCGATGGAGCATTAAAATTAGACGAGAGATGAATTCGAGACTTAGGTTAGATAACTGGGCATAGTTATGATTATCCACGATGATGAAAAAATGTTAGAGATAAATGTAAACAATGATATACATATGATTTAACAAACACAAACCAAAACTTATAGTTAATCTTATTTTGTTGATTGTGTTGTGTTTTTAATGTTTTCACTAATTTTTTCAATGTAAACCATTTTCTTTTTAATGGCGATCTCATTTTATTTTTTTTACCTTGATAAGGCTATCTTAACACTATTTCCCTCTAAAAAAGTGCTAGAAAAATAATTAGAAGTTATTTTGCCATCGATATGGCCATCAATATATATATATATATATTCCCCACTTATGTTGTGCCTTTGGATTTTCAACAAATTTATCGTAACTTCTCTTCACAAGTATATATTTCAACTGCAAATCTTTACTCTAACGATCAATAATATATTATGGGAAGCATTTATCCTTATTTAATTAAGTTAAGGTACGAAGAGCATGAGGACATGTCTATATGTCATCTTTATGAATTCAGACAATAGACAAATACAATTTAATTCAAACTCATCCTCATTATATGTAACCTTAAACTTACCCGTCTTATTAATTCATTGCACATTTTAACCTCATCAGACACATCATAAGTATATATTTCTTCGTATAACTTAATTAAATTAGCACAATAGTATAGAATTCTTTGAAACGCATCCTAGGCTTAGTCACATTTGGTGTTAGTACATATTTCTTATAGTTGTCTTTCAATGAAATAATCGCTAATATTTGAAAATTGAGTATTTAAGGAAGTAAAATAAGCAACAATCTCATTTTTAAGCTTTTGTCTCAAGTCATTATCATATTGCTCAATAATTTGTTTCAAAGTTGTCTTGAAATTTACATAACCATAAAAAGACATATAATTTCATCTTGCTGCTGTTAGCTCAAAAATTATTTTTAACATAGGTTGGTACCCAAAGACACATTTTAAAATATAGTCAATTCAACCATGTAGAGTCATAATTTGTGAGTAGTAACTTCCAATGCTCCTCATAATCATCACAAGTTAAAGAATGATACACACACTTTTGTATACAACTTTAAATAGCTTCATACCCAAAGCATGCCTTGAGTTTTCCCAATAATTTTTCATAATATACCACAAACAGAATGCATTGGATGTCAGAAAGACCCTTATAATTGCATTTTGTATTTCTCTATCTTTGTTTGTGATATTGTATTTGGAGATTGGTTGCTCATAAAATCTAACCATGCCTTAAATAGCCATACAAAAGTCTTAATATTAGCTTACATTCAAGTAAAATTGACTGGCTATGATAATTTATCCCCATAAAAGGAGCAAATATCATCTTGTATGCATTTGTCAAATATGTAGTGTAGAATATTCTTACATCTCCAAAATATTCCTAAGCAACCTTACTTCTAACATCCATTCAAAATGAATTTTTCAATATATTTTTATTACTAACATCCATCAAATAAGAAAATCCCTTCCTAGCCAAAGCATTATCTCATGAAGTTATTTGTGATATTCTTTTTTTTTTTTGAAAAATAATTTTGATAACCCCTACACCGACAAAAAGAGATTTTAAATTTTTTGCACACTCTTATTCTGATCATGTCATTTATTTCAAGTATCATTTTAGTGCGAGAATTTAACTTCTTGTGACAAAAAAAAAACCTTGCTTTGCTAAGACTTAAAAGCATGAATATAAGCAAATACGTGACAAAGTAAACCTTTCATTTGCATGTAGAGTCGCATTAATAGCATTGCACCCACATTTCTTTGAATTTGTGATTCTAGATATTCATTCTTGCATTCATATAAGCATGAAGAATCTTAACTTTCCATCATTCTCAATTGTAGAACTTCTCTTTACTATCTCAACTCTGGCTTGTTTTGCTTATTTCATATACTATGATCTTAATTCTTCTTTTGGGTCAAAACACATTCCAAATTTTGGTTCTTCTATAATTTCGTATTCATCTTTGCACTATCACTTTTCATTTGCCATATTAATAAGATAATAAACATATATTAAAAAAATATATATTTAACTATATGTGACATTGAAAACATGGTTAGCTTGAATGTTTACTAGGTTATGTAATAATTACGAGTCAAGAAAATTAGTTTACATCAATAAAACTTCCTTCATTAGCCAATTATGTCTCAACTATTGGTATAATTATGCATAATGAATAGTTTAGAAAAATGAGAAAAAAAAAAGTAAACATCACATAGTCATCATAATAGTCACAATTGCCTCACAACAACAGACAAAACTCATTAATAAGGTCACATAGAAATGTCATTTATCTAATATTTTTCTTTTATACTAGGCACAATAATCTAAGTTGCCCAAAAAAGAGTCAAAGCAAATGAACACAAAACTTTTTGATTTACGCAAATTTCATTCTCATATGCTTTTTTTGTAATGCAGGTTTCTATCAATTAAAAGAATAGAGATATATAAAATAAATAAATTTGTCACACAAAGTAAGGTTTATACAATTAAAAAAGCTTTTCTGAAAGTTTTGAAAATATATATATGCAAAAATTAAGTGACTTTTTATTATTATTATGTTTCCCCTAGTCATTATATGTTTGATAACTTTTCTAATTAATAAATATACTAAAGAGAAAAAAAAAGGATGTAAAAGAAGTGCTACATTTAAGAATACAAAAGGCTTTCAAAAATTGCTATCATCTAAAATTCAATATACTCTCAATGTCTAGTCTACAAAGCATATCTTTCCTTGGGGTCATGATTCATCATAACTACAATTTCAAGTTAATATTAATTCATCAAAAGAAGAAGAGTATTGGTACAATATAGAACTAGCCTAATTAAAAGCTTCATTTAGAGATTGAATGAAGTCATCCATGGGTGGTTTGAAATTATTTTAGAACTCAAAAGTCATATTTGAACACACAATGTTAGAGCCCCTCTAATTGTTATTAATTAAATTCATCCAGTTTCAAGTTCTTATAAGAATAACAGAGGCAAACACAATAATTGGCTAGCAGAATGATTTTATTAGTGCTAGTGTAGTTTCTATTCTCTTTGCACATTTGGAAGAAAGACAAACTAAGAATTAGGATACGTGTGAGAATCCCGCCAACAGAAGGGGACAAACCATCAAAGCAATTGAGTGAAAATAAAGATGAGGAATACTCCATTGGTTGGTGAAGAAGATTGGTATGGGTGCTACAAAGTGAAGCTAGTCCAACATGTGAGTGAACAAGTACCTTGTAGATATCTTATAAGATATGTCTTAGACGATGTGAAAATGCGTGTATGGTATGCGAGTTAGAAAAGTCGCCCACTAGCCAATTCAGAATGAGGAGTTAAAGAGGCTAGTGGCTATAATGATACAAGAGCGACTCAGTCACGTTTAGGAAGGGTTACATTCCAAGGGTGAGTAATGGTCAAGGAAAAATTGTGGCAGATATGAGAGTTTTTTAGAATAATACAAAAGATGCTTAGAAAAGTGACAATGTCATCCACAGAAATTAATATTCCATCGGAAGGGTCACATCTGGAGTGGGTTTGCTAGAGGTATTATGACTTAAGAAGTCATATAATCTAAACCCAAAGATATGTCCTGACGCCACGTGAAATTAGACCTGTTCATCTTGGTTGGGTTATATTCGATTTGGTTTTTAGTTTTTAATAGTTTTGAAAAAAAAAAATTAAGAGGTTTAAGAAAATTATTCATCTGGGTTCCAAATTTGGAATCTGGATGAACATGCCTATGTGGAATGCCTTGGTCATTTGTCTTTATCATCCTGTAGTGTGACAGTCAATTCTGAAAGACTTATGTTCAAACATACTTGGAGTCAGAGATGCATTAAAAGGATGTCTAATAGTCCCACCCTATAAAAATAATTTAGATATAAAACAAAATCTCACTTTTACAATTTTAGTTACCAAGATCTTGTTAAGCCAAAATCTTTTGAGAAAGCAAAGACTGACACGATCAAGTAGTTCGAATGCTTCTTAAATAGGATCAGGGATGTGAGGATCGCATATTCATTTTCTATCACCTCCCCTTTTTTGGCATAAATAAATTTGTTTTGGATCATTATTTTAATCTTATATTCACTTCTTGTTTTCTGCGACTTTGAATGTGTTGTTGTTTTTCACTGATTCGTGATCCTAATGAATATATATATCTCTGTGTGATTTTTTGTGCGTGTTCTTACGAGACATTACCACAATCTTTAAATGGGTAGAGGGATTTCTTGTGAATGATTAGAGTGAGGTAGTATCGTGTTGGTCTCACATGATAGTTGGGATGCAAAATCTCGACGTATCATGTGTTGGTGTCTTAGAGTTGGTTGCAAGGTAGACGTTCTCCAGTGAACATGTTATCTATGTGTGAGAGTCAAGTTGGTCTGCATGATTATGTAGAAGGGATTTTTCCGATAGTGGAGCAACTCATCGCTTGTTTGTCCATCAGGCAAAGAAATGTATGTGTGATAAATATTTATGTGATGTATCTCTTCATTGTAAATCATGCAAAGTGAATTTGATATGATTTTATGGATATGATCTACTAGAGTGATGGGTGATTCTTTGCGTAAATAATATTCATACTCTAAAATACAATGCACAAGAAATTAACTCTTTAGAGGGCGATTCCTTGCTATGCTTATGTAAATATATGTTTAGTTATTCGTCATCATGTTCTACGAACCCATGTGTCTATGCCCATGAGGGTGATTCCTAGTCACACATATGTGTGTGCGTGTGTATGTCTTATTTCTATTGACATGAAATGTTCATTGCATCTTCCATATCATTATCTCTGATTAGTAGTTTTTATGATAGCTACCTAACTTATCTATGGTTTCACTCTTGAAACCACAAAATTTGATACAAAGTTAGAATTAGGATTGATACTTGACGAGGAAGAGCCGACCCTACTCCTACTCAAACCCTGAATATTTATCTCTATCATAGGTGCCCAGCATCATTAGGTAGTTGTACTTAGAGTTTTGGAAATGGGCGGCCAACTGTATTTGATTTGCCACTTATTAGATGATGAATATACCATTTTAGGTTACATTTAACTCTATGTTAAAATTTATAAGAAATGATAGTAATGTTTTTTAAAATGTGTTTCAGACTTTGGTATAGTCCTAATTAAACCTCTATATTCTCTGCTCCGATCTTATACCTATATCCCAAATGTGCACTTCCATCCGAATGAGATAAGCCTAACGCGATCAAATCCTAGGTGTTGACTGCTTGGCTGGCACCCCTAGTATAATGAAACCTGGTCATGATCATTACATAAGGAACGGGGTGCCACAATACATTTAAGTATATCATCTTATTTATAAAATATAGGGATGCCTGAAAATAAAGGATTGAGATAAGATTTATTGACTTGTAGTGGGAGATGAGGTGTAGTGTAGTTATGGGCGGACCTATGTTTAGGGCTGGGGGGCCATGGACCCCACAAAACTACATAAACTTGTTTTAATATATAGTCTTTTTTTTTAAATGTCCTCAATATAAGATGCTTTGTCTTGCAAAAAAAAATTAAAATTCTCACTTAGTACTTAGTCTTCTAGGTTTCTTTTCAATTTCTCAACAATTTTTTCATACTTAAATATTTTTTTATCATAAATAAAATATCACATTCTCATATAGTCATATTGGTTTTTGTTTTGTTTCCACATCTCATAAGATGCAAAAAAATATCTCAATCTTTTTTTTACAAGCTATTAGTAAATTTATAACCTCATTTATCTTATTTATTTATTCTTTTCCTTTCAAGTCCTCCACTAGCTAGCTTATTTTGATTGGTTTTGTTAGTAAAATATATGCTACAACTTCTTGGAGTAAAGGCAACAAATCTCACATGGCTATTATTATCTATATTATAAAGGCTTTTCAACATTCAATCTGATTCAATTATAAAGAAGTTTATTTTTTGTTTGCTTAATTTGACCTTTGCTTCTAGTCTTATAATTTATTTGTAGAATAATGTTAAATTTGTATTATTTGACCATTTTGAGCTAGTACAAATATTGATTTTTTACTTCAAGTCCTGTAATATATCTTTAATAATGAACACACACTCATATAGAGGAAAAACTACAATAACTAAGATGTTTTTAATTTATATATGTGACATCCCGATTTTTCGTGGGAAGAATTTATATTTCCATAATAGGATTAGATGATTATTCCTTTGATTTATTTTGAGGTATTTGGTGTCTTAGAAAAAAATAGAGGAAGAGAAGAGAAGAGATGATAATAAAGAAAGCCTTTTGAAGAAAATACTAAATATTAGTGGATTAGACTCTTTTTTATCTTGTGTAAGGTATGAAAATAGGCCCAAGAGGATTGAAGCAAGGCCTAAAGACCCAAAAGAAAGTGGATGGCCGGCTATTGCATGAAAGTTGTGCCTAAGGGACTTCTTAGATGCTTTTGGACAAGTGGCAATGCAAAATACAAGTTTTTTGCCTTTCCAAGGAAGTTTCTTACATGGGGAAGCTAAAAGGGAGGATTTTGTGGGGGACCAAGAGTGTGCTAGGCGTGTAAGAGGGAGTTGAGTGGGGAAGTGAAAAGGCTATCTAGGAAAATGGCAAACCACCCTCACCCATATCATGCCAAGTGGCAACACAAAAAGGTAGATTTTTGTTAGTTATTCAAAATGCCCTTTTTAGATTTTTGTCTTAGGCAATATTTGAGGGTTAAAATGGTAAATTCGGAGGAAGAAAATATTGGTCATAGGAGAGAGAGAAAATTCGAAAAGATGCCATGCATTTTTGACTTGTCAAGTAAATCTCATCATATATAAAAAGATTTGGAAGCAACCTGCTAAGTGTTTTACATGCATTGGAGCATGTTTTGAAATAAAAGAAAGAATAAGAAAGTCCTAACTAAAATTTGGGAAGCTTTTATTATTCCCATTTTTTTCTTTTCATTTTTCATAGAATTCGGCCAAGACACCCTCTCCATACTTTCAAATTTTCTTTCATTTTCTCACTAACCAAGTACATTCATTTGAGATCTTTTCGTGTGATTATCGACGTGAATCTTTCAGAAACATTTTTTACTCAAGGTAAGTATTTCGAAATCTTGTTTTTGAAAAGCCATGCAAGGATTTGAAAGAGTTCTTTTCCTCTAAAAGTTTTGGCCCAAGAGTTTTCCTGTACATATACACACTTTCATGTAAAAATTAGGGTTTCGATTATCTCTATAACAAAATCTTAGACTTTTGAAGTTTTTACACGAAGAGAAAATGGAGATTTACTTGGGCCAAGACATGGTTTTGAAAATAAAAGTAAAAACTAGGGTTTTCTCTTGGAAGAGATTTGGCCCTAGCATGTCTTGAAGGAAAACAATGTTTTTTTTTGGAAAATAAACACATTTTTCTCTTCTAGATTTCAAATCTAAGAATTTTCGAGTTTAAATCTTGATCTTCTTCATGATTGTTTTCAGATTTCTTACTTATATTTTTTGGATACTTTTGTAAGTATGCTTTTAACTTAGTTTTGGTATTATTTATATATGATGTGTAAACTTGTTTGCCTTTTTTTTTTCCCTATTTCTTTCCTTGCTTATTTACTATATTTTCTCAAGGATATTCTAAGGTTAAACCTAAGGGTATTTGGATGATTAATATTGATTATTTGGAGTACTATTATGTGATATGATCTATAGTGAATTCAGCCTTAAGGATTGGGTGAAAAATGAATGATTTTTGGTTGAAAAATGAAGTTCTAATGAGACTTTAGGTTCGGTCTTGACCTATTTTTGAGGTAAAGATATTGCTTTTGATTCATGCATGGAGGTATGATTATTTATTGAAATTCCTTAGGTGATTCATGGATTAATTTCATTGTTTGCCCTAGAATGTAGTTCGGGTATATATATGTTTACGTTCGGGTATATATATGTTTAAATAGAATGAGAATAAGTTATGTTGATTGATGAAGGAAACCATGATATGAGTGTATTAGGGTTTTAGCTTAAACTTCTCTTGTAGCTTAGGAATGTGTTTTCGATAAATGCCTAAAGGATGCATGAGTTGGTATGATGTGATGAAGGGAAATAACGTGTAGTAAGGCTTGAAGGGTTTGGCCTTAACTCTTTTTAGGCCTTTGCCTAGCTATGTGATGCCTTCATGAGATTGATTGACTAAATTTTCATGATTAGAATTTATGTTTGCATGTTCTAATATTTTGAAGTTATGATTGAAATATGCATGCTTTACATGTTCATGATTACATGCTTGCATAAGTGAGTCAAGGGTTTGCATGTAGTCCAAGTCATATGATTTCATGTTTTTGGGTCAAGATTCTCAAAAGAAAGAGTCTTGTGTTTTATAAGAATCCCAAAATTTAGGATGAGGAAATGTTCTAGTGGAACTCCCTTTTAATTTAAGAGTGTTTAAAGTCGAGTGAAACCTCTGAGTTGATGAAGAACAATTGACAGGCCTCAAATGGTTCCTATGAAATGATTTTTGGAGCGAAGTCGCACTTAAAGGTAGTAGGTGTCGAGAACGGTGAAGGCAAAATGAGCCTACTGCAGTATAAAATTATGAACATGAGGTAGTCACCTCGACTAAAATAGTAGTAGAGTAATGTGGTAACTAACGGAATATATATGGTGCATAGGGGAGTCGTGAAGTACGCACATAAGTATATAAAAGTCATGACAAGGAAGACTATGAACCTAAAAATGATACGAATGATATGAAATGTTCTGAAAAGTTAAGTATTACATGAAAGTTATGAAAGATATGAAATTTTATGAATACCCATAAAAAAAAAGTCAAAGAAGCATGAAGGTCTTCTTCATAAAAGTGCATGATGCATAAATTAAGTCATAAGTCTCATTGTTCATGATTAATACATTTGTTTGCGTTTACCTTTATATGCCTATAATACTTGCGCTATGTTATCTGTGTACTTACTGAGATTTATCAAAATCTCATTCTTGTAGTTTCAACTATCATTATTTTTTCGGGATGGTAGAAGTGATTGCATGACTTTATGAGGAAGCGCAAGAGGTCGCTTCCAAATAAGACTCAGGAGACCCCGAAGAGCTCTGAGGGCCCTTGATGTGCTCTGCGCACGATAGGCTGGCGGAGGTGGATGAGTTTTTGATTAAGACTATGAAGCTTTTTGAAGAGTTTAGGAGGATTCAACATGAAGGATGGGCTAAGCAAGACTAGCCCAATGGGACTCCTATCTTAAAGTGATAACCTTTACATGGGTTTCAGTTTATTTTGATATAAGATAATAATATTTAAGTGTTTATAGATATGAAGGTTTCCTAGTGTTTTTGGGAACTTGAACATTGATATAATCTTTTGAGGTGCAATTGTTTTAAAACTTTTCGGATAGCTGCACTAGCGATTTCCATGTGATTGATAACATTATCTAGTTATTTTGTCTATCTGGTTAGAAATGATTTTTCATTACGATAATTATTGTACATTGTTAGTAAGATAGGTGCATACATTTTATACTTGTCATGAACGAGGGGTGTGTAGTCTTGTGTTACGTGTCCCCAATGCTTCTAATTCACGTTAAATCCCAAGAATAGGTTGGGGCGCCAACAATATCTATCAATTGCTCCCAACAAAAAAGGTTTGGGTTCTACTCATAAGTATGGTTTTTTTTTTCATTTTAGTCATGTCGGGAGAGCCACTTGTGGTGTTTGACGTCAGGGTATAGTTGCACAATTATGGATTTTAGTTTGTGAGAGAGAGAGAGAGAGAGAGAGAGAGAGAGAGAGAGTTCATGTACCTCAGTGTACACCATCGGCCTGTGATACTATTTAACAATGATTTTCGTGGGCCACATTTTGTGGGTTTAGCATAGGAGAATCCAAATGTAGTTTCCCTTTGGTAGGCAAGCAATGCTGAACATGAATATTTGAGGTGCCTCATTGACAATCTTCAGCAACCAACAATTGCAATATCATGCCAATGTTATGTGGTTGTCGAGAACATCCGGTGTGGGAAACTATTTGGCTCAAGTTTTCTCAAATATATTTGGGATTCGGAACGGTTGTGAACGGTTGTGCAAGCTTGTGTAATGTAACTTACTGAGGTATCTAAACACTATATATGTATGAGTAGTTTTATTATGTCTTTTCAATTTGCTCATTTGGTGTGCTCTTAGTGTAATTAATTTGTACTTTTCAAATTTTTTACTTTTCATTTCAAACATTTTTAAACATTTTTAAATATTTTTAAAAAATAGAATAAAGATTAATACATTAAGTAAAAATAATTATAAAAATAAAAATAAAATAAATTAATAATCAAAATAAGAGGATAAAATAAAATGATATGGTAACATTTTCCATATTATATGCACACGTGAGAGGGCAAAATAAGTATACATAGAAATTTTTATATATTGTCTATAGGAGAGTACTTAAATAGTCAACTGGCTAGCATGATTCCTCATGATCACCTGTGTCAGAAAATAATTAGAACCTACGTACGTTTCAAGTTTCCGAATCACAGTTTTCTGGTGGTGGTCTAACGGCAGTTTCCGAACGTTTCAAGTTTTGACTCAAAGATATGATTGAGGAAAAGGTCGTCACTTCTTGTGGGTCAAAAAAGCAAATGGCCGGTTTCTCCTCCTGACATTCGAATTAAAGCTAGCGATCTTTTACTACTATAAAATATTAAAGCTACTTTTGAGGGTTAAACAGAGGAAGATAGTTTTTCGAGCAAACAACATGACCTGATCACGTGGCATAAGATTCATAGAATTTTGATCGAACGGTTTGCCAATTAATGATGTGACCATTAGTTTGCAAATCTAATCTTTTTTCTGAAGAAATAGTAGTTTTTTTTTTTTTTGAAATGGTAGAAATAGTAGTTAGTGCTTCAGAGAACACGTCAAATTATGTTAAGAGTGTCTCCAAATCAGCCATCTAATAGAATTATAAAACCTATAAATTGCAAGCTGCTCGGGCATGCAACAATATTAATGGCTTTAGGAAAGGCTAGCTGCATTAATCTTCATCCATCTCTTGAATAAAACAGGATACAATATTACACAACTTCTGGGATATTTGCCACCTCATGCATGTGTCACGATCTTTCACATTAGGGAGGAAATTTCTGAACAAGAAAATAAATCATCACGAACGATCGAGGTGGGCTCCTCAAAAAACTTATGAAACAAAAAGCCATCACATCATGTGAACGTGTCCAGACACTATCATTCTCCTAGGCGGGACCCTTTAGGTAAGCATTCAAATTCTAGAGACCAATTTATATAAGAAAAATATATTTACAAAAAATTTTGTATAGGAATTACAGAAAATGAGTTATAATTCATTTTTAATTGTGTTTTGTATTAATTCAAACTTTTTTGTTTTCAATATTATTTGTATTGGACAAATAATTATTTTTATTTTTATTTTTAATTGACGTGGAATTAGAAACTTATTTTTATATAATTATTATACAAAATTTTCTGTATGTAACAGAATCTTTTATATAAAGCTCCACATACACGGCGCTCCTGGCAAATCCTTTCCATTAATTCTCACAATACTAACAAGTACAAAAAATACAAACTCAAATTTGATGAACATGGAGTGCACGCACAGAGTAGCTATTCCACCACCACAACCGTTTGTGAAGTCATTAAAGTGGTCTCTCAAAGAGACTTTCTTTCCTGATGACCCATTAAGGCAGTTCAAGAAGCAGCCAGCATCAAGGAAATTTATGCTAGGACTGCACTACTTCTTCCCAATCCTCCAATGGGCGCCTCTCTATTCTTTTGAGTTCCTCAAATCTGATCTTGTTTCTGGGATCACCGTTGCTAGTTTGGCAATCCCTCAGGGTATCAGTTATGCAAACCTTGCCAATTTGCCTCCTATTCTTGGCCTCTGTGAGTGCTTTTTTTTTATAAAATATTCATATATAACTCATGATCAAGTAGCTAGTTTTCAATTGTTTTTTATTTTATTTTTTGTTTATTTTATTTGTAAAAAAAATTCAGATTCGAGCTTTGTTCCACCTTTGGTTTATGCGATGATGGGCAGCTCCAGAGACTTGGCTGTCGGGACTGTAGCTGTTCCATCGCTTCTGTTGGCTTCAATGTTGGGGAATGAAGTTAATGCTAAGGAGAATCCTAAGCTCTATCTTCACCTTGCTTTCACGGCCACATTTTTCGCCGGTGTTTTCCAAGCCTCTTTAGGTTTATTAAGGTTAGAATTGTCTAATCCATCAGAACAAAAAAATCGAGTATATAATGGCATAATAAGAATAGTTCAGAAAATGATAATTATATCAGTAAGTTTCTCCTTTTTCTTAGCGTACCAATCTTCAAGTTTGGTAAGATGAACGATAGTAAGTAACAAAAACTACTTTAGCATTGCTATGATCTGGACATGGCGTGCTAGTCATGTGTTAAATAATAGATCCCCTAAATTCGCAGAAAATTTAAGTAATAATTAACCACTTAATTTGGCAAGAAAAGTCATTTTAAGTAAACGTATTATGCTTGACCTCTCTCTCTCTCTCTCTCTCTCTCTCTCTCTCTGTCTGTTCTCTGTTTGTTTAATTTCTTAGAACATTCATACATGAATTATACTGTGATATTCATCTATATATATATATATATATTCTTATATAAAATTGGTGCATGGGTGAAGGCTAGGGTTTATCGTGGATTTTCTATCGCATGCAACCATAGTTGGTTTCATGGCAGGAGCAGCCACAGTGGTGTGCCTGCAACAGCTTAAAGAAATCCTTGGCCTCAAGCAATTCACGCATGCAACAGATCTTGTGTCAGTGTTGCGTTCTGTCTTTAGCCAAACACACGAGGTAGGTTGCGCTTTTACCATTTCGCAATATTGAAACAACTCGATCGAATCAACTTCAGCAGCGCAACTATACGAAAAATCGATTTTTGTGATAAATTAATTATAACGAAAAAAATATTTGCGACTAATTGATTTGACCATAAAATAAGTAGTTTTTTTTTTTTAGTTTATGGATATAATAAAGAAAAAAAAATATAATATATCACTACAAGAAAAACAGATATTTATAATATTTTAATTACAGTCAGATTGATTGTTTTTTACTGTAAATACTTTTTTGCAATATTTTTTTTTTACTTTTTAAGATAAAATCTAATGTTACAAAAAATCGATTTTCTTGTAGTGATATATATATTTAGGTCTATATATATTGTCACTCTCTTGCAAATATTGATGCATGACTAATTTGTTTGTTTTTTATAAATAGGAGAACGTACTACGCGTTAGCTAGCTGTGGTAAAATAGATCATTTAATACTTAATTGACTTAATTACGAGATGTTCAATAATTAGGAAGTTTATTTCATGATTTCTTTTCAAGAAAGAATTAAGCAGATGTGCACTTTCAAATTCTTCAGCTCTAGTATTCACGTTAATTTAATTATATCATTATTTTCGTTCCATTTATATTATTTAATCTCATGATTGATGGATATTAACAGTGGAGATGGGAAAGCGGTGTTCTGGGATGTTGTTTCCTTTTCTTTCTCATCAGCACCAGATACTTTGTAAGTACTCATGATGAATCTTATAACCTATTTTTCCATGATGCAATTTTTGTTTTTTTTTAATTTTTCGTTTGAGATTCATATTCTTAAATATTAATTATACCCAATTATGTCATATAAAAGTCATTTTTGATATTCTCATATATACTTAAAAAA
This sequence comes from Platycarya strobilacea, assembly GCA_036898215.1. Classification (NCBI taxonomy): domain Eukaryota; kingdom Viridiplantae; phylum Streptophyta; class Magnoliopsida; order Fagales; family Juglandaceae; genus Platycarya; species Platycarya strobilacea. Next base: position 12,220,339 of record CM072553.1, read on the forward strand.
GAAAAAAAGTTTGCAAGTCTAGTGTTTATACACAAACGCGTTAAATACATTATTGTTTGGGAAATTTGTTGCATGAGCTATCAACTAATTATATAATGGGTCACATGATCGGCAATATTGATAACTGATGTTTTATCTACCAACTTATAAATAGTACTAGAATATGGAAATTTCTCTCAAAGTACTCTTCGTCAGTATCTTATACTAAGATTTTTCTCTCTCTCTTTTTTTTTTTTTTTTTTTAATTCCATTAGGCTGAAACCCACTTCAACTTTTAATATCTTTACGTGTCGTGTGTCTTACTTCAACCGGCCTAAATCATGATCATTAGCGTGATCCCACCCACCCCAAGTTAAGCAAAGTTTCAATTACAATTAAATGAAATTAAGCATATTGCACTTGCTTTCAGCCCTAGCATATATGAAGCATGAAGATAACTTGGAAACCGAAAAAAATTGCATTATTTTACGTCCTTGCCTGCCCCATTTTAGGTTACGTTTGGGTTTTAAAAAATGTTGAAAAGAGTTGTGAATAATAATAAAAAATAGATAAAAAATAATAATAATAAAAGTAAATAATGATAATATAATAATAAATAATAATAAAATATTCTAAAAATACTTGAAAAATATTGCTACCCAAACGTAGCCTTCAAACAGCTCATGCTCCCGTCTGCACTAAGAAAGCAGAACATGATAAGGTGACTCGGGGCAATTCTTTCATATAAACTAACCCAACTGATGAATTTTTCTTCTTTTTCAAGCACTCCATCGACCCTCATCATTATATCATCGCACTAAACCAAACACGATAACAACTTAATGCTAGTCCCTAGGCCGTCATATGCATGCATACACGTCATATGGCCAATTATTTTTCGTGAAATGAATATTTTATATTAAAATAATATATTTTTATCATAAATATAAATAATTTATTATAAATACTCATTTTTCTTATAATAATATATATATTTGACTTGATCAGGATAAAATACATAAATTAATACACATAAATCTGATCGATTCTTTTCATTTTAATTAATTCCTTATTGTATTCTAGTTTTTTACAAAGAAATTTGAAGTGTCATTTTGAGATAGAAAATAATATGATCTTATAATATTATTTGTGTAAATGTTTCACAAAGTGCAGAGTAAGAGAAAGCCAAAGTTCTTTTGGATATCAGCGATGGCACCATTGACGTCTGTCGTTCTGGGAAGCCTCATTGTTTATCTAATCCATGCCGAGAAACATGGGGTTCAAGTAGTAAGAATCCCCGGGCCCCCACTCAATGATTTTTATTTTTTTTTTAAATTTTTTTACGTTGCTCTAAACATTTTTCCTGTAGTTAACAGAAAATATATTATTTTTTATTTGTTAACAGAAAATACGCACGACTTTTTTTTAATTGCTATAAAAGGATATTTGGGTAATGATAAGAATAATGTGAAAGTTTTTTTTTTTTTTTGTTTTCAGGTAGGAGAGTTGAAGAAGGGGCTGAATCCAGTGTCGTTGGGGGATCTACAATTTGTTTCTCCTTATCTCAAAGCAACTATTAAAACCGGCATCATCACTGGTGTCATTGGTTTCGCTGTAAGCACGCGGTGCTTCTGCTACTCTGATTGAATTGAGACACCCAGCTTTCTTTTCTTTTCTTTGCTACTCTGAGTGAATTGATGACAGATTATGAGTACAGAGACTCTGCAAACACAATATATCTTTTACTAGTTCAATTTTACACCTGCAAACACAACATATATATCTGGTTTTTTTTTCTTTTTGTCATGGTTAATAGCTTATGATGAAGGGATTGTTAAGATATAAAATAATAAAAGCCACCACTTTCTATCAACTTAAACTTTTGGAACAAGGAATGATTTTGTTGGGATCGGCGGAAGCTCACAAATAATATGGAGACCAGAATATAACGTGGTTCGGCCAATTTAGCCTACATCCACACCCACAAAGAAGAGAAATTTGTATTAAACAACAAACCAATTATTTGCAATGGTTTCTCTCTTCTAATCTCTCCAATGGACCTCACCTCCGACTCTCATCTTCATTACAATCTTACATGTATTTATAGGAGAAAGAAATAGTGTGAACGTGTAAAAAAACGGTGGAACTCCGGCGGCCGACTTTCTTGAATTTTCCGGCGGCGCCTACCTTCCAGCTGCATCCATTCGGTGCCTACCTTCACCTTCCAGAAGCCTCCAGTCTTCATTTACGTGTGTGTGTTGATTTCTAACAATCTCCCCCTCAACACCAAACGGAGGATATCCTGTCACATTTTAATTCAGGGTACTTAACCTGGCTATGTCTCTACATAGCTCAAGTTTTTCGTATGTGACTACCTTAGTTAGCATGTCCGCTGGATTCTCCTTTGTATGGATCTTTACAAGCTTCAACAGTTGTTGCTCCATTACTTCACGTATCCAATGATACCGAATATCGATGTGCTTTGTTCGGGAGTGGTACATCGAGTTTTTACTCAGATCAAGAGCACTTTGACTATCACAATAGATTCTGTACTCTTTTTGACTGACTCCCATTTCTTGGAGGAACCGCTTTAGCCACAACATTTCCTTTCCTGCTTCTGCTATAGCAATGTACTCTGCTTCTGTTGTAGATAAAGCCACACATTTCTGCAATTTGGACTGCCATGATACAGCTCCACCTGCAAATGTGTAAATATATCCTGATGTAGATTTTCTACCATCAAGATCACCTGCCATATCAGCATCTGTATAGCCATCCAAGACTGGGTTAGCTCCCCCGTAGCACAAGCACAACTTTGATGTACCTTTAAGGTACCTGAGAATCCACTGTACTGCTTTCCAGTGTTCTTTCCCTGGATTTGAAAGAAAACGGCTCACAACTCCAACAGCGTGAGCGATGTCAGGTCTGGTACAAACCGTAGCGTACATTAAACTTCCTACTGCTGAGGAGTACGGTACTGTAGCCATTTCTTTAACCTTTTCTGGTGATGAGGGACATGAGCTTTTGCTCAATTTGAAGTGATTAGCCAGTGGAGTACTAACTGACTTTGCTTTCTCCATGTTGAACCTTCCTAGTATTTGTTCAACATACTTTTCCTGTGACAGCCATAACTTCTTTTTCTTCCTGTCACGAGTGATTCTCATGCCCAAAATCTGCTGGGCAGGTCCTAAGTCTTTCATCTCAAAGACTTTGGAGAGATCCTTCTTTAGCTTCCTGATAATGGATGGATCTTTTCCAATAATCAGCATGTCGTCAACATAGAGCAGTAACATCACGAAGTCACCTTCTGAAAATCTTCGGATGTAAACGCACTGATCTGCAACAGTTTTCTTGTAGTCATGACTCATCATGAATGAGTCAAACTTCTTATACCACTGTCTGGGAGCCTGCTTCAAACCGTAAAGGCTCTTTTCCAACTTGCAGACCAAATGTTCATTTCCAGGAACTTGGAAGCCTTCTGGCTGCTCCATGTAAATTTCCTCATCAAGGTTGCCGTGAAGAAATGCTGTCTTCACATCCATCTGTTCAAGCTCCAAGTCAAGACTTGCCACTAATCCGAGTACCACTCGAATTGAAGTCATCTTCACAACAGGTGAAAATACCTCATCAAAGTCGATTCCTTTCCTCTGCTGGAATCCTTTGACGACCAAGCGAGCTTTGTGCTTCACCTGCTTGCCATCATTTTTCAGCTTGAATACCCATTTGTTTCTCAGTGCTCTCTTATCGTTTGGAAGTTCCATCAGCTCATAAGTCTGATTCTTCTGTAACGAGTTCATCTCATCCTGCATAGCCTGCATCCATTTGTTGCTATCTGGATGAGATATTGCCTCCTGGAAGTTTTCTGGCTCCCCCTGATCTGTAAGAAGAATATAATCTGATTCCGGATATCTTCGTGACGGAATCAACAATCGCCCTCTAGAGGATCTGTCCTGCTGAGGTTGATCACCTGACAACTGTGGAAACTGTGCAGTTTCTGATGGAGAAGGCAACTGCTCCCCCTGCTCAGTGGTGGTTTCTCCGTTGTCAGTATCCTCTTCTTCTTCTGGGGAAACTTCCTGTCTATCTTCAGTGTTTGAAACAGACTGAAGTGGTAGTGAACTCGGAGCTGGTTCTGGAGCACTTGGAGTTGTTTGTTCTGATCCAAACATCTGGTCTTCATGGAACACTACGTCCCTGCTTCTGATGACCTTCTTCGCTTTTGGATCCCATAATCTGTATCCAAACTCTTCATCTCCATAGCCGATGAAAAAACACGGAGTAGACTTTTCATCAAGTTTCTGTCTTTTCTCCTTGGATACATGTGCAAATGCTTTGCACCCAAATACTCTTAAATGAGAGTATGAAATCTTGCGGCCTGACCACACCATCTCTGGGACTTCAAACTGCAGTGGAACTGACGGTGTTCTGTTGATCAGGTAACAGGCTACTTTTACTGCTTCACCCCAGAATGGCTTAGGCAACTTTGCCATACTCAGCATGCATCTGGTTCGTTCCACAATGGTCCGGTTCATCCGTTCTGCTACACCATTGTGTTGTGGGGTGTAGGGGACACTCTTCTCGTGTCTGATGCCATGTCTGGAGCAATATTCTCTGAACTCTCGAGAAGTATATTCACCTCCATTGTCTGTCCGGAGGCATTTCAGCTTCTTGCCAGTTTCTCTTTCTACCATGGCATGAAAGTTTTTGAATTGCTCAAAAACTTGATCTTTCCTTTTTAGGAAATACACCCACACTTTTCGTGAAGCATCATCAATAAAAGTAACAAAATATTTGTTACCTCCAAGTGATTCAACTTCAAAAGGACCGCAAACATCAGAGTGTACCAAGCTCAATAACTCTGATCTTTTTCCAGCAGATATCTGGAATGAAACTCTATGCTGTTTACCAAATAAACAGTATTCACAAGGATTGAGAGCAATACCTTTGTTTACTGTAATCAATGCTTTCTTTGCAAGCATAAACACCCCTTTTTCTCCCATGTGGCCAAGTCTCCGATGCCACAAGTTTGGTGATGTATCATTTTCAGCTACATTGAGACTGTTTACACTTATCTTAGCACTTGATTTGTACAAAGTGCCACAGACATGTCCCCGTGCAACAACCATTGCTCCTTTCTTCAATTTCCAAGCATTGTTGCTGAAGATGCTCTCGTAACCCTGTTGATCAAGGGTTCTTATAGAAATTAGGTTGAGTCGAAGATCGGGTACGTGCCGAACGTCATTTAGCACCATAGTACAGCCAACACTGGTTTTTATCCTGACATCTCCAATGCCCACGATCTTTGAGAAACTCGAATTTCCCATCTTGACTGTACCGAAGTCTCCTGCCTTGTAAGTACTGAAGAAATCCTTACAAGGAGTGGCATGATAGGATGCTGCTGTATCTATTACCCACTCGGTTTCCTCGCTTGAAACGTGCAAGCAAGATTCTTCACCAGCGGAAAGGAGTACACAATCTCCAGAAAGCGTCACTGCAGCTTCGCCTTCTTCGTGCTTTGACTGATTGCTTGGCTGATTTTGCTCCTTCTGCAGCTTTCGGCATTCTCTTTTAAAGTGGCCTTCAATACCACAATAAAAGCATTTTCCCTTCTTTCGCTGTTTACCGCGACTTTGGGATCTCCCTTTGCTTTGACTTCTGCTCCTTTCTCGACTTCTACCTCTACTATTTCTCTGATGCTTTCCTTCTGTTACAAAGGCATCTGTCTCATCTCCTCCAATCTCCTTTCGTCTAGCCTCTTCATTAAACAAGGCGTCTATCACCATTGACATGGCGAGCTTTCCATCTGGAGCTGAATTACTAAGTGAGACCACTAGCGTTTCCCAGCTATCTGGTAGGGAACTGAGAAGTAGTAGAGACTGCTCTTCATCTCCGAGCTTAAAATCAACGGATGCAAGTTGATTTACAAGATTCTGAAACTCGTTGGTGTGTGCGGCCACTGAGATGCCACTTTTGAGTTTCAAGTTGACAAGGCGTCTCATTAGTAATGCCTTGTTCCGAGCAGTTTTTGCCTGGTACATGCTTTCCAGCTTTTTCCATAGCTGATAGGCATCCGTTTCCTGTGCAACATGATGAAAAACACTATGGTCAATCCACTGCCGGATCTGACCAATAGTTTTCTTATTCAACTTATGCCAGTCTTTTTCCGCTACATCATCTGGCTTTACATTTTTCTCTTCAATTGGATCGAAGAGATCTTTACAATTCAGGAGATCTTCCATTCGAGGTCTCCATAGTGCGTAATTTGTAGATGTTAGCTTGATCATCGCACCTGCTCCCGAATCCTCCATCAGTTCGTCTTTAATCTTTGATTTGAGTGACCGTTTCTCAACGTTCGGAGTTGAATCTCAACAAACGGAGCTCACCGTTGCATCCGGAACGATGGAAAACCTTGGAAACGACTCTTGTCTCGTTCCAAACCGATCAAAATTGCGCCGAAAACCTGAAAAATAAGAAAAATGGAATATTCCCCACTATTCACCGGAATATTCTCTCCGGCCACCGGAATATTCCCTCCGGTCACCGGAATATTCTCTCAGTCACCGGAATTTTCTTGCACCAGAATATTCTTTCCGACGACGGAATATTCTTTCCGGTGACGAAATATTCTTCCGGCGACGGAATATACCGACGGAATATTCTTTTTCCGTTTGGTTACTGTAGCGGGTCGGAAACCGGGTCAAACCGGGTCGGGTCGGATCACCCGGATTTAACGGGTCGGAGGTTGTCTTCTTCACTGCGCGCGCGTGGGGCGCGTGGGTCCCGTTGCCGGCGCGTGGCCGTCGCCGAGAAGACGCGTGTGGAGCGTGTAGCTTCGTCCGGTGTCCGTTTGAGACGAAATTTTCACCAAAATTTTCGTCTTGACCTGAGGAATCTGATGGTATCCTCCAAACTTGATTTCGATCAAGTTTAAAAATGGGCCTCTCACGAAAATTCACAAATCCGGCCTCCTACCGGCTCTGATACCACTTGTTGGGATCGGCGGAAGCTCACAAATAATATGGAGACCAGAATATAACGTGGTTCGGCCAATTTAGCCTACATCCACACCCACAAAGAAGAGAAATTTGTATTAAACAACAAACCAATTATTTGCAATGGTTTCTCTCTTCTAATCTCTCCAATGGACCTCACCTCCGACTCTCATCTTCATTACAATCTTACATGTATTTATAGGAGAAAGAAATAGTGTGAACGTGTAAAAAAACGGTGGAACTCCGGCGGCCGACTTTCTTGAATTTTCCGGCGGCGCCTACCTTCCAGCTGCATCCATTCGGTGCCTACCTTCACCTTCCAGAAGCCTCCAGTCTTCATTTACGTGTGTGTGTTGATTTCTAACAGATTTCACAAGTTCAAATTCTAACTTTATACTCTATCCCATTTAAATAAATATATACTTGTTGGGCTTATTCATTGAGAACTACTTATGGTTATGTGCAGGAAGGAATAGCAGTAGGAAGAAGCTTTGCAATGTTCAAGAATTACCATATTGATGGGAACAAAGAGATGATTGCTTTCGGAGTGATGAATATTGCTGGTTCTTGCACCTCTTGCTACCTCACCACAGGTGCATCCATGCTTCATTCATTTGCCCTGCATAAATTATAATAATTATAATCAATCAAATGCTCAAAGCCTATTTTTGTCTTGTACTAATAATTAAGTAATTCTATCTTTTGGCTAATGATTTTATCATTCTCCTACAATTTTAGGTCCATTTTCAAGAGCAGCAGTAAATTACAGCGCAGGATGCAAGACAGCATCATCAAACATTGTGATGGCAATTGCTGTCATGTTTACATTGTTATTCCTAACTCCCTTATTCCACTACACTCCCCTTGTTGTGTTGGCGGCCATAATCATATCTGCAATGCTCCGTTTAATAGATTACGAAGCTGCCATCCATCTATGGCAGGTTGACAAATTTGACTTTGTTGTGTGCATTAGTGCATACATTGGAGTGGTTTTCGGCAGCGTCGAGATTGGGCTAGTTATTGCGGTATGAAACACTTTCCCCTCACATTCGAGTTAAGATCTTAGGCCTTGAGTGAGGGACAGAGAGATAAATACATGAAGTGAACCCTACAATACATGAATAAATATTGTAGGGTTTACTTCATATGTTTATTTATGTGCCAATTGAGTCTAAGATGATTTTAATACCTCACTCACCCATTTAAATATGCTTTTTGTTTACATATTGACTCCCAAAAAAGGAGAATTTAATGATTAAAATTTCTTAACGTGCGAATTATGCAGATGGCAATATCTTTGCTTAGGGTACTTTTATTCATTGCCAGACCAAGGACCATTGTGCTTGGAAACCTTCCAAATTCCACCATTTTCAGAAATGTTGAACAATACCCAAATGCTAGCAATGTTCCTGGTGTTCTTATACTCCAAATTGATGCTCCCATTTACTTTCTCAGCGCTAGCTACTTGAGAGAGAGGTAAATTAGTCTAGATTGTTACATGATAATTTAGGAAAATAATTGATAAGGTCTACTTTTACATAGTACTAATTTTGACAAAAGTGCATGCATGCAAGGCCCACTCTCATCAGTGCTAAAGTTTTCTACACTGCTCTCTTAAGGCTAACTTCTAGCTTTTCACTTTTGTTTTTTTGTTTTTTTTTTATATTTATTATTTTGTCCGAAAACACCTTCTTACTCAACTATGTGCAAAAGAAACTCCTCCACACTATATATATAATTTCATATTGATTCAATGCCTTGAAAAAATATATATATCAGTCCTCACAGACCAATGACTCAATATAGTATATTAGAAATTAACTCATAATTATTGTATTGAAAATTGTTATATGTATGAAATTAAAATCATATTTTATTAATTAAGAAAATTTTACACAATCATATAAAATTTACTTACCACTGCAATAATGTGTCTCAACAAATTTCAGCATTTATTAACTCTTATTTCTTAAACTTGCAAATAATTGGTATTTATGATCTTTTACAAGTTCAATACATAATTTGTTTCCGGACATAAAAATTTAAAATTTAAAAATAATTTATGTATGATAGATAGGTGATGAAACTTATATGGAGAGAATAAAATAGCCTCATTGGTCATTGAAAATGTATTTTGAGCCTCACTGATCCTTTCAAGTGAAAAGCTTAATTATCGTAAAGCACTTAATTTATTAGTAATCATGAGATAAATTTGTCTTCTATCAATGTAAATAAGCACAAATTTTCTGTTTTGGGCAAAAAGAACTAGCAAAATTTACTACTTGCCTCTTAGGATTGCGAGGTGGATCGATGAAGAGGAAGATAGAATAAAATCTTCAGGGGAGACCTGCTTACAGTATGTAATAATGGATATGAGTGGTAAGTGATGGATTTGGAAATCATTGAAAGAAATAATACAATCTCTTTCTAGTTGAAAACTCCAACTCTAACATGCAATATTATTTTGTTTGATAGCTGTTGGTAACATTGACACTAGTGGAATTAGCATGCTTGAAGAGATCAAAAAGGCTATTGATAGAAGAGGGCTTAAGGTACATTCTTTATTTATTTACTCTTCGACCTTTTTCATGACATAGAACAATGTCATCCCTCTTTCTATTCCCTTATTCATAATGCCTATAAGTTATAAATTTTCCTTTCTCCATCGTGTCTGTTTAGCTTTTATTGGTGAATCCTGGAGGCGAGGTGATGAAGAAGTTGCACAAGTCAAAGTTTGTTGAAAACATAGGTCGAGAATGTATCTACTTGACAGTTGGAGAGGCAGTTGCAGGATGCAAATACATGCTTCAAACATGCAAATCCAACCCTGTGATAGAAGCAGAGACATGGAACCTCATCTGAGCTCTCCTATTGTCTACTAATGAAGTAGACTTTCATTAAATGAAGTATGCATGCCATATGGGTGTATCATATGCAATTCTAAAGAGATATCAATCTATTGGACTCGTTGAATCAACAAAAGATTGATTTTCATTAACCTTAATGTTTAATTGAGTTGTAATTGTAGGCATTTAATATCTTCAAGATTGTGTAAGTTGCATAATTATATATAGCATTGAAGTAATCTACAATGGCAAGAATTTTGGGGTTGCAATAAGCACTCAAGGGTTGCAATAAGGCCTAAAATAAAACTATATGTTCTTTTTTACAAACACAATAGACATCCAAAGTTATTAAACTGATGTAATAAAAAAAGATTATGAGCATTACCAATGAAGTAATTCAACTAAAATCTGAATACTTAAATACTTTTTAATTCCATATTCCTTAATCAGATGAACACAGAGTATTAATTGCACAAGTAACAACCAAAGAGAATAAGGAATGGTACATTAGTATAGCAAAGAAAAAAATAGAGAACATAAACAACAGAAGCATAAAAGCATAGTAAGGCAAAACAAAATGAGGACCTTAGTATTCAAAGCACATGTAAAACTAATCTGCTTTTAACAACCCAAAAAGATATATGATGCAGAAGAAACATCGAATTATCCCATGAAATACCCATTATTTATAAATTATGGGAATGCAAGAAGGCATCCTCAAGCTTTAGCAGTGATGATCTAGGGCAATCCTCACTTTTTAGCCAATTAAGTCATTCCTCTCATTAGTTGCTTGGCAATTAGGGGTTTAGAAAGTGGAAGAAGCTTTCATATAACACATAATTAATGAAGAATTAAATAGTATCAAATTCACGTGAAAACATTAACGATTGCAACATGGTGAAGATAGAAGATATTAAACACCACCCCAGTATGCAAAGACCTTTCATTGTCCAGAATAGTTTCAATTACTATTTTCAGTCAAGGATCTATTCTCAATGTTTATAGTTAGATACAGTATCACTTCAGCATATCATGCATGATATGTTAAATCCAATATTTTCATATTTTTGTTTATGGCAGTAGCTAAAAGTAAAGACTGATGAGTTTAGAAAAGAAACCAAAAAACTAAACTGGTATGCTAGCAGAACAATTTCTGCAAATAATGTATATAATACAAATTTATTGAGATTGATGAATAGTATTGTGCCTTAAGTTCCACTAATCATCACATTAACATTAATGAAGATAAATATTTATTAAGATTGATGGAACTTGCGAGTTACAACATTGCAGACCCATTTGAATGAAACTTCAATAAATTGGATTTATAGATCTGCTGGCTGGTTAAATGGTCATAGACTTATCTACCTCAATGAGGCAAAGATGCAGAAAAAAAAGCCTCGAAAGAGCAACTAATGTTTGAAAAATCTGAGAAGAGCCTAATTCAAGTGAGAATGCAAGAAAACACAATGATCATACAAGAAACATAATTTGCAAGCATGGTGACCAGATTAGAAAAACAGTAGCAAGAGAAACTCAAGACTGGGAAAGAATCTTGGGTGCATCCTTCATTCAAAAAATGTAGTGCTTGCAATCCACATCAAAGAAAAAATTGGAATAAATAATGTACCAGACATATTCTTTCACATTCATTGGAACAAGTTCCTTTGAAGAGCAATTGCTCTCAAAAGAAACCATGGATATAATAAAAATGAACAAAAACTAAAAATCATTTTAGACGCCTTTGTGGCACTAGACATCTTTAACAAAGTGTATCTGTGACCAAGGCATCTCAGTCATATTCTTTAATTGTTAGGGTCATTTATGCATGTAATTTCCACCTCTGTAGCAACTTAGCATCTCGTATGGAAAAAAAAAATCATTCAATGCATCTTAAACAATATGTTCAAGAAGATAACAAATAAACAGTTCTCTGAAAGGTGTACCTCTATTATCGGAAGAAACTTGAATATCAACTTCACTTGTTAGACCATTTAGTATAGTTAAAGATCTGTAAAAAAAATCATCTATCCTATCAACAATCAGAAGAAGGAAAAACTAATTTCAAGACATATTTTTTTTTTTGATAAGTAATTTCAAGACACTATTTACAGAGACTGAGGGAAGGAGATTCGTCTCTTACAATGCTTAGAGTTGGGTTGTTTGTCAAGCAACTTGGTCATTAAAATTGCTTTACCCTCCATTTCCTAGATGCAGAAGAAAAGAAAATCAATAATCTGATACGTTATGCCTAATATTGTCTAGTGAAGTTATAAAATTTCTGGTAATCATTTTACAAGCCAAGTTACACACTGATAGGTTTGTTTTCGAATGAATGGAAAGGAAGAAAAAAAGGATGAATTAGTCAGTAACATATACACCGAACAAAATAACAATAACTACCTTGCGAGGTACTCACTCTTGTCATCCAAGACTCAAAAATAAATGAAAAGATAAGAAGCATAAGGCTAACTTTTTAGCTGGGTAAGTATAGAAATACAAATGAAAATAGAGGCGCAAGTTGAAGCCGTAACACTCGATGCCAATTTAATACATAAATAAAGCCTACATGCCGGATCAAAAGAAATACACAAACAAACTACACTTGATTACCTTCAACCTCTTCTACGTTGGAGCATCTACGCTCAATGTATAACTTACACTTTAATCTTTTCAATAAATTGTGCGTTTGTTATAAATGAGCTAGATTTATTCAATCGACAAGGCAGGAATTAAAGTTTCGTTACTTTTTTCAACAGGTCCTAACTTTCACATCTTTTCCAAGAAATTGAAACCATGAATACAAGCCCACCCATAAAATTGTTTTTTTTTTTTTCAATCACCATTGTTTTTCTGAAAATATGCTTTAAAAATTTGTGACAAATGCATGTAAAGAATGATTTCTTAAATTCTTCCATACCCGAGCGACCTTGACACCGTCATAGACGATAAGACAGCGTTGTTTTGTTGGGAATTTGGACCTCCCAAATTCACCCCCAGGATCCACCTCTATGCAGGAATATAAAGAGATATACAGAAATAATAATAACACAAGAATTTACCTGAAAACTCCCAAAGCAGGAAGAAAAACCAGCAGACCCAGAGAAGAAAATACACTATGTGAAAAATTGTTACAATCACACAATTTTTCTCCTCACCACAAATGACACTTACAAAATTTTCTCACTAAGAAAACTTTAACTTTCACCTCTTTCCCTTTTACAAGAAAAGGCTAATAGAGGATTTTACTCACAAGTTATTACTTGATAACTTGTTAGTTGGTGTGTCTAACCAAGAAGTCTTAGCCTCCTTATATAGCCCAAGAGGCTTATTGTGGCTTCACTTCCTACCCATGTGGGATTGAAGCCAAGGAACAAACTCAACAATCTCCACCTTGTGACTTTGGCTGATCCCACAGCCATGCTCCACCTGGATGAAGATCTTCATAGCTTCCGCTATCTTTTTTGCCCCTATCTTTATGCTTGAAGACCAATTGAAGTCGCGCACAGCTTCAGTTTCTCAAGTGTAACGCTCTTTGTCAACATATCAGCAGGGTTCTTACTTCCACAAATTTTCTCAAGTAACAACTGTCCATCATCTACCAATGATCGTATGAAGTGATACCTGATCTGTATGTGCTTAGTCCTGGAATGAAATGCTGGGTTCTTGGCGAGGAATATTGCACTCTGATTGTCGCTGTAGAGAGTGCCCTTTTGAATATCTTTGCCCAATTCCTCCAAGAAACCCTGTAGCCAAATCATTTCCTTTGCAGCTTCTGAAACTGCAATGTACTCAGCTTCTGTCGTCGACAAAGAAACTGTCTTTTGTAGATTAGAACCCCATGAAACTGCAGTACCACTAGGGGTGGCAATTTGTGACACGACACGATAACACGAAACGAACACGACACGATAAAAGCGGGTTAGTGTTTAGCCTTAACGGGTTTCGGGTCAATTCGTGTCAACCCGTTAAGACACGATTTGATAACGGGTCATAACGGGTCAAACCCGTTATGACCCGTTAAGACCCGTTAAGACACGATAAGAAATTTGAATTTACTTTTATACCCTTGAGCTAAATTTCAAAAAATCCTAATTTAAAATTAGTTTTATACTTTTAGACACTTTATTATCCCATTTAAATACTTATTAAAAAGTCATTAACAAGTTAACCCATTATTATTTAATATATTTGGATTATAATTTTAATATTTTATAATATGTAGATCATATTTGTGTATTTATCATATTTTATAGTGTACTACTTATTGAATTGTAATTTTAAAATTGTAATTTATAATTAATTTTTTATGGTTTATAACTATTATTTAAGTTTTAATATTTATATAAAATCAATTAAGTTAAACTCAAACGGGTCACTAACGGGTTTGCGGGTTGAAACGGGTCAAATCGTGTTGTATCGTGTCGTGTCATATCGTGTCATATAGTGTCAAAGGTCTTAACGGGTCTTAATGGGTCGTGTCGTGTCAACCCGTTATCTTAACGGGTCGTGTTAGGGTTGAAATTTTTGACACGAAATCCTTAACGGGTCGTGTTCGTGTTGACCCTTTAAGTATTATGCACACGTTCTGACACGACACGAACACGACCCGTTAACACGTTTTGACACCCCTAAGTACCACCCAGGGTGTAGACAAACCCTGTGGTACTCTTTCTGCTATCAACATCTCCAGCTAAATCAGCATCAACATAGCCCTGCACCTCTAAGCCCTCTCCTGAGAAACACAAGCACGTTTCTGAGGAGCCTTTTAGGTATCTCAAAATCCACTTTACTGCTTCCCAATGTTGTCTTCCCGGGATACTCATGTATCTACTCACAACTCCCACTGCATGGGCAATATCTGGTCTAGTGCAAACCATAGCATACATAAGTGAACCAATAGCTGAAGCATAAGGAACCTTACTCATGTAGTCTTGTTCCTCTTCTGACTTTGGTGACTGATCCTTACTGAGTCTGAAGTGATTGCCTAAAGGTGTGCCAACTGGTTTGGCCTTGTCCATATTGAACCTGCTGAGTACCTTTTTCACATACTCAGCCTGAGAGAGTCTTAACGTGCCTCTGACTCTGTTCCTAACAATTCTCATGCCAAGAATTTGCTTTGCAGCTCCCAAATCCTTCATTGCAAAGTGCTCTGACATCTGCTTCTTCAGATTATTGATCTCATCAATACTAGCCCCTGCAATAAGCATGTCATCCACATATAACAACAAGATAATATAAGAATTGTCAAACTGCCTGACATAGCAGCAGTGATCTGCCTGACATCTGATGTATCCTGCACTGCACATAAAACTGTCAAACTTCTTGTACCACTGTCTAGGAGCTTGCTTCAGGCCATACAAGCTCTTCTTCAGTCTGCAAACTGAATCTTCATTTTCCTGTACTACAAACCCCTCAGGTTGGTGCATGAAGATGTCTTCTTCAAGGTCTCCATGAAGAAAAGCTGTCTTCACATCTAGTTGCTCAAGAAATAGATCTTCAGTAGTAACCATAGCCAACACTAACCTGATGGTTGTGATTTTTACCACAGGAGAAAAGATCTCAGAGTAATCAATACCCTGCTTCTGCTGAAAGCCTTTTACAACAAGTCTGGCCTTGTACCTTTTACTACCATCTTGCTCAGTCTTTACCCGGTACACCCACTTATTGTGCAATGCCTTCTTCCCTGATGGAAGTTTTGTCAACTCCCATGTCTGATTCCCTAACAAGGAATCCATCTCATCTTTCATGGCCAGCTTCCACTTGCTAGAATGTTCATCTTGCAAGGTTTCCTGGTAGCTCTGCGGTTCTCCACCATCTGTCAACAGAATATAATTCAAAGTAGGTGAGAAACGCTGTGGGGGACGATTAGTCCTAACTGACCTGCGAACTGCAGCTGCAGGAGTAGACGGCTCTGGTTCTGATTGCGGAATAATTGGAACGGGTGCATCGGACCCATTCTCCCCGTCACTCACATCTCTACACTGCACAGTGGTCTCTGGTAGGTCATCCAAGTTCTCGAACTCGAACTCATGAGGAGCTGCTTCAGCAACTGTACTGGACTTATCCTTGTACATAATCTTCTCATTGAATATCACATTCCTGCTTCTTATAATCTTCCGACCCTGATCATCCCAGAAACGATAGCCAAATGCCTCGTCTCCATAGCCAATGAAATAACATTTCTTTGACTTAGCTTCAAGTTTACTACGAGCATCAGAATCAACAAGAACATAAGAAAGACAGCCAAAAGTTTTAAGGTGAGAAAATTTGACCTCTTTCCCACTCCAAGCCTCCTCAGGCAGTCCACAATCCAATGGAACTGATGGCCCTCTGTTTATCAAGTACACAGCAGTGCTGACTGCATCTGCCCAGAAAGTAGGTGGTAATCCAGCGTACAGCCTCATGCTTCTAGCACGCTCATTAATGGTTCTATTCATACGCTCAGCAACTCCATTTTGTTGTGGTGTTCCAGGAATGGTTTTTTCCATTCTGATACCATGAGTTGCACAGTACTCATTGAATCCTCCATCAATATATTCTCCACCATTATCAGACCTCAAGCATTTCAGCTTTAAGTCTGTCTCTGTTTCAACCAGGGCTTTCCAATTTTTGAACACATTAAATACATCAGATTTATGCTTCAAAAAATAAACCCATACCTTCCTGCTGTGATCGTCAATGAACGTGACATAGTACCGAGAACCTCCAAGAGATGCAACTGGGGAAGGTCCCCACACGTCTGTGTGCACAAGATCTAACTTTCCTGTTTTCAGTGTTCTACCACTCTTCAAGAAACTGACCTTCTTTTGTTTTCCCATAATGCAACTCTCACACGTACTAAGATCAACTGACTTTAGTTCTGGTAGCTTGCCTCTTGCCAGTAGTTCTTTCATGCCCTTCTGACTCATATGGCCAAGCCTACAATGCCACAAATCTGCTGTGCTCTCTGCAACGGTAGTAGCAACAGTATTATTCAAACCAGTAGTCATATAAAGTGTACCAGTTTTCTTACCCCGAGCCAGTACCAATGCCCCTTTAGTGACCTTCTAGGTGCTATCTGAGAACACTACTGAATAGCCACAATCATCGAGTTGCCCAACAGAGATGAGATTCTTCTTCAACTCAGGAATGTGTCTGACTTTCTGCAGGATCCACTTGTTCTTGTTAGGGAGTGCAATATCAATGTCTCCCATTCCCACCACATTCAAAGCCTCTCCATCAGCTAAGTACACCTTCCCAAAATCACCTGCAACATAGTTTTGCATTATTTCCCGATGGGAAGTTGTGTGGAAAGAAGCTCCTGAATCCAGTATCCAGTCATCAACTGGAGTATGAACTGCAAGTAATAGTGCATCTTGTACTTCTTCAGTTACCACATTAGCACTATCATTCTCCTTTTTAGGATTTCTGCAATTCCTTTTTATGTGACCAGTCTTGCCACAATTCCAGCAAGTTGCCTGCTGCCCAGGCTTTGTCTTGCTCTTGCCCCTGTTCTTTGATTTTGATCTGCCTCTGTTTGAGTTTCTGTCTTGTGATCTCCCTCGAGAATCAACATTAAGCGCTGAACTCGAACCCGAGATTTCGCCTGAATCCCTCTTGCGTACCTCCTCAGCCAAAATCAAATCACGAATATCATCATATTTTAATTTTGATTTACCAGCAGAATTACTGACAGCCATTCTCATGGCTTCCCAACTATTTGGCAGTGAGGCCAATAGTATCAATGCACGTATTTCATCATCAAACTCAATTTCAACAGATGACAATTGATTTGTGATAGTATTAAAATCATTTAGATGTTGTGCAACAGACGTACCATCTGACATTTTCAAGTTGAATAACTTTTTCATCAAATGTACTTTGTTATTTGCTGACGGCTTTTCATACATACTTGACAAAGCCGCTATGAGATCTGCAGTCGTCTTCTCCTTGATGACGTTGTGTGCAACGGATCTCGATAGGGTTAGTCGAATAACCCCCAGAACCTGTCGATCTAGCAGGTCCCAATCAGCAACTGCCATGGTCTCTGGCTTCTTCCCTAACAATGGAAGATGAAGTTTCTTCCCATATAGGTAATCCTCTATCTGCATCCTCCAGTATCCATAATCTGTGCCATCGAACTTCTCGATCCCTGATACTTTCACGTCTGCTCCAGCCATCTCCTTAGACCCGAACCTTGGCTCTTGATTCTTTTACCGTAGGAATGAATAGTACTCACTAAGTAAGTTCCCAGGAAAGATTTATCTTTCCTAGACAGAACTTCAAGGTTCCCAGGAAAGATTGGAGGGTCACAATGGACACACTTAGAATTTCCAATCTCCTTAGATAGAACCTCCTTAGACTGTACGTATCCACACTACCATACCAAAGCTCCACCCCACAAAAGAAAGAGGACCCCAGCTCTGATACCAATTGTTGGGAATTTGGACCTCCCAAATTCACCCCCAGGATCCACCTCTATGCAGGAATATAAAGAGATATACAGAAATAATAATAACACAAGAATTTACCTGAAAACTCCCAAAGCAGGAAGAAAAACCAGCAGACCCAGAGAAGAAAATACACTATGTGAAAAATTGTTACAATCACACAATTTTTCTCCTCACCACAAATGACACTCACAAAATTTTCTCACTAAGAAAACTTTAACTTTCACCTCTTTCCCTTTTACAAGAAAAGGCTAATAGAGGATTTTACTCACAAGTTATTACTTGATAACTTGTTAGTTGGTGTGTCTAACCAAGAAGTCTTAGCCTCCTTATATAGCCCAAGAGGCTTATTGTGGCTTCACTTCCTACCCATGTGGGATTGAAGCCAAGGAACAAACTCAACATGTTTCTCCTCACTGCCAGCCCGTTCCTCATCTTCGCATGATGAACAATCTTGCAAACGAATGTAGATTTCACATATGCATCTAGAGAGAGAGAGAGATAGAACGGAGAGCAGCAAAATGAACAAAGATCGTGGAGTGTGGAATTATTTTGCACAGAAAAAAATAGAAAAACTTGGTTTCAAAGAAGGACCATTTGGATTTGGAGTAGCCTCCAACTCACTTTAAATTTATTATTATATTTTTAAAATTTTTATATAAAATATATTTTTTAATATAATTTTTTTAAATTTTAACATAATTTTTTTAAATTTTAAAATAATAATAATAATATTTTATTTAACTTTTAAAATTTATCTCAACTTATCTCATCTCATCTCAATTTTAAATTTAAACAAGACTTTAATGATTTTGGTGATTGAAAAACTTCAAAGTGATGGATCATTTGTATATTTGAACATCAAATTTGAGAATCTAATAACTGGAAATGAAAATGAAATTTTATTTAGTTTGGATTGAGAAATGAGATCATTTGTATATTTGAACATCAAATTTGAGAATATAATAACTGGAAATAAAAAATGATATTTTATTTAGTTTGGATTGAGAAATGAGATGCTAAAAAATAGTTTTGAAAATTAAATAAATTTTATTTTTTAATATTATTATTGTTTTAAAATTTTAAAAAATTGAATTAGAATTTAAAAAAATTAGATTATTTATTATATTTTATGTGAAAATTTTAAAAAATATAATAATAAATTTAAGATAAATTGATATGACAACTTCAAATTCAAACCGAGCCAAATATCATTTCCATTTGAGAATATGAGAATTTAAATGATTGCGAAAGAATATGTGGATTACACAATAGGAATGGAGAGTGAAATACTCATTTTTTTTTCCTTAAAAAAGAGGTGAGAAAGAGTAGCATTGTTATTCTTTTTGGACATGATCATAAGAGCTCATTTTTATTGTGGAATGTCTGATTTGAGTCATTGTAGAATATCTTATTTGAGTCATAACTACTAGAAACTAGGTGAGCCTATCACAATAGCACTACCAAACTACACAATAGCACTACCAAATTATCAGCTAGTCAAAAGCTCATCTCATGTATTCTTGATGAAGCACTACTTTCAAAAGAAAAGTAAGTTATTTTATTATATTCAGAACAACCCATACGAAGATACGAAGAAAAAGCCCACCACTTATGTAAAAACACAAAAAATTTGAGTAAATAACAACCACAAAAGTCTACATTTGATTAAAACTCATCTAAATAAAAACCTGTTTCTATGCTAACAAATGCCTTTTACTTCGGTTAGAGCAATGACGAGTATTAGCATCCCCAAGTGGATAAAGCGCACTGGATCTATTGTGGATGTTCCTACCTCGATATTTAGCCTGCTACTAGCAAAGAAGATAGGGAGCAAAAGTCCTGAAACAAGTCCTCAAGTTTTTCTATAGGAGCAATTCCTAACGGCCCGTTTGGAATAACCACGCTAAACACGAAAGCTCTGAAGACAAAATGTGTTCCAATGGCATTTGTAATGAAGCCAGAGATCATTACACCAGTCAAAATCAGACATACGTAAAAATTACTGAAGTTTGCTCCATCTAAGGTTCTTCAAATTATCCACGAAACTGCTGAATGGACAAGAAAAATGCAGAATTTGTTAAGAAATAAATTCTACATTGTCTGTGGACAAGATCTTGAACATGCTTATAAGTAATGTGCAAACCTCTCTGATAAAACTTGATCAATAAGAAAGGTTTGCACATTATTTATAAGCTGCCCACGACCTTATCCACAAATAATGTGAGATTTATTCATCAACTGAATCAAACATATATAAAAATTATTGAAGTTTGCTCTTGACCCCATTTTTTTTTCTTTTAACAAAGCATTCTAGATTTAAACAAGAGTTAAATAACTTGGATCAGAGGCATCTCTGGGAGAGTGGATTTTTAATTCTGTCGAAGAGGGCACGAGAGAATGAGAGCTAAGCTTGTGTATTTTTTGATCCTCTGTTGGCTGACATATGAGATGTAGATGAAACGGTAAATTATTTTGAAAAAATAAAGAGATCTATATGATCTTTTACCTCCAAATATTTGAGTTTGAGAATCGAAAAACTTGCAAAAAAAATTTGAGATTTTTTTTTTATAGAGAAGGGACTTCTAATCTTTTGCCTTAGAACTTAATGGGCGAGTCTAATAAAAAACATAAGCCCCTTCATAAAGGTAAAACTAAGGACCCTCACTTATTATTTCTACAACTTTTGAGTTATCCTCAATATTTCATTCATAAAAAATAACAAGATTCAATCATTTTATTTATTAAGGGCAATTACCTATGCTTGATAGATGAAGTGAATCATCTTAGATGAAGTAAACCATCTTAAGAAAAACAAATAGACTTTTAGGGAAAGCCAAAAGTCTAACATTCTTCCACTTGGTTAACTTAATAGGTAAAATTGAAATGACAAAAATAATGCCCTCAATTATGTGAAAGTATCCTATATACGAACCATGGCACTATTACTCTCTATAGTGAGCATTTCCTTCCATGCATCACAATACATAGTATCTCTTAAAAGATTTTATGAACAACTAATAAAAGTCATTTGGGTCTAACTTAATCACCCAATGGATATAATGAACTTGTTACTTTATGCACAAAATTGAAGCTGAATTCAACTTAATTATTTGTGAAATATATAAAAATATGAGAGAGATTACATTTTAAATAGGTCGATAAGATCCACATGACCCTAAAACTATTTTACCGGTAAACCTTTGGTCATTGGATCAGCTAACATCAAATCTATATTGGTATGCTTAATATACACTATATTATTTTTTATGCTCTCTCTTATTCTTAAATATTTCATATTAATATGCTTGCCTTTGCTTTTGCTCTTATTGTTTTTTGAGAAGAACATTGCAGGAGTGTTATCACAAAGACTTTTTATTGATTTTTGAAGGAAACCAACTATTTTAAGACCAGAAATAAAATTCTTCAATCACATGACTTGTGTTGTTGCTTCATAACATGCTCTAAATTATGGATCCATAATAGATGTAGCAGCTATAAATTTCTTTTTAGTCTTCTAAGATATAACTATTTTAGCAAGAAGAAAAATATATCTAGAAGTAGATTTTTTGGTGTCTACACAACTAGCAAAATCTGAATCTGAATAGCCAATTACTTGTAAATTGTCTGTATGCATGTAAGTTAGCATGCAATTCTTGGTCTAGAATGCATTTCTAGTGATTGACTTTTATGAAATTTATCATCTTTGATTATAGGAGCTACAGAGGCTTTACAATCATTCATATCGAATCTCTATAAAAAATATTTCAATGTAAGACAATCCTAAAACTCTTTGTTTTTTGTCTCTATGAATATTTATGCCAATGATATAAGATGTTTCATCAATATCCTTCATTTCAAAGTTTTGAGAGAGAAATTGTTTAACCTTATATAATAAGTCCAAATTATTGCTTGCAAGATGGATATCGTTTACATATAGGATTAGGAAAATGTATTTGTTCTCATTAACCTTAAGGTATATGCATTGATCAATAAGGTTCTCGATAAAACCGTATAAAATAACAATCTTGTAAAACTTTAAATACCATTGACAGGAATCTTGTTTTAATCCATAAAGAGACTTCTTTAATTTGCATACTTTCTAACTGTCATCATTAAAACCCTCAGAGCGTTTTATGCATACCACTCCATCAAGATCCCCATTAAAAAAAATCATTTTCACATCCATTTGATGTAACTTTAAATCAAAATGAGTTACTAAGGTATGATTATCCTTAATGAATTCTTTTAAGAGACCTTAAAAAAGGTTTCATGATAATCTATATTTCCCTTCTGAGTAGATCCTTTAGCGACAAATCTAGTCTCATATCGTTTGACATTACCAGAAGAATCTCATTTGATTTTATAAATCCATTTGTAGCCAACTGTTGATGCCCCTTTTGGTAATTCAACGAGATCCTAGACTTAGTTATTATAAATTGATTCTAACTCATTCCTCATGGCATCCAATCAATATGTAGATTTATTTCCACTCATGGCTTGTGAAAACGTAATTGGGTTGTTAAAATCAGATTAGTTAGGTATACAATATAATCATCCGGAATAACAAACTTATGTATTCTTGATGATCTTTTTAAAGCCACTACTTCATTATTTGGAGATAACTCAATTGGCTCGAATTGTAAATGCAAAATAACTTCAGGTTGAAACTCATTCATGAGGACATGCTGTTCTTGGATTAGTGTCATCGTATGATCTTGCGATCTATTTTGCTTTAAGACAACCATTCTTCTTCCAAAAGAAGGCAAAGTAATATATTTAGGTGTTTCCACAATTGTAAGACTATGACTGGGATAATAAAAATATATATCCTTTTGGAGTTATTTGGATACCCAATAAAAAAATTGCTAGTTATCCTTTAGTCTAACTTCTTTATGCTAGAATTATAAATCCTAATTTCAGTAGGACATTCCTATGTGTATATCATTTAAGCTAGGTTTCCACCATTTCCACAACTCGAAAAAGTGTCTTAGAGACAGAATTGGATGGAACCCTATTCAATATATACACTCTAGTTTTAAGGGCTTCACTCTACAAGGAAAGTTGCATGTTAAATTTACTAATTATACTCCTTTACCATATCCATTAATGTACGATTTCTTTCTGCAATACCATTTTGTTGTGGTGTGCCATACATTGGCAACAATGCCTCTCTTACAAAAAATTTGTAAATGGATCTTTCATTTATCCATGTTCTATGTACCTACCATAATATTCCACTCCTTTATCAGATTTTATAATCTTAATTTTCTTTTCACTTTAATTATCTACTTCTGCTTTATATTTGAAAGCATCTAATGCTTCAACCTTTTTATTCAAAAGATGGAGATATATATATTTAGAATAGTCATCAATAAATGAGATGAAATATCTTTAACCATTCAGGCAAGGGGTAGTAAATAGTTTATAATATTCAACCAGAGAACCTTGCGCTTCGGAAAGATCTTGAGCCGTAAGGCGCGCCTTCTCCAAGGCGTCCGCTAAGTTCTTGGTCAGCCCACTGCACATTTCTTGTGAACTGGCTAGCTCCTCTCGGACTGAGCCTAACTCTTCGCTGCGAGCGAGGAGTTTGGAGTCCAAGCGAGCCAACTCAACAATTGAAATTCTGTTGAGTTTCGGAAAGCCGTGCCTTCGCCATGTCTCTCTCAGACTGCAGAACTTGGTGAGAAAAGTCGTCCCTAATCTTCACCTCCTGAGTAAGGCGAATAGCATCTTGAAGTTCAAGGACCTCGCCATCGCACAGTTCTAGCTCTCGTTGAAGAGAGTTGACGAAACCTTTCGCCTGGTCTAAGCAAAGTTCGAACTCTCTATTTTTCTCAACCAGGGCTTCCAACTCAGTCTTGTCAGCCTACCACTTCCCTTTAATCTCTTCCTCCTGTCGAACAAAGTCAGGCACTACTCGCGCCGCCAAATTGTCAACGCCCTGTGAAGAAAAAAAAAAGAAATGAACATAAAGAAGAAAGAAAAAGAGTTCTTAGACATTTGTCTGTAGCGGATATTAACAATGGTGAAAACCAGATCAATCACAAAAAGAAATAGTGTATTGGTGAGTTCCAAATACATTATTTGGTTTGTGATATCATGTTTGATACATAGACATCTCAAAATATATCGGGTCAGACATATAAACTTTTTTAATGAATGAATGATAACAATTTTCCTTAAAAAAAAGAAAAAGAAAAAGGAAACCCACCCATCTTCTTACTATCTTCTTACCATCCAGAGAAGTCAAATCCCTTCATAAAGCTCTTCTATCGATATGGCCACGAGCTGCATGCATACATCACCGATAACACAAATATCAACCTCGTCTTGGCTTCGAAATGTCCCAATAATTTTACCTTAGAAGCGGCTTGAATAAAATTAACATCTAACTCTTTATTCTATAAAAACCTGTATTTTTCCTTGTTCCTCTTCATTTTGAAAGCAGAAAAGAAAAGGCTTTTCATTGGAAGAAAATGCTCTAGCAAAGCCAAAATAGAAGGTTTCTCTTACTTAACCAAGTATCTAAAGTTGATTTGAAGGAACTTTAACATCCAAAGTAGATTGGAAATTATTTTCTACTGACTCAAATTCTGTAGGAGAAAAGAGGAAGCCAGTGCTCCTACCGGAATGGGATCCCAAATGGGCATTGCTGCTTCATCTTCTACAAATACTGTACAATTTCTTTGAAAAAAATGAACAAATATGAAATTCACATGAAAAAAAAAATTTTAATTGTAAATTACATTTTTTTTCAAAATGATCCCACGATGCTTGTGCACTTTACGATTTTATATATCACTACTCATAATGCCATGTTAGCATGTGTATTGTGTCCGTGCATAGGCTCGTGTATGTAGGATGTTGTGATCGTGTATGTAGGATGTTGTGATCGCACGTCAATTATGATAAATAATACAGAATATTTGAAAAGAAAGTAAAAGAAAATGACACAAATTTATGTAGCTCGACGATGTGATCAAAGAGAGAGGGGTCTTGTCTATTTCAGTTTTGAGAGAAGGGCCTTCATCGGTACAAGTTGACTCTTTTAGAGATTTATCTTGAGAAAATTTTAACCGAGAACAGAATTAGTTGCCTCGAAGAAGATACATTTTCAAAATAGAAAAATAGGAGTAGTGTGTCGTCCCTAAAATTAGATACTTCTGAAATTTACAGCAGGGATCTGTGCATGGAACTCTATGAACAATGCAACTAATGTCTCATTTCTTTATCCTGATTAGAAGCTAACATAAATGTAATTGCTTTCAATCTCCCCTTGTTGGAGGTCGGACACATGCACAAAAAGGCGCTTTCTTTCGCTTCTGTTTTGCTCTTGATCCACCACCATAGAGATAATCTTGCAGAACAACTCTAGGCTTTCTTTCACTGATTCTTGTTTTTCGTCGGATTTCTTTCTCATCATCAAGCTTTACCAGAAGAAACTGTATTTTCTGCACCTCCAACTGCAACCGTCCAATTTTTTCGGATCCTCTTCGTGCCTGTTCTGAGATTCTCCTCCTCCTCACATTCACACTCTCATCTGAGTCTGTTGCAGAAACTCCATTGAAGGAGCGGGAACCATTTTCAACAGTCTTCACTAATTTTCGATTTACATCAAACAACTTTGTGATGGACTCCTCAGCTTCATCCAACTGCCCAACGACTGGACCATATTCAATAGCTTTGCCACCCTTCCTGCTCCTCTCAGTGTTCCCTACCTTCTTCTTCAAATCTTCCACAGTTATTTGAAGGTTTGCCAACTTTTGTGCATCGGAATCTAGTCTTTCTAAAATCTTCCTCTTGTTCCCTTCTCGACGGGGCTCAGCAAGTTGTCCAGCTATTTCTAATTTGTCCACAGCCAACTCCTTTTCAAGAAATGAGTCTGAGGAAGCTTGTGAAGACTTGTGTCTGAATGACTGATTCTGATTGTGGGCAAGTGCCTTGCCAATCCTCGGGTCAATGCTGCCATCTTGATCCGTGGTTTCCCATAACTCAATCATCCGATCAGCATCTACAATTTCTCTCCGGCTTATCCCATATGGTGAACACTCAGAAATCTGATCAAGCATTATGTCTTTAGTCAAAGCTTCATTCTTTGCTTCAGAGACTTTGCGTGTCCTCATCCCCATCTTGAGCTCATTACCGTTTCCATCCCCGAGTTCCTCTTCAGCTAGGTGTAGAGTTACATGCTTGCTGATTTGAACATTTTCTTCATGCAAACGACTTTGAAGTTTCAATTCTTCAATTTCTCTCATTGCAGCCTCTAGCTGGGCATTAGCATTTAGGCGTTCCATTGTTGCATGCCTTTCCATTTCCACCACTGCCTTTTCAATAGATTTCATCCTTCTTTGCAAATCCTGCAAATCCGAAAATCCATCTGGCACCATGGTAATCTGATCCCCATACATTGGTTCATAGCTTTTATGTGGGTGGGTGACCAAATGAGCATCCTGCAGACAAATGGAAAATAAACGCGGGGAGTTAAGAATTTTCCCCCTGTGGGTGTGGGATTAAATAAATAAAACAGTTGATTACTTTAAATAATAAAATATATCTTTAATCAATAATTATTCTCCACAGGTTTTATACTCTAAACCATTGCATTATTGGCTCATTTATAGTGCCTGTAAAATGTTCTCTCTCGATGGATGAATTTGATGAGACACCGTTCATTATTTAAGAAAATATAAATAATTAATCAAAATAATATTAAAAGTCTAACAGAATCAGTTTCCATTGTCTATGCTAAATTATTACTTGCAACTAAACTAAATTAATCATGAAAGGAGAACCCTAAACTATATTGCTGGATGTGGTCAGGCATGTGATATGCAGCAAGATGGCTCATGTATATAGACAGGCTAAGATAACCTTGATTTGTTTTATTTTTCTCAACTTTATCTGCCCTGTGTCACTCAAATCGTAATGTATGTTTTAGAGAAGAACTCTCTTACAATATTATTTCAGTGCATGAAATCATAAAATCTATCAAATATGACCCCAAACATTCACAAATTTACATGAGGTCAATTAATCCTCCAGGATAAGGTGGCTCAAAACCGAAAATAAGCAATGGACATTACATAAGACCCAAAACAACATGGTAGTTGGTAGAAATGTGGGGTGGGGGTGGTGTCGGAGGGGGGGGGGGGGTGCGGGTGCGAAGAGAAAAAGATAACCGTGTCTTAAGATGTGAAATGATCACAAAGCAGCAGTTGCCTAAAGCCCTGGAAACTTGTATAGAATTTAAGCAGCCCATTGAACAAAGACTCAAACATGCAAGTGATGCCAGCAAGAAAGCTTAACGAACACGGATGATAGGAGCTATCACAAAGGACAAACGTAACACTTCTATGAATGATCTTGTAGCGTGTTCAACTGAAGCTTTAATAACTAACACACAATAAAAATATAAATTAAAAATCGGGGCAAGATCGATCCAATCTGACAATGCATGCGGTATGCAGAAAAAGATGAGCCAATTAATAGTTTGAAGCATTTCTGAAACAGTTAGTATCATCTTGTTCTCATAACAACTGAATTTCAGCAGTGTAAGAATAGATGGTAATTACCTTTGACTTTTCATTTTGAGCTCCTTGAAGCCTATAATTAGAAAGAGTGTGTTTCTCCAGAGAAGATATGCAATCTTTAACTGAGATGACAGCAGGGGTATAAGCTGCCAACTGAGCATGTAGCCCTCCGTTTTCACCTTCCAAGGAGCTAACTCTTCCTTTCAGCAATTCAATCTCTCTGTCTTTGGAGATACTCATATTTTCAAGGCTCTCACATGCAATGGTTAACTCTTGAATTCTTCCTTCAAACAACACTTCACAGACACTCGAGATTTGCAGCTCAGCAAAAGATGTGGCGGCCTGGGTCTCCCACAGTGCAATCTCATCTCCTCCCTTTTGCAGTTCAGAACTTAGGCTTTCCTCCCTAGTTTTAGCTTCCTTAAGTTCTTCATGCAATCTGCATAGGTCAGACTCTAATTTCAGATTCACTTCACGTAAGCATCCCATATCCTGACTCTGATGATCATTCTCTGCAGATAATTTCAGAATCTGCTTCTCCTGATCTTTGAGTATCATTTGACCCTCCTCATACTTATTCTTCAGATCCTCCACCAATTTATGTAACTCTGTTTTCTCATTTGTACTCACACTGAACATCAGCTCTGCTTCCAAAAGCTCACTTTCCTTCTGAGATATTAGATCCTTGCCATTCACAAGTTCGAATCTTAATTGATCGCTAATAGATTCAAGTAACACAAGCTCATTCTCTGACTTATTCAATGACTCCTTGTATTTAAAATTATCATCTTCCACATCTTCTAGTTTCCCTTCCATTAACCTTAATTTCGCTTCAAGGTCATTATTCACAGAATGAAGTTTATCCAGTTCTTCAGTGAGCTTTTTCAGTTCCACAATTTTTTCTGTCACAAGATGTATTGCATCTAGTTTCAGTTGCCCCAACAGTGTGACAAGGACTGACTTTTCAGTCAGTAACTGCTGATTTTCATCACAACTTCTGAAGAAAGAATCTTGCATCTCTTGAAGCTTGCACACTATGAGGCTCAGAAGCACTTCATCTTCGTTGATATTATCATCAAAGCGATGGTCCATGTCAATGTCAAGAGTTTTTAAAACTCGATATAGCCCGATTCTTAGTTTTTTAATTTGCCCAAACAAGGATTTTACTTCTATCTGTTGTTCAAGATTGTCATGCACTAGTTCAGAAATCAGTTTCTCGGATAGTCTAGATGTCTCCAAGAGATTTTGGCACTCTATCAATATAGAAATGGTTTCTTTTTCAAGATCATGTACACTTCTCTGCAAGATGAAGATTTCAATCTGAGCACTGACAGCTTTGTCTAGCTCCTCTTCATATTCTTTCTTCCTGCACTGGCCTTCTTCTTCTAGAACATGGATCTGTAATTCCAAGCCAGCCAACTGGGTCTCACTTAACCTTGAAAGGCTGGCATGCTCTTGCTGTGCAGTATCCAAGGATGCCTGCAGTTCCTCTACTTTACGAAGTGCAGATTCTCTCTCATTCTCAAGAACTGTGTGTTTGTATTCTAGTTCTGTGAATCTATTCTCTAGATCTTCTAATCTTAGCTTAGTGATTTCCAACTGAGAAACTAAGTTTCCACGCTCGGTGATCAGGCCAGACTTCTCATTATCAAGCAACAGGCATGAATCTTCTAAGCTCTTGAACTTCACCCTTAATACTTCAAGTTCAGCACTTGCATCGGAAAGGGAATTCTCCAGAAAGTTGTTTTTCTCTGAGAGTTTTTCCAAATGTACAGTTGCAATCTGTAACTGAGAGATAAGGGTGGCCTTCTCAGCTTCAAGTGTGGATTTCTCTCCCAAAAGAGATTCGCAGGATTCTTCCAATGCTTTTACTTGCTCTCCAACCCCTTGCAGCTCAACATTCAAATCTAAGTGGGAATTCTCCAAAACAGAATTTTTCTTTTTAAGTTTCTCCATAATTCCCAACTTTTCCAACAGTGCAACTTTTTCACTTCTATCTGCCTCACATATCTTTTTTAGTTTTGAGTTCTCATCCTGTAATTCCTTCACAGATGATTCGAAGTATTCTGGATCATAGCCTACCGACTCCACCTGTTCCAGCACAGCCCAGTGTTTCTTGTTCAGCTCATTAAGTTCCTCTTTCAGACAGTATATTTCTTGCTGAAGAGCATTTCTTTGGTCCATTCGAAGTTCAACCTCATCTTCAAGTTTACCAATAGTCTCCCTCAAACTTATGATTTCATCTTGCAAATTTTTAATTGACACAGCTGAAGACAAATTGAGTTCATTCAATCTCTTGTTCTCCTCCTTGACCCTCTGGACATCATCCTCCAAACCCTGATTACAAGTTTCCATGTCCTTCAGAATGTCAGCCCTGTTTTGAAGTTCTGCAGCCAGAGATCTCAGTTCTTCCTGAGATTGAGAATGTAAATGCTGCAGAGTTTGGAAAGCAGTTTCAGCCTCCACAAATCGCAAACGCTCTTCCTGTATGCAAGTCCAAAGTCTACCCAATTCTTTCCTCTTCTCCATAAGTTCTTCAGTCTGAGACCCCATCTTCTCCACCAAAGACTCCAACTCAGACTGCAGAGTCTGATTTGATTTCTCTAACAGAAGACACCTTTCTTGGGCATCCTTGAACTTTGCAACTCCATCATCTTTCTCACAAGTTAGCCTCTGAGCCTCTTCTTGTGAATGAGAGATTGTATGCTCCAGATTTGCGATAGTCTCCAAGCATTTCTGGTACCAGAGGGCAGCAGCTTGCCCCTCTTCAGTCAATCTGGCAAGTTCTTGCCTCAGGGTCTCAACTTCAGCTTGAGATTTATTGGCTCTTTCATTAATCCTTCTGGCATTCTCTTCTGCGTGCATTAATTTCTCCTCCAAGTTTGATATTATGTCCAAACACTGTCTGTATTGAGCAAGGGCAGCTTCTTTCTCACCTTCTACTCTAACAAGTTCTTGCTTTATAGTTTTAGCTTCAGCTTCAGCTTTACTAACTCGCTCATCAAGTTCTCCAGCATCCTTTTGGGCTCGAGAGACTTCAACCTCTAAGTTATGTATCCTATCTATACACTGCTGGTACTGAAGAAGACTAGCTTCCCTTTGTGACTCTAATTTAGCAAGGGCTTCCTTCAAGGTTTGAACTTCAGCCTCTGCTTGACTTGCTCGTTGATTAAATCCCCTGGAATCCTCTTGCGCACGAGAGACTTCTGATTCTAAAGCAGATAATCTTTCTAGACTCTGTTTATACTGAAGTAGACCAGCCTCCTTTTCAGATTCTAATTCAGCAAGAGTTTTCTTTAAGGACAAAATTACCATCTCAGCTTTACCCACTTGCTCAGACTCGGAAAGAACTTGAGCCGTTATATGATCACTCCCATCATTTTGCACACTTTTTTCTTTCTCCTCTGCATCATGAAAATTAAGGCCTTTTCTTGCCTTCCCTTCAGAATACTTTGCACGATTCACAGCTTCTCCAGACTCAAATGACTCATCAAGCTGTTTTGAATCCTTTCTGCTTGTTATAGCATCAGGTTCTTCAGTAAAATCTCCATTCCTCTTGAAAGCATGGAAATAAGACGAAGAAAGTCCCAAAGCATCTTTTTTCAGCTCGCCCGGGTCAAAAATTACACGAATAGGGGGTGTCTCGGGTGTTTGAGGGTCAGTCTCGTTAGCAGAAGAACCTGCAGGTGAGTCCTCGGCAAGTCTCAATGGAACTTGGTTTGGAAATGCTTCTGCCATACTCTTATGAGCCTGGTGTAGCACTCCGGTCGCATGATCATATCTTTCAGCCAGTGCACGGTATGCTCGGTAAAACTCTTCGACTAACTTCATAAGCTCCGGTCGTTTCTTATAATACATCTCTGCCCTCCTTGCAAAAGAATCTGCATCTTCTTCAATAAGCTTGATCATTTGTTTGACTTTGGTATCCATATCTGTTAAACCAGAGAGTAAATCTTTCAATTGGAAAGAGAGAATTAAATTATGGACAAGGTGAAATTTAGAAATAATTCAGATCAATGACGGTCATTCATCTGCAATTTGGAAATAATCAAGATGAATTTAGAATGATAATTCTACCATGTTCCATATTTACATGACGCATGGAACCGTCAATTATTAACAAACAGTTATAAACATAGGGTCAATTGATTACATATTTGGTTCTGCAGAATGATATAATGGCCTGGGATTCATCTGCAAATAACCTAGGAAAGCTAAAAAATGCAAGGACTCATAGCACGATAAAGTTGAGGTCATTTTTCTAATTAAGCATGCAAACCTTTGCTTGAGATCAAGAAGAGAAGAATGCAAACAAATACATTAACTTTGATTGTGTCTACATGAAGTAAATCATATACATAATGAAAAAAGACAGGTAATTTAATAGCAGAAATGGGCTCAATTAGTTTCCCTACGAATTCCTCCTAGCCACTTTCCTTAAGGGATACACATCATAGTCGCCCCTTTCATTCGGACAATTGGTAAGGATTCTTTAAGGTTTTGTTGGTGATTAATATGCTTGCCATATGTTGTTTCCAGCTAAGCTATGGGGATTAGTGGTTCATCAAAATGGTATGCGGTATCATGGCTAGAGGGAGAAAATATGGAGAAAGTAGTTAGGAGCTCATCCCTTGAGCATCAGGCTTTTCCATTTGTATTTGACGAGCACACAACAGCCCTTCCATATTTTTATGATAAGTAGTCAACAATTTTATTAACAAGGCAATGCATAGCCGAAGTATAGCGGTCGTATACCAGAAAAACACCTTGCTAGAAGTTGGAAGCATGAACATTAAGTCCAATAAAAATTTATTGCTTCGGCAAAAAGGATCAAGGTGTTAAAAAAGTGTTTTTGCTTTCATCTGTGGTCAAAGCTTCTGTTATTTCATTCCCTCCAGATGAACCATAGTAAAAATACGGGAGCCATCTTCCATATTGCTGCAATTTGCAATTTTGAAGCCAGACGTAGAGGACTCTCCAACTGGCCTTCCATATATTACTCACTAAAGTAGCTGTTTCCACAGCAAAGCTATTGGTGCCATGTGCACCACATATGTAACCCACTCAATCAAGGCAAAATT